>JAWPHD010004188.1:0-194730 GCA_037043455.1 Cyrtodaria siliqua | reverse complement strand
CTATTCTACAGTAAGCATGGTGTATGTACTATTCTAAATTACGCACGGTATAGGTACTATTCTACAGTAAGCATGGTATAGGTACTATTCTACAGTAAGCATGGTGTATGTACTATTCTACAGTAAGGATGGTAATTTGTACTATTCTAAATTACGCATGGTATAGGTACTATTCTACAGTAAGCATGGTGTATGTACTATTCTACAGTAAGCATGGTGTATGTACTATTCTAAATTACGCACGGTATAGGTACTATTCTACAGTAAGCATGGTGTATGTACTATTCTAAATTACGCACGGTATAGGTACTATTCTACAGTAAGCATGGTGTATGTACTATTCTAAATACGCACGGTATAGGTACTATTCTACAGTAAGCATGGTGTATGTACTATTCTAAATTCACGCATGGTGTATGTACTATTCTACAGTAAGCATGGTGTATGTACTATTCTAAATTACGCACGGTATAGGTACTATTCTACAGTAAGCAATGGTGTATGTACTATTCTAAATTACGCATGGTATAGGTACTTTTCTACAATAAGCATGGTATAGGTACTATTCTACAGTAAGCATGGTGTATGTACTATTCTAATTACGCTTGGTATAGGTACTATTCTACAGTAAGCATGGTATAGGTACTATTCTACAGTAAGCATGGTATTTGTACTATTCTAAATTACGCATGGTATAGGTACTATTCTACAGTAAGCATGGTGTATGTACTATTCTACAGTAAGCATGGTGTATGTACTATTCTAAATTACGCACGGTATAGGTACTATTCTACAGTAAGCATGGTATAGGTACTATTCTACAGTAAGCATGGTGTATGTACTATTCTACAGTAAGCATGGTATTTGTACTATTCTAAATTACGCATGGTATAGGTACTATTCTACAGTAAGCATGGTGTATGTACTATTCTACAGTAAGCATGGTATTTGTACTATTCTACAGTAAGCATGGTGTATGTACTATTCTAAATTACGCACGGTATAGGTACTATTCTACAGTAAGCATGGTGTATGTACTATCTAATTACGCATGGGTATAGGTACTATTCTACAGTAAGCATGGTTATGTACTATTCTAAATTACGCATGGTATAGGTACTATTCTACAGTAAGCATGGTGTATGTACTATTCTAAATTACGCACGGTATAGGTACTATTCTACAGTAAGCATGGTGTATGTACTATTCTAAATACGCACGGTATAGGTACTATTCTACAGTAAGCATGGTGTATGTACTATTCTACAGTAAGCATGGTATAGGTACTATTCTACAGTAAGCATGGTGTATGTACTATTCTAAATTACGCATGGTATAGGTACTATTCTACAGTAAGCATGGTGTATGTACTATTCTAAATTACGCACGGTATAGGTACTATTCTACAGTAAGCATGGTGTATGTACTATTCTAAATACGCATGGTATAGACTATTCTACAGTAAGCATGGTGTATGTACTATTCTACAATAAGCATGGTATTTGTACTATTCTAAATTACGCATGGTATAGGTACTATTCTACAGTAAGCATGGTATAGGTACTATTCTATAGTAAGCATGGTATTTGTACTATTCTAAATTACGCACGGTATAGGTACTATTCTACAGTAAGCAAGGTGTATGTACTATTCTACAATAAGCATGGTATTTGTACTATTCTAAATTACGCATGGTATAGGTACTATTCTGCAGTAAGCATGGTATTTGTACTATTCTAAATTACGCATGGTATAGGTACTATTCTACAGTAAGCATGGTGTATGTACTATTCTAAATTACGCACGGTATAGGTACTATTCTACAGTAAGCATGGTATAGGTACTATTCTACAGTAAGCATGGTATATGTACTATTCTACAGTAAGCATGGTATAGGTACTATTATACACTAAGCATGGTATAGGTACTATTCTACAGTAAGCATGGTGTATGTACTATTCTACAATAAGCATGGTATTTGTACTATTCTAAATTACGCATGGTATAGGTACTATTCTGCAGTAAGCATGGTGTATGTACTATTCTAAATTACGCACGGTATAGGTACTATTCTACAGTAAGCATGGTGTATGTACTATTCTACAATAAGCATGGTATTTGTACTATTCTAAATACGCATGGTATAGGTACTATTCTACAGTAAGCATGGTATATGTACTATTCTACAGTAAGCATGGTATAGGTACTATTCTACAGTACGCATGGTATAGGTACTATTCTACAGTAAGCATGGTATTTGTACTATTCTAAATACGCATGGTATAGGTACTATTCTACAGTAAGCATGGTATATGTACTATTCTACAGTAAGCATGGTATTGTACTATTCTCAGTAAGCATGGTGTATGTACTATTCTAAATTACGCACGGTATAGGTACTATTCTACAGTAAGCATGGTGTATGTACTATTCTAAATTACGCATGGTATAGGTACTATTCTACAGTAAGCATGTGTATGTACTATTCTACAATAAGCATGGTATTTGTACTATTCTAAATTACGCATGGTATAGGTACTATTCTACAGTAAGCATGGTATAGGTACTATTCTACAGTAAGCATGGTATTTGTACTATTCTAAATTACGCATGGTATAGGTACTATTCTACAGTAAGCATGGTGTATGTACTATTCTACAGTAAGCATGGTGTATGTACTATTCTAAATTACGCACGGTATAGGTACTATTCTACAGTAAGCATGGTATAGGTACTATTCTACAGTAAGCATGGTGTATGTACTATTCTACAGTAAGGATGGTATTTGTACTATTCTAAATTACGCATGGTATAGGTACTATTCTACAGTAAGCATGGTGTATGTACTATTCTACAGTAAGCATGGTGTATGTACTATTCTAAATTACGCACGGTATAGGTACTATTCTACAGTAAGCATGGTGTATGTACTATTCTAAATTACGCACGGTATAGGTACTATTCTACAGTAAGCATGGTGTATGTACTATTCTAAATTACGCACGGTATAGGTACTATTCTACAGTAAGCATGGTGTATGTACTATTCTAAATTACGCATGGTGTATGTACTATTCTACAGTAAGCATGGTGTATGTACTATTCTAAATTACGCACGGTATAGGTACTATTCTACAGTAAGCATGGTGTATGTACTATTCTAAATTACGCATGGTATAGGTACTTTTCTACAATAAGCATGGTATAGGTACTATTCTACAGTAAGCATGGTGTATGTACTATTCTAAATTACGCATGGTATAGGTACTATCTACAGTAAGCATGGTATAGGTACTATTCTACAGTAAGCATGGTATTTGTACTATTCTAAATTACGCATGGTATAGGTACTATTCTACAGTAAGCATGGTGTATGTACTATTCTACAGTAAGCATGGTGTATGTACTATTCTAAATTACGCACGGTATAGGTACTATTCTACAGTAAGCATGGTATAGGTACTATTCTACAGTAAGCATGGTGTATGTACTATTCTACAGTAAGCATGGTATTTGTACTATTCTAAATTACGCATGGTATAGGTACTATTCTACAGTAAGCATGGTGTATGTACTATTCTACAGTAAGCATGGTATTTGTACTATTCTACAGTAAGCATGGTGTATGTACTATTCTAAATTACGCACGGTATAGGTACTATTCTACAGTAAGCATGGTGTATGTACTATTCTAAATTACGCATGGTATAGGTACTATTCTACAGTAAGCATGGTGTATGTACTATTCTAAATTACGCATGGTATAGGTACTATTCTACAGTAAGCATGGTGTATGTACTATTCTAAATTACGCACGGTATAGGTACTATTCTACAGTAAGCATGGTGTATGTACTATTCTAATTACGCACGGTATAGGTACTATTCTACAGTAAGCATGGTGTATGTACTATTCTACAGTAAGCATGGTATAGGTACTATTCTACAGTAAGCATGGTGTATGTACTATTCTAATTACGCATGGTATAGGTACTATTCTACAGTAAGCATGGTGTATGTACTATTCTAAATTACGCACGGTATAGGTACTATTCTACAGTAAGCATGGTGTATGTACTATTCTAAATTACGCATGGTATAGGTACTATTCTACAGTAAGCATGGGTAAGTACTATTCTACAATAAGCATGGTATTTGTACTATTCTAAATTACGCATGGTATAGGTACTATTCTACAGTAAGCATGGTATAGGTACTATTCTATAGTAAGCATGGTATTTGTACTATTCTAAATTACGCACGGTATAGGTACTATTCTACAGTAAGCAAGGTGTATGTACTATTCTACAATAAGCATGGTATTTGTACTATTCTAAATTACGCATGGTATAGGTACTATTCTGCAGTAAGCATGGTATTTGTACTATTCTAAATTACGCATGGTATAGGTACTATTCTACAGTAAGCATGGTGTATGTACTATTCTAAATTACGCACGGTATAGGTACTATTCTACAGTAAGCATGGTATAGGTACTATTCTACAGTAAGCATGGTATATGTACTATTCTACAGTAAGCATGGTATAGGTACTATTATACACTAAGCATGGTATAGGTACTATTCTACAGTATGCATGGTGTATGTACTATTCTACAATAAGCATGGTATTTGTACTATTCTAAATTACGCATGGTATAGGTACTATTCTGCAGTAAGCATGGTGTATGTACTATTCTAAATTACGCACGGTATAGGTACTATTCTACAGTAAGCATGGTGTATGTACTATTCTACAATAAGCATGGTATTTGTACTATTCTAAATTACGCATGGTATAGGTACTATTCTACAGTAAGCATGGTATATGTACTATTCTACAGTAAGCATGGTATAGGTACTATTCTACAGTACGCATGGTATAGGTACTATTCTACAGTAAGCATGTTATTTGTACTATTCTAAATTACGCATGGTATAGGTACTATTCTACAGTAAGCATGGTATATGTACTATTCTACAGTAAGCATGGTATTTGTACTATTCTACAGTAAGCATGGTGTATGTACTATTCTAAATTACGCACGGTATAGGTACTATTCTACAGTAAGCATGGTGTATGTACTATTCTAAATTACGCATGGTATAGGTACTATTCTACAGTAAGCATGGTGTATGTACTATTCTACAATAAGCTTGGTATAGGTACTATTCTACAGTAAGCATGGTAATTTGTACTATTCTAAATTACGCACGGTATAGGTACTATTCCACAGTAAGCATGGTGTATGTACTATTCTAAATTACGCACGGTATAGGTACTATTCTACAGTAAGCATGGTATTTGTACTATTCTACAGTAAGCATGGTGTATGTACTATTCTAAATTACGCATGGTATAGGTACTATTCTACAGTAAGCATGGTGTATGTACTATTCTACAATAAGCTTGGTATAGGTACTATTACAGTAAGCATGGTATTTGTACTATTCTAAATTACGCACGGTATAGATACTATTCTACAGTAAGCATGGTATTTGTACTATTCTACAGTAAGCATGGTGTATGTACTATTCTACAATAAGCATGGTATAGGTACTATTCTACAATAAGCATGGTGTATGTACTATTCTACAATAAGCATGGTATTTGTACTATTCTACAGTAAGCATGGTGTATGTACTATTCTACAATAAGCATGGTATAGGTACTATTCTACAGTAAGAATGGTGTATGTACTATTCTACAATAAGCTTGGTATAGGTACTATTCTACAGTAAGCATGGTATTTGTACTATTCTAAATTACGCACGGTATAGGTACTATTCCACAGTAAGCATGGTGTATGTACTATTCTACAATAAGCATGGTATTTGTACTATTCTAAATTTCGCATGGTATAGGTACTATTCTACAGTAAGCATGGTGTATGTACTATTCTACAATAAGCATGGTATTTGTACTATTCTAAATTACGCATGGTATAGGTACTATTCTACAGTAAGCATGGTATATGTACTA
This sequence comes from Cyrtodaria siliqua, assembly GCA_037043455.1. Classification (NCBI taxonomy): domain Eukaryota; kingdom Metazoa; phylum Mollusca; class Bivalvia; order Adapedonta; family Hiatellidae; genus Cyrtodaria; species Cyrtodaria siliqua. The sequence continues at coordinate 188,750 of JAWPHD010004188.1, read as the reverse complement.
TTCTACAATAAGCATGGTATTTGTACTATTCTAAATTACGCACGGTATAGGTACTATTCTACAGTAAGCATGGTGTATGTACTATTCTAAATTACGCACGGTATAGGTACTATTCTACTGTAAGCATGGTATTTGTACTATAATAAATTACGCGTGGTATAGGTACTATTCTACAGTAGCATGGTATAGGTACTATTCTACAGTAAGCATGGTATAGGTACTATTCTACAATAAGCTTGGTATAGGTACTATTCTACAGTAAGCATGGTATAGGTACTATTCTACAGTAAGCATGGTGTATGTACTATTTTAAATTACGCACGGTATAGGTACTATTCCACAGTAAGCATGGTGTATGTACTATTCTAATTACGCACGGTATAGGTACTATTCTACAGTAAGCATGGTATAGGTACTATTCTACAGTAAGCATGGTATAGGTACTATTCTACAGTAAGCATGGTATAGGTACTATTCTACAGTAAGCATGGTATATGTACTATTCTAAATTACGCATGGTATAGGTACTATTCTACAGTAAGCTTGGTATAGGTACTATTTTACAGTAAGCATGGTATTGTACTATTCTAAATAACGCATGGTATAGGTACTATTCTACAGTAAGCATGGTATAGGTACTATTCTACAGTAAGCATGGTATATGTACTATTCTACAGTAAGCATGGTATAGGTACTATTCTACAATAAGCATGGTATTTGTACTATTCTAAATAACGCATGGTATAGGTCTATTCTACAGTAAGCATGGTATATGTACTATTCTACAGTAAGCATGGTATATGTACTATTCTAAATTACCCATGGTATAGGTACTATTCTACAGTAAGCATGGTATTTGTACTATTCTAAATTACGCATGGTATAGGTACTATTCTACAGTAAGCATGGTATATGTACTATTCTAAATTACCCATGGTATAGGTACTATTCTACAGTAAGCATGGTATAGGTACTATTCTACAGTAAGCATGGTATTTGTACTATTCTAATTTACGCATGGTATAGGTACTATTCTACAGTAAGCATGGTATATGTACTATTCTAAATTACCCATGGTATAGGTTACTATTCTACAGTAAGCATGGTATTTGTACTATTCTAAATTACGCATGGTATAGGTACTATTCTACAGTAAGCATGGTATATGTACTATTCTAAATTAGCCATGGTATAGGTACTATTCTACAGTAAGCATGGTATAGGTACTATTCTACAGTAAGCATGGTATTTGTACTATTCTAAATTACGCATGGTATAGGTACTATTCTACAGTAAGCATGGTATATGTACTATTTTACAGTAAGCATGGTATTTGTACTATTCTAAATTATGCATGGTATAGGTACTATTCTACAGTAAGCATGGTATAGGTACTATTCTACAGTAAGCATGGTATTTGTACTATTCTAAAGTACGCATGGTATAGGTACTATTCTACAATAAGCATGGTATTTGTACTATTCTACAGTAAGCATGGTATAGGTAGTATTCTACAATAAGCTTGGTATTTGTACTATTCTAAATTACGCATGGTATAGGTACTGTTCTACAGTAAGCATGGTATATGTACTATTCTAAATTAAGCATGGTATAGGTACTATTCTACAGTAAGCATGGTATATGTACTATTCTAAATTACGCATGGTATATGTACTATTCTACAGTAAGCATGGTATTTGTACTATTCTAAATTACGCATGGTATATGTACTATTCTACAATAAGCTTGGTATAGGTACTATTTTACAATAAGCTTGGTATGTGTACTATTCTAAATTACGCATGGTATAGGTACTATTCTACAGTAAGCATGGTATATGTACTATTCTACAATAAGCATGGTATATGTACTATTCTACAGTAAGCATGGTATATGTACTATTCTACAGTAAGCATGGTATTTGTACTATTCTAAATTACGCATGGTATAGGTACTATTCTACAATAAGCATGGTATATGTACTATTCTACAATAAGCATGGTATAGGTACTATTCTACAATAAGCATGGTATTTGTACTATTCTACAGTAAGCATGGTATAGGTACTATTCTACAATAAGCTTGGTATTTGTACTATTCTAAATTACGCATGGTATAGGTACTATTCTACAGTAAGCATGGTATTTGTACTATTCTACAGTAAGCATGGTATAGGTACTATTCTACAGTAAGCATGGTATAGGTACTATTCTAAATTACGCATGGTATAGGTACTATTCTACAATAAGCATGGTATTTGTACTATTCTAAATTACCCATGGTATAGGTACTATTCTACAGTAAGCATGGTGTATGTACTATTCTAAATTACGCACGACATAAGTACTATTCTACAGTAAGCATGGTGTATGTACTATTCTAAATTACGCATGGTATAGGTACTATTCTACAGTAAGCATGGTATATGTACTATTCTACAGTAAGCATGGTATAGGTACTATTCTACAGTAAGCATGGTGTATGTACTATTCTAAATTACGCATGGTATAGGTACTATTCTACAGTAAGCATGGTATAGGTACTATTCTTAATTACGCATGGTATAGGTACTATTCTACAGTAAGCATGGTATAGGTACTATTCTACAGTAAGCATGGTATATGTACTATTCTAAATTACGCATGGTATAGGTACTATTCTACAGTAATCATGGTATAGGTACTATTCTACAGTAAGCATGGTATATGTACTATTCTACAATAAGCATGGTATTTGTACTATTCTAAATTACGCATGGTATAGGTATTATTCTACAGTAAGCATGGTATATGTACTATTCTAAATTACGCATGGTATAGGTACTATTCTACAGTACGCATGGTATATGTACTATTCTACAATAAGCATGGTATTTGTACTATTCTAAATTACGCATGGTATATGTACTATTCTACAGTAAGCATGGTGTATGTACTATTCTACAATAAGCATGGTATTTGTACTATTCTAAATTACGCATGGTATAGGTACTATTCTACAGTAAGCATGGTATATGTACTATTCTAAATTACGCATGGTATAGGTACTATTCTACAGTACGCATGGTATAGGTACTATTCTACAGTAAGCATGGTATTTGTACTATTCTAAATTACGCATGGTATAGGTACTATTCTACAGTAAGCATGGTATATGTACTATTCTACAATAAGCATGGTATTTGTACTATTCTACAGTACGCATGGTATAGGTTCTATTCTACAGTACGCATGGTATAGGTACTATTCTACAGTAAGCATGGTATATGTACTATTCTACAATAAGCATGGTATTTGTACTATTCTAAATTACGCATGGTATAGGTACTATTCTACAGTAAGCATGGTGTATGTACTATTCTAAATTACGCACGGTATAGGTACTATTCTACAGTAAGCATGGTGTATGTACTATTCTAAATTACGCATGGTATAGGTACTATTCTACAGTAAGCATGGTGTATGTACTATAATAAATTACGCGTGGTATAGGTACTATTCTACAGTAAGCATGGTATAGGTACTATTCTACAATAAGCTTGGTATTTGTACTATTCTAAATTACGCACGGTATAGGTACTATTCTACAGTAAGCATGGTGTATGTACTATTCTAAATTACGCATGGTATAGGTACTATTCTACAGTAAGCATGGTATTTGTACTATTCTAAATTACGCATGGTATTTGTACTATTCTACAGTAAGCATGGTATAGGTACTATTCTACAGTAAGCATGGTATAGGTACTATTCTACAGTAAGCATGGTATAGGTACTATTCTACAGTAAGCATGGTATATGTACTATTCTAAATTACGCATGGTATAGGTACTATTCTACTGTAAGCTTGGTATAGGTACTATTCTACAGTAAGCATGGTATTTGTACTATTCTAAATAACGCATGGTATAGGTACTATTCTACAGTAAGCATGGTATAGGTACTATTCTACAGTAAGCATGGTATAGGTACTATTCTACAGTAAGCATGGTATAGGTACTATTCTACAGTAAGCATGGTATTTGTACTATTCTAAATTACGCATGGTATAGGTACTATTCTACAGTAAGCATGGTATATGTACTATTCTAAATTACCCATGGTATAGGTACTATTCTACAGTAAGCATGGTATAGGTACTATTCTACAGTAAGCATGGTATTTGTACTATTCTAAATTACGCATGGTATAGGTACTATTCTACAGTAAGCATGGTATTTGTACTATTCTAAATTACGCAGGGTATAGGTACTATTCTACAGTAAGCATGGTGTATGTACTATTCTAAATTACGCATGGTATAGGTACTATTCTACAGTAAGCATGGTATATGTACTATTCTAAATTACGCGTGGTATAGGTACTATTCTACAGTAAGCATGGTATAGGTACTATTCTACAGTAAGCATGGTATTTGTACTATTTTAAATTACGCACGGTATAGGTACTATTCTACAATAAGCATGGTATTTGTACTATTCTAAATTACGCATGGTATAGGTACTATTCTACAATAAGCATGGTATTTGTACTATTCTAAATTACGCATGGTATAGGTACTATTCTACAATAAGCATGGTATTTGTACTATTCTACAGTAAGAATGGTATAGGTACTATTCTACAGTAAGCATGGTATGTGTACTATTCTAAATTACGCATGGTATAGGTACTATTCTACAATAAGCTTGATATTTGTACTATTCTAAATTACGCACGGTATAGGTACTATTCTACAATAAGCACGGTATTTGTACTATTCTAAATTACGCATGGTATTTGTACTATTCTACAGTAAGCATGGTATATGTACTATTCTACAGTAAGCATGGTATATGTACTATTCTACAGTAAGCATGGTATAGGTACTATTCTAAATTACGCATGGTATTTGTACTATTCTACAGTAAGCATGGTATATGTACTATTCTACAGTAAGCATGGTATATGTACTATTCTACAGTAAGCATGGTATAGGTACTATTCTAAATTACGCATGGTATTTGTACTATTCTACAGTAAGCATGGTATATGTACTATTCTACAATAAGCATGGTATAGGTACTATTCTAAATTACGCATGGTATAGGTACTATTCTACAGTAAGCATGGTATATGTACTGTTCTACAGTAAGCATGGTATATGTACTATTCTAAATTACGCATGGTATAGGTATTATTCTACAGTAAGCATGGTATTTGTACTATTCTAAATTACGCATGGTATATGTACTATTCTACAGTAAGTATGGTATATGTACTATTCTAAATTACGCATGGTATAGGTACTATTCTACAGTAAGCATGGTATATGTACTTTTCTAAATTACGCATGGTATAGGTACTATTCTACAGTAAGCATGGTATATGTACTATTCTACAGTAAGCATGGTATAGGTACTATTCTAAATTAAGCATGGTATAGGTACTATTCTACAATAAGCTTGGTATTTGTACTATTCTACAATAAGCATGGTAAAGGTACTATTCTACAGTAAGCATGGTATTTGTACTATTCTAAATTACGCATGGTATAGGTACTTTTCTACAGTAAGCATGGTATTTGTACTATTCTACAGTAAGCATGGTATAGGTACTATTCTACAGTAAGCATGGTATTTGTACTATTCTACAGTAAGCATGGTATAGGTACTATTCTACAATAAGCATGGTATAGGTACTATTCTACAGTAAGCATGGTATAGGTACTATTCTACAGTAAGCATGGTATAGGTACTATTCTACAGTAAGCATGGTATTTGTACTATTCTACAATAAGCATGGTATAGGTACTATTCTACAGTAAGCATGGTATTTGTACTATTCTACAGTAAGCATGGTATAGGTACTATTCTACAGTAAGCATGGTATTTGTACTATTCTAAATTACGCATGGTATAGGTACTATTCTACAGTAAGCATGGTATTTGTACTATTCTAAATTACGCATGGTATAGGTACTATTCTACAGTAAGCTTGGTATAGGTACTATTCTACAGTAAGCATGGTATTTGTACTATTCTAAATTACGCATGGTATAGGTACTATTCTACAGTAAGCTTGGTATAGGTACTATTCTACAGTAAGCATGGTATTTGTACTATTCTAAATTACGCATGGTATAGGTACTATTCTACAGTAAGCATGGTATATGTACTATTCTACAATAAGCATGGTATTTGTACTATTCTAAATTACGCATGGTATAGGTACTATTCTACAGTAAGCATGGTATTTGTACTATAGGTACTATTCTACAGTAAGCATGGTATTTGTACTATTCTAAATTACGCATGGTATAGGTACTATTCTACAGTAAGCTTGGTATAGGTACTATTCTACAGTAAGCATGGTATTTGTACTATTCTAAATTACGCATGGTATAGGTACTATTCTACAGTAAGAATGGTATTTGTACTATTCTACAATAAGCATGGTATAGGTACTATTCTACAGTAAGCATGGTATTTGTACTATTCTAAATTACGCATGGTATAGGTACTATTCTACAGTAAGCATGGTATTTGTACTATTCTAAATTACGCATGGTATAGGTACTATTCTACAGTAAGCATGGTATTTGTACTATTCTACAATAAGCATGGTATAGGTACTATTCTACAGTAAGCATGGTATTTGTACTATTCTACAGTAAGCATGGTATAGGTACTATTCTACAGTAAGCATGGTATTTGTACTATTCTAAATTACGCATGGTATAGGTACTATTCTACAGTAAGCATGGTGTATGTACTATTCTACAGTAAGCATGGTATAGGTACTATTCTACAGTAAGCATGGTATTTGTACTATTCTAAATTACGCATGGTATAGGTACTATTCTACAGTAAGCATGGTATATGTACTATTCTAAATTACGCATGGTATTTGTACTATTCTACAGTAAGCATGGTATAGGTACTATTCTACAGTAAGCATGGTATAGGTACTATTCTACAGTAAGCATGGTATTTGTACTATTCTACAATAAGCATGGTATAGGTACTATTCTACAGTAAGCATGGTATTTGTACTATTCTACAGTAAACATGGTATTTGTACTATTCTTAATTACGCATGGTATAGGTACTATTCTACAGTAAGCATGGTATTTGTACTATTCTACAGTAAGCATGGTATAAGTACTATTCTACAGTAAGCATGGTATTTGTACTATTCTACAATAAGCATGGTATAGGTACTATTCTACAGTAAGCATGGTATTTGTACTATTCTACAGTAAGCATGGTATAGGTACTATTCTACAGTAAGCATGGTATATGTACTATTCTAAATTACGCATGGTATTTGTACTATTCTACAGTAAGCATGGTATAGGTACTATTCTACAGTAAGCTTGGTATATGTACTATTCTTAATTACGCATGGTATTTGTACTATTCTACAGTAAGCATGGTATAGGTACTATTCTACAGTAAGCATGGTATATGTACTATTCTAAATTACGCATGGTATTTGTACTATTCTACAGTAAGCATGGTATAGGTACTATTCTACAGTAAGCATGGTATAGGTACTATTCTGCAGTAAGCATGGTATTTGTACTATTCTAAATTACGCATGGTATAGGTACTATTCTACAGTAAGCTTGGTATTTGTACTATTCTAAATTACGCATGGTATAGGTACTATTCTACAGTAAGCTTGGTATTTGTACTATTCTAAATTACGCATGGTATAGGTACTATTCTACAGTAAGCATGGTATATGTACTATTCTAAATTACGCATGGTATAGGTACTATTCTACAGTAAGCATGGTATTTGTACTATTCTACAATAAGCATGGTATAGGTACTATTCTACAGTAAGCATGGTATTTGTACTATTCTACAGTAAGCATGGTATAGGTACTATTCTACAATAAGCATGGTATAGGTACTATTCTACAGTAAGCATGGTATTTGTACTATTCTACAGTAAGCATGGTATTTGTACTATTCTACAATAAGCATGGTATAGGTACTATTCTACAGTAAGCATGGTATTTGTACTATTCTACAGTAAGCATGGTATAGATACTATTCTACAGTAAGCATGGTATTTGTACTATTCTAAATTACGCATGGTATAGGTACTATTCTACAGTAAGCATGGTATTTGTACTATTCTACAGTAAGCATGGTATAGGTACTATTCTACAGTAAGCATGGTATTTGTACTATTCTGCAGTAAGCATGGTATTTGTACTATTCTACAGTAAGCATGGTATTTGTACTATTCTACAGTAAGCATGGTATAGGTACTATTCTACAGTAAGCATGGTATTTGTACTATTCTACAGTAAGCATGGTATTTGTACTATTCTAAATTACGCATGGTATAGGTACTATTCTACAGTAAGCATGGTATTTGTACTATTCTAAATTACGCATGGTATAGGTACTATTCTACAGTAAGCATGGTGTATGTACTATTCTACAGTAAGCATGGTATAGGTACTATTCTACAGTAAGCATGGTATTTGTACTATTCTAAATTACGCATGGTATAGGTACTATTCTACAGTAAGCATGGTATAGGTACTATTCTACAGTAAGCATGGTATTTGTACTATTCTTAATTACGCATGGTATAGGTACTATTCTACAGTAAGCTTGGTATAAGTACTATTCTACAATAAGCATGGTATATGTACTATTCTAAATTACGCATGGTATAGGTACTATTCTACAGTAAGCATGGTATAGGTACTATTCTACAGTAAGCATGGTATATGTACTATTCTAAATTACGCATGGTATAGGTACTATTCTACAGTAAGCATGGTATAGGTACTATTCTACAGTAAGCATGGTATTTGTACTATTCTACAGTAAGCATGGTATAGGTACTATTCTACAGTAAGCATGGTATAGGTACTATTCTACAGTAAGCATGGTATAGGTACTATTCTACAGTAAGCATGGTATTTGTACTATTCTACAGTAAGCATGGTATAGGTACTATTCTACAGTAAGCATGGTATATGTACTATTCTACAGTAAGCATGGTATTTGTACTATTCTTAATTACGCATGGTATAGGTACTATTCTACAGTAAGCTTGGTATAGGTACTATTCTACAATAAGCATGGTATATGTACTATTCTAAATTACGCATGGTATAGGTACTATTCTACAGTAAGCATGGTATAGGTACTATTCTACAGTAAGCATGGTATAGGTACTATTCTACAGTAAGCATGGTATAGGTACTATTCTACAGTAAGCATGGTATTTGTACTATTCTTAATTACGCATGGTATAGGTACTATTCTACAGTAAGCTTGGTATAGGTACTATTCTACAATAAGCATGGTATATGTACTATTCTAAATTACGCATGGTATAGGTACTATTCTACAGTAAGCATGGTATAGGTACTATTCTACAGTAAGCATGGTATATGTACTATTCTAAATTACGCATGGTATAGGTACTATTCTACAGTAAGCATGGTATAGGTACTATTCTACAATAAGCATGGTATTTGTACTATTCTTAATTACGCATGGTATAGGTACTATTCTACAGTAAGCATGGTATAGGTACTATTCTACAGTAAGCATGGTATAGGTACTGTTCTACAGTAAGCATGGTATAGGTACTATTCTACAGTAAGCATGGTATAGGTACTATTCTACAGTAAGCTTGGTATAGGTACTATTCTACAGTAAGCATGGTATAGGTACTATTCTACAGTAAGCTTGGTATAGGTACTATTCTACAGTAAGCATGGTATTTGTACTATTCTACAATAAGCATGTTATAGGTACTATTCTACAGTAAGCATGGTATTTGTACTATTCTACAGTAAGCATGGTATAGGTACTATTCTACAGTAAGCATGGTATTTGTACTTTTCTAAATTACGCATGGTATAGGTACTATTCTACAGTAAGCATGGTATTTGTACTATTCTAAATTACGCAAGGTATAGGTACTATTCTACAGTAAGCTTGGTATTTGTACTATTCTAAATTATGCATGGTATAGGTACTATTCTACAGTAAGCATGGTATTTGTACTATTCTACAGTAAGCATGGTATTTGTACTATTCTAAATTACGCATGGTATATGTACTATTCTACAGTAAGCATGGTATATGTACTATTCTACAATAAGCATGGTATTTGTACTATTCTAAATTACGCATGGTATAGGTACTATTCTACAGTAAGCATGGTATAGGTACTATTCTACAATAAGCATGGTATTTGTACTATTCTAAATTACGCATGGTATAGGTACTATTCTACAGTAAGCATGGTATATGTACTATTCTAAATTACGCAAGGTATAGGTACTATTCTACAGTAAGCATGGTATATGTACTATTCTACAGTAAGCATGGTATAGGTACTATTCTACAGTAAGCATGGTATATGTACTATTCTAAATTACGCATGGTATAGGTACTATTCTACAGTAAGCATGGTATATGTACTATTCTACAGTAAGCATGGTATAGGTACTATTCTACAATAAGCATGGTATTTGTACTATTCTAAATTACGCATGGTATAGGTACTATTCTACAGTAAGCATGGTATAGGTACTATTCTAAATTACGCATGGTATAGGTACTATTCTACAATAAGCTTGGTATTTGTACTATTCTAAATTACGCATGGTATTTGTACTATTCTACAGTAAGCATGGTATATGTACTATTCTACAGTAAGCATGGTATATGTACTATTCTACAGTAAGCATGGTATAGGTACTATTCTACAATAAGCATGGTATAGGTACTATTCTAAATTACTCATGGTATAGGTACTATTCTACAGTAAGCATGGTATATGTACTATTCTAAATTACGCATGGTATAGGTACTATTCTACAGTAAGCATTGTATTTGTACTATTCTAAATTACGCATGGTATATGTACTATTCTACAGTAAGCATGGTATATGTACTATTCTAAATTACGCATGGTATAGGTACTATTCTACAGTAAGCATTGTATTTGTACTATTCTACAGTAAGCATGGTATATGTACTATTCTAAATTACGCATGGTATAGGTACTATTCTACAGTAAGCATGGTATATGTACTATTCTACAGTAAGCATGGTATATGTACTATTCTAAATTACGCATGGTATATGTACTATTCTACAGTAAGCATGGTATATGTACTATTCTAAATTACGCATGGTATAGGTACTATTCTACAGTAAGCATGGTATATGTACTATTCTACAGTAAGCATGGTATATGTACTATTCTAAATTACGCATGGTATAGGTACTATTCTACAGTAAGCATGGTATATGTACTATTCTACAGTAAGCATGGTATTTGTACTATTCTAAATTACGCATGGTATAGGTACTATTCTACAGTAAGCATGGCATTTGTACTATTCTACAATAAGCATGGTATAGGTACTATTCTACAGTAAGCATGGTATTTGTACTATTCTAAATTACGCATGGTATAGGTACTATTCTACAGTAAGTATGGTATTTGTACTATTCTACAATAAGCATGGTATAGGTACTATTCTACAGTAAGCATTGTATAGGTACTATTCTACAGTAAGCATGGTATAGGTACTATTCTACAGTAAGCATGGTATTTGTACTATTCTACAATAAGCATGGTATAGGTACTATTCTACAGTAAGCATGGTATTTGTACTATTCTAAATAACGCATGGTATAGGTACTATTCTACAGTAAGCATGGTATTTGTACTATTCTAAATTACGCATGGTATAGGTACTATTCTACAGTAAGCATGGTATTTGTACTATTCTAAATTACGCATGGTATAGGTACTATTCTACAGTAAGCATGGTATTTGTACTATTCTAAATTACGCATGGTATAGGTACTATTCTACAGTAAGCTTGGTATATGTACTATTCTACAATAAGCTTGGTATAGGTACTATTCTACAGTAAGCATGGTATATGTACTATTCTAAATTACGCATGGTATAGGTACTATTCTACAGTAAGCTTGGTATAGGTACTATTCTACAGTAAGCATGGTATTTGTACTATCTAAATTACGCATGGTATAGGTACTATTCTACAGTAAGCATGGTATATGTACTATTTTACAATAAGCATGGTATTTGTACTATTCTAAATTACGCATGGTATAGGTACTATTCTACAGTAAGCATGGTATTTGTACTATTCTAAATTACGCATGGTATAGGTACTATTCTACAGTAAGCTTGGTATAGGTACTATTCTACAGTAAGCATGGTATTTGTACTATTCTAAATTACGCATGGTATAGGTACTATTCTACAGTAAGCATGGTATTTGTACTATTCTACAATAAGCATGGTATAGGTACTATTCTACAGTAAGCATGGTATATGTACTATTCTACAGTAAGCATGGTATTTGTACTATTCTAAATTACGCATGGTATAGGTACTATTCTACAGTAAGCATGGTATTTGTACTATTCTACAATAAGCATGGTATTGGTACTATTCTACAGTAAGCATGGTATTTGTACTATTCTACAGTAAGCATGGTATAGGTACTATTCTACAGTAAGCATGGTATTTGTACTATTCTAAATTACGCATGGTATAGGTACTATTCTACAGTAAGCATGGAGTATGTACTATTCTACAGTAAGCATGGTATAGGTACTATTCTACAGTAAGCATGGTATTTGTACTATTCTAAATTACGCATGGTATAGGTACTATTCTACAGTAAGCATGGAGTATGTACTATTCTACAGTAAGCATGGTATAGGTACTATTCTACAGTAAGCATGGTATTTGTACTATTCTAAATTACGCATGGTATAGGTACTATTCTACAGTAAGCATGGTATAGGTACTATTCTACAGTAAGCATGGTATTTGTACTATTCTTAATTACGCATGGTATAGGTACTATTCTACAGTAAGCTTGGTATAGGTACTATTCTACAATAAGCATGGTATATGTACTATTCTAAATTACGCATGGTATAGGTACTATTCTACAGTAAGCATGGTATAGGTACTATTCTACAGTAAGCATGGTATATGTACTATTCTAAATTACGCATGGTATAGGTACTATTCTACAGTAAGCATGGTATAGGTACTATTCTACAGTACGCATGGTATAGGTACTATTCTACAATAAGCATGGTATTTGTACTATTCTACAGTACTCATGGTATAGGTACTATTCTACAGTAAGCATGGTATTTGTACTATTCTTAATTACGCATGGTATAGGTACTATTCTTAATTACGCATGGTATAGGTACTATTCTACAGTAAGCATGGTATAGGTACTGTTCTACAGTAAGCATGGTATAGGTACTATTCTACAGTAAGCATGGTATAGGTACTATTCTACAGTAAGCATGGTATAGGTACTGTTCTACAGTAAGCATGGTATAGGTACTATTCTACAGTAAGCATGGTATATGTACTATTCTAAATTACGCATGGTATAGGTACTATTCTACAGTAAGCATGGTATAGGTACTATTCTACAGTACGCATGGTATAGGTACTATTCTACAATAAGCATGGTATTTGTACTATTCTACAATAAGCATGGTATAGGTACTATTCTACAGTAAGCATGGTATTTGTACTATTCTTAATTACGCATGGTATAGGTACTATTCTACAGTAAGCATGGTATAGGTACTATTCTACAGTAAGCATGGTATAGGTACTGTTCTACAGTAAGCATGGTATAGGTACTATTCTACAGTAAGCATGGTATAGGTACTATTCTACAGTAAGCTTGGTATAGGTACTATTCTACAGTAAGCATGGTATAGGTACTATTCTACAGTAAGCTTGGTATAGGTACTATTCTACAGTAAGCATGGTATTTGTACTATTCTACAATAAGCATGTTATAGGTACTATTCTACAGTAAGCATGGTATTTGTACTATTCTACAGTAAGCATGGTATAGGTACTATTCTACAGTAAGCATGGTATTTGTACTATTCTACAGTAAGCATGGTATAGGTACTATTCTACAGTAAGCATGGTATTTGTACTATTCTACAGTAAGCATGGTATAGGTACTATTCGACAGTAAGCATGGTATTTGTACTATTCTACAGTAAGCATGGTATTTGTACTATTCTACAGTAAGCATGGTATTTGTACTATTCTACAGTAAGCATGGTATAGGTACTATTCTACATTAAGCATGGTATTTGTACTATTCTACAGTAAGCATGGTATTTGTACTATTCTACAGTAAGCATGGTATTTGTACTATTCTACAGTAAGCATGGTATATGTACTATTCTACATTAAGCATGGTATTTGTACTATTCTACAGTAAGCATGGTATAGGTACTATTCTACAGTAAGCATGGTATTTGTACTATTCTACAGTAAGCATGGTATTTGTACTATTCTACAGTAAGCATGGTATTTGTACTATTCTACAGTAAGCATGGTATAGGTACTATTCTACATTAAGCATGGTATTTGTACTATTCTACAGTAAGCATGGTATTTGTACTATTCTACAGTAAGCATGGTATATGTACTATTCTACAGTAAGCATGGTATTTGTACTATTCTAAATTACGCATGGTATAGGTACTATTCTACAGTAAGCATGGTGTATGTACTATTCTAAATTACGCATGGTATAGGTACTATTCTACAGTAAGCATGGTATTTGTACTATTCTAAATTACGAATGGTATAGGTACTATTCTACAGTAAGCTTGGTATTTGTACTATTCTAAATTACGCATGGTTTAGGTACTATTCTACAGTAAGGATGGTATTTGTACTATTCATACAGTAAGCATGTTATTTGTACTATTCTAAATTACGCATGGTATAGGTACTATTCTACAGTAAGCATGGTATTTGTACTATTCTAAATTACGCAGGGTATAGGTACTATTCTACAGTAAGCATGGTATTTGTACTATTCTAAATTACGCATGGTATAGGTACTATTCTACAGTAAGCATGGTATTTGTACTATTCTAAATTACGCATGGTATAGGTACTATTCTACAGTAAGCATGGTATTTGTACTATTCTAAATTACGCATGGTATAGGTACTATTCTACAGTAAGCATGGTATTTGTACTATTATTAATTACGCATGGTATAGGTACTATTCTACAGTAAGCATGGTATAGGTACTATTCTACAGTAAGCATGGTATTTGTACTATTCTAAATAACGCATGGTATAGGTACTATTCTACAGTAAGCATGGTATTTGTACTATTCTAAATTACGCATGGTATAGGTACTATTCTACAGTAAGCATGGTATATGTACTATTCTTAATTACGCATGGTATAGGTACTATTCTACAGTAAGCATGGTATTTGTACTATTTTACAGTAAGCATGGTATATGTACTATTCTAAATTACGCATGGTATAGGTACTATTCTACAGTAAGCATGGTATTTGTACTATTCTACAGTATGCATGGTATTTGTACTATTCTAAATTACGCATGGTATAGGTACTTATTCTACAGTAAGCATGGTATTTGTACTATTCTACAGTAAGCATGGTATAGGTAATATTCTACAGTAAGCATGGTATAGGTACTATTCTACACTAAGCATGGTGTATGTACTATTCTACAGTAAGAATGGTATAGGTACTATTCTACAGTAAGCATGGTATTTGTACTATTCTTAATTACGCATGGCATAGGTACTATTCTACAGTAAGCATGGTATTTGTACTATTCTACAGTAAGCATGGTATATGTACTATTCTAAATTACGCATGGTATAGGTACTATTCTACAGTAAGCATGGTATTTGTACTATTCTACAGTAAGCATGGTATTTGTACTATTCTACAGTAAGCATGGTATATGTACTATTCTACTGTAAGCATGGTATTTGTACTATTCTACAGTAAGCATGGTATTTGTACTATTCTACAGTAAGCATGGTATAGGTACTATTCTACAGTAAGCATGGTATTTGTACTATTCTACAGTGAGCATGGTATATGTACTATTCTAAATTACGCATGGTATAGGTACTATTCTACAGTAAGCATGGTATTTGTACTATTCTACAGTAAGCATGGTATTTGTACTATTCTAAATTACGCATGGTATAGGTACTATTCTACAGTAAGCATGGTATTTGTACTATTCTACTGTAAGCATGGTATTTGTACTATTCTAAATTACGCATGGTATAGGTACTATTCTACAGTAAGCATGGTATTTGTACTATTCTACAGTAAGCATGGTATTTGTACTATTCTTAATTACGCATGGTATAGGTACTATTCTACAGTAAGCATGGTATTTGTACTATTCTACAGTAAGCATGGTATATGTACTATTCTTAATTACGCATGGTATAGGTACTATTCTACAATAAGCATGGTATATGTACTATTCTACAGTAAGCATGGTATTTGTACTATTCTAAATTACGCATGGTATAGGTACTATTCTACAGTAAGCATGGTATTTGTACTATTCTACAGTAAGCATGGTATCTGTACTATTCTTAATTACGCATGGTATAGGTATTATTCTACAGTAAGCTTGGTATATGTACTATTCTACACTAAGCATGGTATTTGTACTATTCTTAATTACGCATGGTATAGGTATTATTCTACAGTAAGCTTGGTATATGTACTATTCTACAGTAAGCTTGGTATATGTACTATTCTACACTAAGCTTGGTATATGTACTATTCTACACTAAGCATGGTATAGGTACTATTCTACAGTAAGCATGGTATTTGTACTATTCTAAATTACGCATGGTATAGGTACTATTCTACAGTAAGCATGGTATTTGTACTATTCTACAGTAAGCATGGTATATGTACTATTCTAAATTACGCATGGTATAGGTACTATTCTACAGTAAGCATGGTATTTGTACTATTCTACAGTAAGCATGGTATATGTACTATTCTAAATTACGCATGGTATAGGTACTATTCTACAATAAGCATGGTATATGTACTATTCTACAGTAAGCATGGTATTTGTACTATTCTAAATTACGCATGGTATATGTACTATTCTACAGTAAGCATGGTATAGGTACTATTCTACAGTAAGCATGGTATATGTACTATTCTAAATTACGCATGGTAAAGGTACTATTCTACAGTAAGCATGGTATTTGTACTATTCTAAATTACGCATGGTATAGGTACTATTCTACAGTAAGCATGGTATTTGTACTATTCTAAATTACGCATGGTATAGGTACTATTCTACAGTAAGCATGGTATTTGTACTATTCTAAATTACGCATGGTATAGGTACTATTCTACAGTAAGCACGGTATAGGTACTATTCTACAGTAAGCATGGTATTTGTACTATTCTTAATTACGCATGGTATAGGTACTATTCTACACTAAGCATGGTATTTGTACTATTCTACAATAAGCATGGTATAGGTACTATTCTACAGTAAGCATGGTATTTGTACTATTCTACAGTAAGCATGGTATATGTACTATTCTAAATTACGCATGGTATAGGTACTATTCTACAGTAAGCATGGTATAGGTACTATTCTACAGTAAGCATGGTATATGTACTATTCTAAATTACGCATGGTATAGGTACTATTCTACAGTAAGCATGGTATATGTACTATTCTAAATTACGCATGGTATAGGTACTATTCTACAGTAAGCATGGTATTTGTACTATTCTAAATTACGCATGGTATAGGTACTATTCTACAGTAAGCATGGTATTTGTACTATTCTACAGTAAGCATGGTATTTGTACTATTCTACAGTAAGCATGGTATATGTACTATTCTACAGTAAGCATGGTATTTGTACTATTCTACAGTAAGCATGGTATTTGTACTATTCTACAGTAAGCATGGTATTTGTACTATTCTACAGTAAGCATGGTATAGGTACTATTCTACACTAAGCATGGTATTTGTACTATTCTACAGTAAGCATGGTATTTGTACTATTCTACAGTAAGCATGGTATTTGTACTATTCTACAGTAAGCATGGTATAGGTACTATTCTACAATAAGCATGGTATTTGTACTATTCTACAGTAAGCATGGTATATGTACTATTCTACACTAAGCATGGTATTTGTACTATTCTACAGTAAGCTTATATGTGTACTATTCTACAGTAAGCTTGGTATAGGTACTATTCTACACTAAGCATGGTATTTGTACTATTCTTAATTACGCATGGTATAGGTACTATTCTACAGTAAGCATGGTATAGGTACTATTCTACAGTAAGCATGGTATAGGTACTATTCTACAGTAAGCATGGTATAGGTACTATTCTACAGTAAGCATGGTATAGGTACTATTCTACAGTAAGCATGGTATAGGTACTATTCTACAATAAGCATGGTATAGGTACTATTCTACAGTAAGCATGGTATAGGTACTATTCTACAGTAAGCATGGTGTATGTACTATTCTACAGTAAGCATGGTATAGGTACTATTCTACAGTAAGCATGGTGTATGTACTATTCTACAGTAAGCATGGTATAGGTACTATTCTACAGTAAGCATGGTATAGGTACTATTCTACAGTAAGCATGGTATAGGTACTATTCTACAATAAGCATGGTATAGGTACTATTCTACAGTAAGCATGGTATAGGTACTATTCTACAGTAAGCATGGTGTATGTACTATTCTACAGTAAGCATGGTATAGGTACTATTCTACAGTAAGCATGGTGTATGTACTATTCTACAGTAAGCATGGTATAGGTACTATTCTACAGTAAGCATGGTATAGGTACTATTCTACAGTAAGCATGGTATAGGTACTATTCTACAGTAAGCATGGTATAGGTACTATTCTACAGTAAGCATGGTATAGGTACTATTCTTAATTACGCATGGTATATGTACTATTCTACACTAAGCATGGTATATGTACTATTCTACACTAAGCATGGTATAGGTACTATTCTACACTAAGCATGGTATTTGTACTATTCTACAGTAAGCATGGTATTTGTACTATTCTACAGTAAGCATGGTATAGGTACTATTCTTAATTACGCATGGTATAGGTACTATTCTACACTAAGCATGGTGTATGTACTATTCTACAGTAAGAATGGTATAGGTACTATTCTACACTAAGCATGGTGTATGTACTATTCTACAGTAAGAATGGTATAGGTACTATTCTACAGTAAGCATGGTATTTGTACTATTCTTAATTACGCATGGTATAGGTACTATTCTACAGTAAGCATGGTATTTGTACTATTCTACAGTAAGCATGGTATATGTACTATTCTAAATTACGCATGGTATAGGTACTATTCTACAGTAAGCATGGTATTTGTACTATTCTACAGTAAGCATGGTATTTGTACTATTCTACAGTAAGCATGGTATATGTACTATTCTACTGTAAGCATGGTATTTGTACTATTCTACAGTAAGCATGGTATTTGTACTATTCTACAGTAAGCATGGTATAGGTACTATTCTACAGTAAGCATGGTATTTGTACTATTCTACAGTGAGCATGGTATATGTACTATTCTAAATTACGCATGGTATAGGTACTATTCTACAGTAAGCATGGTATTTGTACTATTCTACAGTAAGCATGGTATTTGTACTATTCTAAATTACGCATGGTATAGGTACTATTCTACAGTAAGCATGGTATTTGTACTATTCTACTGTAAGCATGGTATTTGTACTATTCTAAATTACGCATGGTATAGGTACTATTCTACAGTAAGCATGGTATTTGTACTATTCTACAGTAAGCATGGTATTTGTACTATTCTTAATTACGCATGGTATAGGTACTATTCTACAGTAAGCATGGTATTTGTACTATTCTACAGTAAGCATGGTATATGTACTATTCTAAATTACGCATGGTATAGGTACTATTCTACAATAAGCATGGTATATGTACTATTCTACAGTAAGCATGGTATTTGTACTATTCTAAATTACGCATGGTATAGGTACTATTCTACAGTAAGCATGGTATTTGTACTATTCTACAGTAAGCATGGTATCTGTACTATTCTTAATTACGCATGGTATAGGTATTATTCTACAGTAAGCTTGGTATATGTACTATTCTATACTAAGCATGGTATTTGTACTATTCTTAATTACGCATGGTATAGGTATTATTCTACAGTAAGCTTGGTATATGTACTATTCTACAGTAAGCTTGGTATATGTACTATTCTACACTAAGCTTGGTATATGTACTATTCTACACTAAGCATGGTATAGGTACTATTCTACAGTAAGCATGGTATTTGTACTATTCTAAATTACGCATGGTATAGGTACTATTCTACAGTAAGCATGGTATTTGTACTATTCTACAGTAAGCATGGTATATGTACTATTCTAAATTACGCATGGTATAGGTACTATTCTACAGTAAGCATGGTATTTGTACTATTCTACAGTAAGCATGGTATATGTACTATTCTAAATTACGCATGGTATAGGTACTATTCTACAATAAGCATGGTATATGTACTATTCTACAGTAAGCATGGTATTTGTACTATTCTAAAT
Source organism: Cyrtodaria siliqua (assembly GCA_037043455.1). Lineage (NCBI taxonomy): Eukaryota > Metazoa > Mollusca > Bivalvia > Adapedonta > Hiatellidae > Cyrtodaria > Cyrtodaria siliqua. The sequence continues at coordinate 168,240 of JAWPHD010004188.1, read as the reverse complement.
TACGCATGGTATATGTACTATTCTACAGTAAGCATGGTATAGGTACTATTCTACAGTAAGCATGGTATATGTACTATTCTAAATTACGCATGGTAAAGGTACTATTCTACAGTAAGCATGGTATTTGTACTATTCTACAGTAAGCATGGTATATGTACTATTCTAAATTACGCATGGTATAGGTACTATTCTACAGTAAGCATGGTATTTGTACTATTCTAAATTACGCATGGTATAGGTACTATTCTACAGTAAGCATGGTATTTGTACTATTCTAAATTACGCATGGTATAGGTACTATTCTACAGTAAGCATGGTATTTGTACTATTCTAAATTACGCATGGTATAGGTACTATTCTACAGTAAGCACGGTATAGGTACTATTCTACAGTAAGCATGGTATTTGTACTATTCTTAATTACGCATGGTATAGGTACTATTCTACACTAAGCATGGTATTTGTACTATTCTACAATAAGCATGGTATAGGTACTATTCTACAGTAAGCATGGTATTTGTACTATTCTACAGTAAGCATGGTATATGTACTATTCTAAATTACGCATGGTATAGGTACTATTCTACAGTAAGCATGGTATAGGTACTATTCTACAGTAAGCATGGTATATGTACTATTCTAAATTACGCATGGTATAGGTACTATTCTACAGTAAGCATGGTATATGTACTATTCTAAATTACGCATGGTATAGGTACTATTCTACAGTAAGCATGGTATTTGTACTATTCTAAATTACGCATGGTATAGGTACTATTCTACAGTAAGCATGGTATTTGTACTATTCTACAGTAAGCATGGTATTTGTACTATTCTACAGTAAGCATGGTATATGTACTATTCTACAGTAAGCATGGTATTTGTACTATTCTACAGTAAGCATGGTATTTGTACTATTCCACAGTAAGCATGGTATTTGTACTATTCTACAGTAAGCATGGTATAGGTACTATTCTACACTAAGCATGGTATTTGTACTATTCTACAGTAAGCATGGTATTTGTACTATTCTACAGTAAGCATGGTATTTGTACTATTCTACAGTAAGCATGGTATAGGTACTATTCTACAATAAGCATGGTATTTGTACTATTCTACAGTAAGCATGGTATATGTACTATTCTACACTAAGCATGGTATTTGTACTATTCTACAGTAAGCTTATATGTGTACTATTCTACAGTAAGCTTGGTATAGGTACTATTCTACACTAAGCATGGTATTTGTACTATTCTTAATTACGCATGGTATAGGTACTATTCTACAGTAAGCATGGTATAGGTACTATTCTACAGTAAGCATGGTATAGGTACTATTCTACAGTAAGCATGGTATAGGTACTATTCTACAGTAAGCATGGTATAGGTACTATTCTACAGTAAGCATGGTATAGGTACTATTCTACAATAAGCATGGTATAGGTACTATTCTACAGTAAGCATGGTATAGGTACTATTCTACAGTAAGCATGGTGTATGTACTATTCTACAGTAAGCATGGTATAGGTACTATTCTACAGTAAGCATGGTGTATGTACTATTCTACAGTAAGCATGGTATAGGTACTATTCTACAGTAAGCATGGTATAGGTACTATTCTACAGTAAGCATGGTATAGGTACTATTCTACAATAAGCATGGTATAGGTACTATTCTACAGTAAGCATGGTATAGGTACTATTCTACAGTAAGCATGGTGTATGTACTATTCTACAGTAAGCATGGTATAGGTACTATTCTACAGTAAGCATGGTGTATGTACTATTCTACAGTAAGCATGGTATAGGTACTATTCTACAGTAAGCATGGTATAGGTACTATTCTACAGTAAGCATGGTATAGGTACTATTCTACAGTAAGCATGGTATAGGTACTATTCTACAGTAAGCATGGTATAGGTACTATTCTTAATTACGCATGGTATATGTACTATTCTACACTAAGCATGGTATATGTACTATTCTACACTAAGCATGGTATAGGTACTATTCTACACTAAGCATGGTATTTGTACTATTCTACAGTAAGCATGGGTATTTGTACTATTCTACAGTAAGCATGGTATAGGTACTATTCTTAATTACGCATGGTATAGGTACTATTCTACAAAAAGCATGGTACTTGTACTATTCTACAGTAAGCATGGTATAGGTACTATTCTACAGTAAGCATGGTATTTGTACTATTCTACAGTAAGCATGGTATAGGTACTATTCTTAATTACGCATGGTATATGTACTATTCTACAGTAAGCATGGTATATGTACTATTCTACAGTAAGCATGGTATTTGTACTATTCTACAGTAAGCATGGTATAGGTACTATTCTACAGTAAGCATGGTATTTGTACTATAGATACTATTCTACACTAAGCATGGTATTTGTACTATTCTACAGTAAGCATGGTATTTGTACTATAGGTACTATTCTACAGTAAGCATGGTATAGGTACTATTCTACAGTAAGCATGGTATAGGTACTATTCTTAATTACGCATGGTATATGTACTATTCTACAGTAAGCATGGTATATGTACTATTCTACAGTAAGCATGGTATTTGTACTATTCTACAGTAAGCATGGTATAGGTACTATTCTACAGTAAGCATGGTATTTGTACTATAGATACTATTCTACACTAAGCATGGTATTTGTACTATTCTACAGTAAGCATGGTATTTGTACTATAGGTACTATTCTACAGTAAGCATGGTATAGGTACTATTCTACAGTAAGCATGGTATATGTACTATTCTAAATTACGCATGGTATAGGTACTATTCTACAGTAAGCATGGTATTTGTACTATTCTACAGTAAGCATGGTATTTGTACTATTCTACAGTAAGCTTGGTATAGGTACTATTCTACACTAAGCATGGTATTTGTACTATTCTTAATTACGCATGGTATAGGTACTATTCTACAGTAAGCATGGTATAGGTACTATTCTACAGTAAGCATGGTATAGGTACTATTCTACAGTAAGCATGGTATAGGTACTATTCTACAGTAAGCATGGTATAGGTACTATTCTACAATAAGCATGGTATAGGTACTATTCTACAATAAGCATGGTATAGGTACTATTCTACAGTAAGCATGGTATAGGTACTATTCTACAGTAAGCATGGTGTATGTACTATTCTACAGTAAGCATGGTATAGGTACTATTCTACAGAAAGCATGGTGTATGTACTATTCTACAGTAAGCATGGTATAGGTACTATTCTACAGTAAGCATGGTATAGGTACTATTCTACAGTAAGCATGGTATAGGTACTATTCTACAATAAGCATGGTATAGGTACTATTCTACAGTAAGCATGGTATAGGTACTATTCTACAGTAAGCATGGTGTATGTACTATTCTACAGTAAGCATGGTATAGGTACTATTCTACAGTAAGCATGGTGTATGTACTATTCTACAGTAAGCATGGTATAGGTACTATTCTACAGTAAGCATGGTATAGGTACTATTCTACAGTAAGCATGGTATAGGTACTATTCTACAGTAAGCATGGTATAGGTACTATTCTTAAGTACGCATGGTATATGTACTATTCTACACTAAGCATGGTATAGGTACTATTCTACACTAAGCATGGTATAGGTACTATTCTACACTAAGCATGGTATTTGTACTATTCTACAGTAAGCATGGTATTTGTACTATTCTACAGTAAGCATGGTATAGGTACTATTCTTAATTACGCATGGTATAGGTACTATTCTACAATAAGCATGGTATTTGTACTATTCTACAGTAAGCATGGTATAGGTACTATTCTACAGTAAGCATGGTATTTGTACTATTCTACAGTAAGCATGGTATAGGTACTATTCTTAATTACGCATGGTATATGTACTATTCTACAGTAAGCATGGTATATGTACTATTCTACAGTAAGCATGGTATTTGTACTATTCTACAGTAAGCATGGTATAGGTACTATTCTACAGTAAGCATGGTATTTGTACTATAGATACTATTCTACACTAAGCATGGTATTTGTACTATTCTACAGTAAGCATGGTATTTGTACTATAGGTACTATTCTACAGTAAGCATGGTATAGGTACTATTCTACAGTAAGCATGGTATAGGTACTATTCTTAATTACGCATGGTATATGTACTATTCTACAGTAAGCATGGTATATGTACTATTCTACAGTAAGCATGGTATTTGTACTATTCTACAGTAAGCATGGTATAGGTACTATTCTACAGTAAGCATGGTATTTGTACTATAGATACTATTCTACACTAAGCATGGTATTTGTACTATTCTACAGTAAGCATGGTATTTGTACTATAGGTACTATTCTACAGTAAGCATGGTATAGGTACTATTCTACATTAAGCATGGTATATGTACTATTCTAAATTACGCATGGTATAGGTACTATTCTACAGTAAGCATGGTATTTGTACTATTCTACAGTAAGCATGGTATATGTACTATTCTACAGTAAGCATGGTATTTGTACTATAGGTACTATTCTAAATTACGCATGGTATAGGTACTATTCTACAGTAAGCATGGTATTTGTACTATTCTACAGTAAGCATGGTATAGGTACTATTCTACAGTAAGCATGGTATAGGTACTATTCTTAATTACGCATGGTATAGGTACTATTCTACACTAAGCATGGTATTTGTACTATTCTACAGTAATCATGGTATAGGTACTATTCTACAGTAAGCATGGTATAGGTACTATTCTACAGTAAGCATGGTATATGTACTATTCTACAGTAAGCTTGGTATTTGTACTATTCTACAGTAAGCATGGTATATGTACTATTCTTAATTACGCATGGTATAGGTACTATTCTACACTAAGCATGGTATTTGTACTATTCTACAGTAAGCATGGTATAGGTACTATTCTACAGTAAGCATGGTATATGTACTATTCTACAGTAAGCATGGTATTTGTACTATTCTTAATTACGCATGGTATAGGTACTATTCTACACTAAGCATGGTATTTGTACTATTCTACAGTAAGCATGGTATAGGTACTATTCTACAGTAAGCATGGTATATGTACTATTCTACAGTAAGCATGGTATATGTACTATTCTACAGTAAGCTTGGTATTTGTACTATTCTACAGTAAGCATGGTATATGTACTATTCTACACTAAGCATGGTATTTGTACTATTCTACAGTAAGCATGGTATTTGTACTATTCTACAGTAAGCATGGTATTTGTTCTATAGATACTATTCTACACTAAGCATGGTATTTGTACTATTCTACAGTAAGCATGGTATTTGTACTATTCTACAGTAAGCATGGTATTTGTACTATTCTACAGTAAGCTTGGTATAGGTACTATTCTACACTAAGCATGGTATTTGTACTATTCTTAATTACGCATGGTATAGGTACTATTCTACAGTAAGCATGGTATAGGTACTATTCTACAGTAAGCATGGTATAGGTACTATTCTACAGTAAGCATGGTATAGGTACTATTCTACAGTAAGCATGGTATAGGTACTATTCTACAATAAGCATGGTATAGGTACTATTCTACAATAAGCATGGTATAGGTACTATTCTACAGTAAGCATGGTATAGGTACTATTCTACAGTAAGCATGGTGTATGTACTATTCTACAGTAAGCATGGTATAGGTACTATTCTACAGAAAGCATGGTGTATGTACTATTCTACAGTAAGCATGGTATAGGTACTATTCTACAGTAAGCATGGTATAGGTACTATTCTACAGTAAGCATGGTATAGGTACTATTCTACAATAAGCATGGTATAGGTACTATTCTACAGTAAGCATGGTATAGGTACTATTCTACAGTAAGCATGGTGTATGTACTATTCTACAGTAAGCATGGTATAGGTACTATTCTACAGTAAGCATGGTGTATGTACTATTCTACAGTAAGCATGGTATAGGTACTATTCTACAGTAAGCATGGTATAGGTACTATTCTACAGTAAGCATGGTATAGGTACTATTCTACAGTAAGCATGGTATAGGTACTATTCTTAAGTACGCATGGTATATGTACTATTCTACACTAAGCATGGTATAGGTACTATTCTACACTAAGCATGGTATAGGTACTATTCTACACTAAGCATGGTATTTGTACTATTCTACAGTAAGCATGGTATTTGTACTATTCTACAGTAAGCATGGTATAGGTACTATTCTTAATTACGCATGGTATAGGTACTATTCTACAATAAGCATGGTATTTGTACTATTCTACAGTAAGCATGGTATAGGTACTATTCTACAGTAAGCATGGTATTTGTACTATTCTACAGTAAGCATGGTATAGGTACTATTCTTAATTACGCATGGTATATGTACTATTCTACAGTAAGCATGGTATATGTACTATTCTACAGTAAGCATGGTATTTGTACTATTCTACAGTAAGCATGGTATAGGTACTATTCTACAGTAAGCATGGTATTTGTACTATAGATACTATTCTACACTAAGCATGGTATTTGTACTATTCTACAGTAAGCATGGTATTTGTACTATAGGTACTATTCTACAGTAAGCATGGTATAGGTACTATTCTACAGTAAGCATGGTATAGGTACTATTCTTAATTACGCATGGTATATGTACTATTCTACAGTAAGCATGGTATATGTACTATTCTACAGTAAGCATGGTATTTGTACTATTCTACAGTAAGCATGGTATAGGTACTATTCTACAGTAAGCATGGTATTTGTACTATAGATACTATTCTACACTAAGCATGGTATTTGTACTATTCTACAGTAAGCATGGTATTTGTACTATAGGTACTATTCTACAGTAAGCATGGTATAGGTACTATTCTACATTAAGCATGGTATATGTACTATTCTAAATTACGCATGGTATAGGTACTATTCTACAGTAAGCATGGTATTTGTACTATTCTACAGTAAGCATGGTATATGTACTATTCTACAGTAAGCATGGTATTTGTACTATAGGTACTATTCTAAATTACGCATGGTATAGGTACTATTCTACAGTAAGCATGGTATTTGTACTATTCTACAGTAAGCATGGTATAGGTACTATTCTACAGTAAGCATGGTATAGGTACTATTCTTAATTACGCATGGTATAGGTACTATTCTACACTAAGCATGGTATTTGTACTATTCTACAGTAATCATGGTATAGGTACTATTCTACAGTAAGCATGGTATAGGTACTATTCTACAGTAAGCATGGTATATGTACTATTCTACAGTAAGCTTGGTATTTGTACTATTCTACAGTAAGCATGGTATATGTACTATTCTTAATTACGCATGGTATAGGTACTATTCTACACTAAGCATGGTATTTGTACTATTCTACAGTAAGCATGGTATAGGTACTATTCTACAGTAAGCATGGTATATGTACTATTCTACAGTAAGCATGGTATTTGTACTATTCTTAATTACGCATGGTATAGGTACTATTCTACACTAAGCATGGTATTTGTACTATTCTACAGTAAGCATGGTATAGGTACTATTCTACAGTAAGCATGGTATATGTACTATTCTACAGTAAGCATGGTATATGTACTATTCTACAGTAAGCTTGGTATTTGTACTATTCTACAGTAAGCATGGTATATGTACTATTCTACACTAAGCATGGTATTTGTACTATTCTACAGTAAGCATGGTATTTGTACTATTCTACAGTAAGCATGGTATTTGTTCTATAGATACTATTCTACACTAAGCATGGTATTTGTACTATTCTACAGTAAGCATGGTATTTGTACTATAGGTACTATTCTACAGTAAGCATGGTATAGGTACTATTCTACAGTAAGCATGGTATTTGTACTATTCTACAGTAAGCATGGTATATGTACTATTCTACAGTAAGCATGGTATTTGTACTATTCTAAATTACGCATGGTATAGATACTATTCTACAGTAAGCATGGTATTTGTACTATTCTACAGTAAGCATGGTATAGGTACTATTCTACAGTAAGCATGGTATAGGTACTATTCTACAGTAAGCATGGTATTTGTACTATTCTAAATTACGCATGGTATAGGTACTATTCTACAATAAGCATGGTATTTGTACTATTCTACAGTAAGCATGGTATAGGTACTATTCTACAATAAGCATGGTATTTGTACTATTCTAAATTACGCATGGTATAGATACTATTCTACACTAAGCATGGTATATGTACTATTCTACAGTAAGCATGGTGTATGTACTATTCTAAATTACGCATGGTATAGGTACTATTCTACACTAAGCATGGTATTTGTACTATTCTAAATTACGCATGGTATAGGTACTATTCTACAGTAAGCATGGTATTTGTACTATTCTACAGTAAGCATGGTATTTGTACTATTCTAAATTACGCATGGTATAAGTACTATTCTACAGTAAGAATGGTATAGGTACTATTCTACAGTAAGCATGGTATTTGTACTATTCTAAATTACGCATGGTATAGGTACTATTCTACAGTAAGCATGGTATATGTACTATTCTACAATAAGCATGGTATATGTACTATTCTAAATTACGCATGGTATAGGTACTATTCTACAGTAAGCATGGTATTTGTACTATAGGTACTATTCTACAGTAAGCATGGTATTTGTACTATTCTACAGTAAGCATGGTATTTGTACTATTCTACAATAAGCATGGTATTTGTACTATTCTAAATTACGCATGGTATAGATACTAATCTACACTAAGCATGGTGTATGTACTATTCTACAGTAAGCATGGTATAGGTACTATTCTACAATAAGCATGGTATAGGTACTATTCTACAGTAAGCATGGTATATGTACTATTCTAAATTACGCATGGTATAGGTACTATTCTACAGTAAGCATGGTATTTGTACTATTCTAAATTACGCATGGTATAGGTACTATTCTACAGTAAGCATGGTATTTGTACTATTCTACAGTAAGCATGGTATTTGTACTATTCTTAATTACGCATGGTATAGGTACTATTCTACAGTAAGCATGGTATTTGTACTATTCTAAATTACGCATGGTATTTGTACTATTCTACAGTAAGCATGGTATTTGTACTATTCTACAGTAAGCATGGTATATGTACTATTCTAAATTACGCATGGTATAGGTACTATTCTACAGTAAGCATGGTATTTGTACTATTCTAAATTACGCATGGTATAGGTACTATTCTACAGTAAGCATGGTATTTGTACTATTATAAATTACGCATGGTATAGGTACTATTCTACAGTAAGCATGGTATAGGTACTATTCTACAGTAAGCATGGTATTTGTACTATTCTAAATAACGCATGGTATAGGTACTATTCTACAGTAAGCATGGTATTTGTACTATTCTAAATTACGCATGGTATAGGTACTATTCTACAGTAAGCATGGTATATGTACTATTCTTAATTACGCATGGTATAGGTACTATTCTACAGTAAGCATGGTATTTGTACTATTTTACAGTAAGCATGGTATATGTACTATTCTAAATTACGCATGGTATAGGTACTATTCTACAGTAAGCATGGTATTTGTACTATTCTACAGTAAGCATGGTATTTGTACTATTCTAAATTACGCATGGTATAGGTACTATTCTACAGTAAGCATGGTATTTGTACTATTCTACAGTAAGCATGGTATAGGTACTATTCTACAGTAAGCATGGTATAGGTACTATTCTACACTAAGCATGGTGTATGTACTATTCTACAGTAAGAATGGTATAGGTACTATTCTACAGTAAGCATGGTATTTGTACTATTCTTAATTACGCATGGTATAGGTACTATTCTACAGTAAGCATGGTATTTGTACTATTCTACAGTAAGCATGGTATATGTTCTATTCTAAATTACGCATGGTATAGGTACTATTCTACAGTAAGCATGGTATTTGTACTATTCTACAGTAAGCATGGTATTTGTACTATTCTACAGTAAGCATGGTATATGTACTATTCTACAGTAAGCATGGTATTTGTACTATTCTACAGTAAGCATGGTATTTGTACTATTCTACAGTAAGCATGGTATAGGTACTATTCTACAGTAAGCATGGTATTTGTACTATTCTACAGTAAGCATGGTATATGTACTATTCTAAATTACGCATGGTATAGGTACTATTCTACAGTAAGCATGGTATTTGTACTATTCTACAGTAAGCATGGTATTTGTACTATTCTAAATTACGCATGGTATAGGTACTATTCTACAGTAAGCATGGTATTTGTACTATTCTACAGTAAGCATGGTATTTGTACTATTCTAAATTACGCATGGTATAGGTACTATTCTACAGTAAGCATGGTATTTGTACTATTCTACAGTAAGCATGGTATTTGTACTATTCTTAATTACGCATGGTATAGGTACTATTCTACAGTAAGCATGGTATTTGTACTATTCTACAGTAAGCATGGTATATGTACTATTCTAAATTACGCATGGTATAGGTACTATTCTACAATAAGCATGGTATATGTACTATTCTACAGTAAGCATGGTATTTGTACTATTCTAAATTACGCATGGTATAGGTACTATTCTACAGTAAGCATGGTATTTGTACTATTCTACAGTAAGCATGGTATCTGTACTATTCTTAATTACGCATGGTATAGGTATTATTCTACAGTAAGCTTGGTATATGTACTATTCTACACTAAGCATGGTATTTGTACTATTCTTAATTACGCATGGTATAGGTATTATTCTACAGTAAGCTTGGTATATGTACTATTCTACAGTAAGCTTGGTATATGTACTATTCTACACTAAGCTTGGTATATGTACTATTCTACACTAAGCATGGTATAGGTACTATTCTACAGTAAGCATGGTATTTGTACTATTCTAAATTACGCATGGTATAGGTACTATTCTACAGTAAGCATGGTATTTGTACTATTCTACAGTAAGCATGGTATATGTACTATTCTAAATTACGCATGGTAGAGGTACTATTCTACAGTAAGCATGGTATTTGTACTATTCTACAGTAAGCATGGTATATGTACTATTCTAAATTACGCATGGTATAGGTACTATTCTACAATAAGCATGGTATATGTACTATTCTACAGTAAGCATGGTATTTGTACTATTCTAAATTACGCATGGTATATGTACTATTCTACAGTAAGCATGGTATAGGTACTATTCTACAGTAAGCATGGTATATGTACTATTCTAAATTACGCATGGTATAGGTACTATTCTACAATAAGCATGGTATATGTACTATTCTACAGTAAGCATGGTATTTGTACTATTCTACAGTAAGCATGGTATTTGTACTATTCTTAATTACGCATGGTATAGGTACTATTCTACAGTAAGCATGGTATTTGTACTATTCTACAGTAAGCATGGTATATGTACTATTCTAAATTACGCATTGTATAGGTACTATTCTACAGTAAGCTTGGTATTTGTACTATTCTAAATTACGCATGGTATAGGTACTATTCTACAGTAAGCATGGTATTTGTACTATTCTAAATTACGCATGGTATAGGTACTATTCTACAGTAAGCATGGTATTTGTACTATTCTAAATTACGCATGGTATAGGTACTATTCTACAGTAAGCACGGTATAGGTACTATTCTACAGTAAGCATGGTATTTGTACTATTCTTAATTACGCATGGTATAGGTACTATTCTACACTAAGCATGGTATTTGTACTATTCTACAATAAGCATGGTATAGGTACTATTCTACAGTAAGCATGGTATTTGTACTATTCTACAGTAAGCATGGTATATGTACTATTCTAAATTACGCATGGTATAGGTACTATTCTACAGTAAGCATGGTATTTGTACTATTCTAAATTACGCATGGTATAGGTACTATTCTACAGTAAGCATGGCATTTGTACTATTCTAAATTACGCATGGTATAGGTACTATTCTACAGTAAGCATGGTATATATACTATTCTAAATTACGCATGGTATAGGTACTATTCTACAGTAAGCATGGTATTTGTACTATTCTAAATTACGAATGGTATAGGTACTATTCTACAGTAAGCATGGTATTTGTACTATTCTACAGTAAGCATGGTATTTGTACTATTCTACAGTAAGCATGGTATATGTACTATTCTACAGTAAGCATGGTATTTGTACTATTCTACAGTAAGCATGGTATTTGTACTATTCTACAGTAAGCATGGTATTTGTACTATTCTACAGTAAGCATGGTATAGGTACTATTCTACACTAAGCATGGTATTTGTACTATTCTACAGTAAGCATGGTATTTGTACTATTCTACAGTAAGCATGGTATTTGTACTATTCTACAGTAAGCATGGTATAGGTACTACTCTACAATAAGCATGGTATTTGTACTATTCTACAGTAAGCATGGTATATGTACTATTCTACACTAAGCATGGTATTTGTACTATTCTACAGTAAGCATGGTATTTGTACTATTCTACAGTAAGCTTGGTATAGGTACTATTCTACAGTAAGCATGGTATTTGTACTATTCTACAGTAAGCATGGTATTGGTACTATTCTACAGTAAGCTTGGTATAGGTACTATTCTACAATAAGCATGGTATTTGTACTATTCTACAGTAAGCATGGTATAGGTACTATTCTACACTAAGCATGGTATTTGTACTATTCTACAGTAAGCATGGTATTTGTACTATTCTACAGTAAGCTTGGTATAGGTACTATTCTACACTAAGCATGGTATTTGTACTATTCTTAATTACGCATGGTATAGGTACTATTCTACAGTAAGCATGGTATAGGTACTATTCTACAGTAAGCATGGTATGGGTACTATTCTACAGTAAGCATGGTATAGGTACTATTCTACAGTAAGCATGGTATAGGTACTATTCTACAGTAAGCATGGTATAGGTACTATTCTACAATAAGCATGGTATAGGTACTATTCTACAGTAAGCATGGTATAGGTACTATTCTACAGTAAGCATGGTGTATGTACTATTCTACAGTAAGCATGGTATAGGTACTATTCATACAGTAAGCATGGTGTATGTACTATTCTACAGTAAGCATGGTATAGGTACTATTCTACAGTAAGCATGGTATAGGTACTATTCTACAGTAAGCATGGTATAGGTACTATTTACAATAAGCATGGTATAGGTACTATTCTACAGTAGCATGGTATAGGTACTATTCTACAGTAAGCATGGTGTATGTACTATTCTACAGTAAGCATGGTATAAGGTACTATTCTACAGTAAGCATGGTGTATGTACTATTCTACAGTAAGCATGGTATAGGTACTATTCTAGCAGTAAGCATGGTATAGGTACTATTCTACAGTAAGCATGGTATATGGTACTATTCTACAGTAAGCATGGTATAGGTACTATTCTTAATTACGCATGGTATATGTACTATTCTACACTAAGCATGGTATAGGTACTATTCTACACTAAGCATGGTATAGGTACTATTCTACACTAAGCATGGTATTTGTACTATTCTACAGTAAGCATGGTATTTGTACTATTCTACAGTAAGCATGGTATAGGTACTATTCTTAATTACGCATGGTATAGGTACTATTCTACAATAAGCAAGGTATTGTACTATTATACAGTAAGCATGGTATAGGTACTATTCTACAGTAAGCATGGTATTTGTACTATTCTACAGTAAGCATGGGTATAGGTACTATTCTTAATTACGCATGGTATATGTACTATTCTACAGTAAGCATGGTATATGTACTATTCTACAGTAAGCATGGTATTTGTACTATTCTACAGTAAGCATGGTATAGGTACTATTCTACAGTAAGCATGGTATTTGTACTATAGATACTATTCTACGCTAAGCATGGTATTAGTACTATTCTACAGTAAGCATGGTATTTGTACTATAGGTACTATTCTACAGTAAGCATGGTATAGGTACTATTCTACAGTAAGCATGGTATAGGTACTATTCTTAATTACGCATGGTATATGTACTATTCTACAGTAAGCATGGTATATGTACTATTCTACAGTAAGCATGGTATTGTACTATTCTACAGTAAGCATTGGTATAGGTACTATTCTACAGTAAGCATGGTATTTGTACTATAGATACTATTCTACACTAAGCATGGTATTTGTACTATTCTACAGTAAGCATGGTATTTGTACTATAGGTACTATTCTACAGTAAGCATGGTATAGGTACTATTCTACAGTAAAGCATGGTATATGTACTATTCTAAATTACGCATGGTATAGGTACTATTCTACAGTAAGCATGGTATTTGTACTATTCTACAGTAAGCATGGTATATGTACTATTCTACAGTAAGCATGGTATTTGTACTATAGGTACTATTCTAAATTACGCATGGTATAGGTACTATTCTACAGTAAGCTTGGTATTTGTACTATTCTACAGTAAGCATGGTATAGGTACTATTCTACAGTAAGCATGGTATAGGTACTATTCTTAATTACGCATGGTATAGGTACTATTCTACACTAAGCATGGTATTAGTACTATTCTACAGTAAGCCTGGTATAGGTACTATTCTACAGTAAGCATGGTATAGGTACTATTCTACAGTAAGCATGGTATATGTACTATTCTACAGTAAGCTTGGTATTTGTACTATTCTACAGTAAGCATGGTATATGTACTATTCTTAATTACGCATGGTATAGGTATATTCTACACTAAGCATGGTATTTGTACTGATTCTACAGTAAGCTGGTATTAGGTACTATTCTACAGTAAGCATGGATATATGTACTATTCTACAGTAAGCATGGTATTTGTACTATTCTTAATTACGCATGGTATAGGTACTATTCTACACTAAGCATGGTATTTGTACTATTCTACAGTAAGCATGGTATAGGTACTATTCTACAGTTAAGCATGGTATAGTACTATTCTACAGTAAGCATGGTATATGTACTATTCTACAGTAAGCTTGGTATTTGTACTATTCTACAGTAAGCATGGTATATGTACTATTCTACACTAAGCATGGTATTTGTACTATTCTACAGTAAGCATGGTATAGGTACTATTCTACAGTAAGCATGGTATATGTACTATTCTACAGTAAGCATGGTATAGGTACTATTCTACACTAAGCATGGTATTTGTACTTTCTTATTAGATGTATAGGTATATTCTACAGTAAGCATGGTATAGGTACTATTCTACAGTAAGCATGGTATATGTACTATTCTACAGTAAGCATGGTATATGTACTATCTACGTAAGCATGGTATTTGTACTATTCTACAGTAAGCATGGTATTTGTACTATTCTACAGTAAGCATGGTATAGGTACTATTCTACAGTAAGCATGGTATATGTACTATTCTACAGTAAGCATGGTATATGTACTATTCTACAGTAAGCATGGTAATTGTACTATTCTGTAGCATGGTATTGTCTAATCTACAGTAAGCATGGTATTTGTACTATTCTACAGTAAGCATGGTATTTTGTACTATATACTTTCCTACAGTAAGCATGGTATTTGTACTATTCTACAGTAAGCATGGTATTTGTACTATAGGTACTATTCTACAGTAAGCATGGTATTTGTACTCATTCTACAGTAAGCATGGTATTTGTACTATTCTACAGTAAGCATGGTATTTGTACTATTCTACAGTAAGCATGGTATTTGTTCTATAGATACTATTCTACACTAAGCATGGTATTTGTACTATTCTACAGTAAGCATGTATTTGTACATAGGTACTATTCTACAGTAAGCATGGTATAGGTACTTTCTACAGTAAGCATGGTATTTGTACTATTCTACAGTAAGCATGGTATATGTACTATTCTACAGTAAGCATGGTATTTGTACTATTCTAAATTACGCATGGTATAGATACTATTCTACAGTAAGCATGGTATTTGTACATTCTACAGTAAGCATGGTCTAGGTACTATTCTACCAGTAGCATGGTATAGGTACTATTCTACAGTAAGCATGTTTTTGTACTATTCTAAATTACGCATGGTATAGGTACTATTCTACAATAAGCATGGTATTTGTACTATTCTACAGTAAGCATGGTATAGGTACTATTCTACAATAAGCATGGTATTTGTACTATTCTAAATTACGCATGGTATAGATACTATTCTACACTAAGCATGGTATATGTACTATTCTACAGTAAGCATGGTGTATGTACTATTCTAAATTACGCATGGTATAGGTACTATTCTACACTAAGCATGGTATTTGTACTATTCTAAATTACGCATGGTATAGGTACTATTTTACAGTAAGCATGGTATTTGTACTATTCTACAGTAAGCATGGTATTTGTACTATTCTAAATTACGCATGGTATAGGTACTTATTCTACAGTAAGAATGGTATAGGTACTATTCTACAGTAAGCATGGTATTTGTACTATTCTAAATTACGCATGGTATAGGTACTATTCTACAGTAAGCATGGTATATGTACTATTCTACAATAAGCATGGTATATGTACTATTCTAAATTACGCATGGTATAGGTACTATTCTACAGTAAGCATGGTATTTGTACTATAGGTACTATTCTACAGTAAGCATGGTATTTGTACTATTCTACAGTAAGCATGGTATTTGTACTATTCTACAATAAGCATGGTATTTGTACTATTCTAAATTACGCATGGTATAGATACTATTCTACACTAAGCATGGTGTATGTACTATTCTACAGTAAGCATGGTATAGGTACTATTCTACAATAAGCATGGTATAGGTACTATTCTACAGTAAGCATGGTATATGTACTATTCTAAATTACGCATGGTATAGGTACTTTTCTACAGTAAGCATGGTATTTGTACTATTCTAAATTACGCATGGTATAGGTACTATTCTACAGTAAGCATGGTATTTGTACTATTCTACAGTAAGCATGGTATTTGTACTATTCTTAATTACGCATGGTATAGGTACTATTCTACAGTAAGCATGGTATTTGTACTATTCTAAATTACGCATGGTATTTGTACTATTCTACAGTAAGCATGGTATTTGTACTATTCTACAGTAAGCATGGTATATGTACTATTCTAAATTACGCATGGTATAGGTACTATTCTACAGTAAGCATGGTATTTGTACTATTCTAAATTACGCATGGTATAGGTACTATTCTACAGTAAGCATGGTATTTGTACTATTCTAAATTACGCATGGTATAGGTACTATTCTACAGTAAGCGTGGTATATGTACTATTCTAAATTACGCATGGTATAGGTACTATTCTACAGTAAGCATGGTATAGGTACTATTCTACAGTAAGCATGGTATATGTACTATTCTAAATTACGCATGGTATAGGTACTATTCTACAGTAAGCATGGTATTTGTACTATTCTAAATTACGCATGGTATAGGTACTATTCTACAGTAAGCATGATATTTGTACTATTCTACAGTAAGCATGGTGTATGTACTATTCTTAATTACGCATGGTATAGGTACTATTCTACAGTAAGCATGGTATTTGTACTATTCTACAGTAAGCATGGTGTATGTACTATTCTAAATTACGCATGGTATAGGTACTATTCTACAGTAAGCATGGTATTTGTACTATTCTAAATTACGCATGGTATAGGTACTATTCTACAGTAAGCATGGTATTTGTACTATTCTAAATTACGCATGGTATAGGTACTATTCTACAGTAAGCATGGTATATGTACTATTCTAAATTACGCATGGTATAGGTACTATTCTACAGTAAGCATGGTATATGTACTATTCTACAGTAAGCATGGTATTTGTACTATTCTAAATTACGCATGGTATAGGTACTATTCTACAGTAAGCATGGTATATGTACTATTCTACAGTAAGCATGGTATAGGTACTATTCTACAGTAAGCATGGTATTTGTACTATTCTACAGTAAGCATGGTATTTGTACTATTCTACAGTAAGCATGGTATATGTACTATTCTACAGTAAGCATGGTATTTGTACTATTCTACAGTAAGCATGGTATTTGTACTATTCTACAGTAAGCATGGTATATGTACTATTCTACAGTAAGCATGATATTTGTACTATTCTACAGTAAGCATGGTATTTGTACTTTTCTACAGTAAGCATGGTATTTGTACTATTCTAAATTACGCATGGTATAGGTACTATTCTACAGTAAGCATGGTATTTGTACTATTCTTAATTACGCATGGTATAGGTACTATTCTACAGTAAGCATGGTATATGTACTATTCTACAATAAGCATGGTATAGGTACTATTCTACAGTAAGCATGGTATAGGTACTATTCTACAGTAAGCATGGTATAGGTACTATTCTACAATAAGCATGGTATAGGTACTATTCTACAGTAAGCATGGTATTTGTACTATTCTACAGTAAGCATGGTATTTGTACTATTCTAAATTACGCATGGTATAGGTACTATTCTACAGTAAGCATGGTATATGTACTATTCTACAGTAAGCATGGTATATGTACTATTCTAAATTACGCATGGTATAGGTACTATTCTACAGTAAGCATGGTATTTGTACTATTCTACAGTAAGCATGGTATAGGTACTATTCTACAGTAAGCATGGTATTTGTACTATTCTACAGTAAGCATGGTATTTGTACTATTCTTAATTACGCATGGTATTTGTACTATTCTACAGTAAGCATGGTATTTGTACTATTCTACAGTAAGCATGGTATTTGTACTATTCTACAGTAAGCATGGTATTTGTACTATTCTAAATTACGCATGGTATAGGTACTATTCTACAGTAAGCATGGTATTTGTACTATTCTTAATTACGCATGGTATAGGTACTATTCTACAATAAGCATGGTATTTGTACTATTCTACAGTAAGCATGGTATAGGTACTATTCTACAGTAAGCATGGTATTTGTACTATTCTACAGTAAGCATGGTATTTGTACTATTCTAAATTACGCATGGTATAGGTACTATTCTACAGTAAGCATGGTATATGTACTAATCTACAGTAAGCATGGTATATGTACTATTCTAAATTACGCATGGTATAGGTACTATTCTACAGTAAGCATGGTATTTGTACTATTCTACAGTAAGCATGGTATTTGTACTATTCTACAATAAGCATGGTATTTGTACTATTCTACAGTAAGCATGGTATAGGTACTATTCTACAATAAGCATGGTATTTGTACTATTCTAAATTACGCATGGTATAGATACTATTCTACACTAAGCATGGTATATGTACTATTCTAAATTACGCATGGTATAGGTACTATTCTACAGTAAGCATGGTATTTGTACTATTCTAAATTACGCATGGTATAGGTACTATTCTACAGTAAGAATGGTATAGGTACTATTCTACAGTAAGCATGGTATTTGTACTATTCTAAATTACGCATGGTATAGGTACTATTCTACAGTAAGCATGGTATATGTACTATTCTACAATAAGCATGGTATATGTACTATTCTAAATTACGCATGGTATAGGTACTATTCTACAGTAAGCATGGTATTTGTACTATAGGTACTATTCTACAGTAAACATGGTATTTGTACTATTCTACAGTAAGCATGGTATATGTACTATTCTAAATTACGCATGGTATAGGTACTATTCTACAGTAAGCATGGTATTTGTACTATTCTACAGTAAGCATGGTATAGGTACTATTCTACAGTAAGCATGGTATTTGTACTATTCTACAGTAAGCATGGTATTTGTACTATTCTTAATTACGCATGGTATTTGTACTATTCTACAGTAAGCATGGTATTTGTACTATTCTACAGTAAGCATGGTATTTGTACTATTCTACAGTAAGCATGGTATTTGTACTATTCTAAATTACGCATGGTATAGGTACTATTCTACAGTAAGCATGGTATTTGTACTATTCTTAATTACGCATGGTATAGGTACTATTCTACAATAAGCATGGTATTTGTACTATTCTACAGTAAGCATGGTATAGGTACTATTCTACAGTAAGCATGGTATTTGTACTATTCTACAGTAAGCATGGTATTTGTACTATTCTAAATTACGCATGGTATAGGTACTATTCTACAGTAAGCATGGTATATGTACTAATCTACAGTAAGCATGGTATATGTACTATTCTAAATTACGCATGGTATAGGTACTATTCTACAGTAAGCATGGTATTTGTACTATTCTACAGTAAGCATGGTATTTGTACTATTCTACAATAAGCATGGTATTTGTACTATTCTACAGTAAGCATGGTATAGGTACTATTCTACAATAAGCATGGTATTTGTACTATTCTAAATTACGCATGGTATAGATACTATTCTACACTAAGCATGGTATATGTACTATTCTAAATTACGCATGGTATAGGTACTATTCTACAGTAAGCATGGTATTTGTACTATTCTAAATTACGCATGGTATAGGTACTATTCTACAGTAAGAATGGTATAGGTACTATTCTACAGTAAGCATGGTATTTGTACTATTCTAAATTACGCATGGTATAGGTACTATTCTACAGTAAGCATGGTATATGTACTATTCTACAATAAGCATGGTATATGTACTATTCTAAATTACGCATGGTATAGGTACTATTCTACAGTAAGCATGGTATTTGTACTATAGGTACTATTCTACAGTAAACATGGTATTTGTACTATTCTACAGTAAGCATGGTATTTGTACTATTCTACAATAAGCATGGTATTTGTACTATTCTAAATTACGCATGGTATAGATACTATTCTACACTAAGCATGGTATTTGTACTATTCTACAGTAAGCATGGTATTTGTACTATAGGTACTATTCTACAGTAAGCATGGTTTAGGTACTATTCTACAGTAGGCATGGTATAGGTACTATAGGTACTATTCTACAGTAAGCATGGTATAGGTACTATTCTACAGTAAGCATGGTATATGTACTATTCTACAGTAAGCATGGTATATGTACTATTCTACAGTAAGCATGGTATATGTACTATTCTACAGTAAGCATGGTATATGTACTATTCTAAATTACGCATGGTATAGGTACTATTCTACAGTAAGCATGGTATAGGTACTATTCTACAGTAAGCATGGTATAGGTACTATTCTACAGTAAGCATGGTATATGTACTATTCTACAGTAAGCATGGTATTTGTACTATTCTAAATTACGCATGGTATAGGTACTATTCTACAATAAGCATGGTATTTGTACTATTCTACAGTAAGCATGGTATAGGTACTATTCTACAGTAAGCATGGTATATGTACTATTCTACAGTAAGCATGGTATTTGTACTATTCTAAATTACGCATGGTATAGGTACTATTCTACAGTAAGAATGGTATAGGTACTATTCTACAGTAAGCATGGTATTTGTACTATTCTAAATTACGCATGGTATAGGTACTATTCTACAGTAAGCATGGTATATGTACTATTCTACAATAAGCATGGTATATGTACTATTCTAAATTACGCATGGTATAGGTACTATTCTACAGTAAGCATGGTATAGGTACTATTCTACAGTAAGCATGGTATATGTACTATTCTACAGTAAGCATGGTATATGTACTATTCTACAGTAAGCATGGTATATGTACTATTCTACAGTAAGCATGGTATATGTACTATTCTAAATTACGCATGGTATAGGTACTATTCTACAGTAAGCATGGTATAGGTACTATTCTACAGTAAGCATGGTATATGTACTATTCTACAGTAAGCATGGTATATGTACTATTCTACAGTAAGCATGGTATAGGTACTTTTCTACAGTAAGCATGGTATAGGTACTATTCTACAGTAAGCATGGTATTTGTACTATTCTACAGTAAGCATGGTATATGTACTATTCTAAATTACGCATGGTATAGGTACTATTCTACAGTAAGCATGGTATATGTACTATTCTAAATTACGCATGTGATAGGTACTATTCTACAATAAGCATGATATATTTACTATCTACAATAAGCTTTGTATATGTACTATTCTACAATAAGCATGGTATAGGTACCATTATACAATAAAAACGGTATATGCATTAATCTGCAATAAGCTTGGTATTGTAAAATGTGACATTTTACCGAACCAGCTTCTTTTAAGGATCAAGTGGGAGGAAAAGAAGTAAGAAAGGTCTAGTGTATTTGATTCGTTATAATTTGACCAAAATAATTGGTATCTCAATACAGTGCTTTGGGGTGTATAGAATCATTGGTAGTAAAGAATCATTTCCTGTTTAAATTCAATGTTCTCAGCTCATATATTTTAGATTATTTTAAAACTTTCCAGGCTTGAAGATATATCATATAAGCATATATTTATTCAACGGTGAAATTATTTGGGACTTTTTCCATGCAAAATATATCACTACGTGCAGCACCTCTCAGAAAACATGATTCTATACTACCTGAATGAAGTGTGTTTTTGAAACGAATAATTCATACTGTCACAATAAACTCTATAAAATATTTGCTGTTTTAACAAATTTTAGGGACAAAAGTCAAAATGCAATCATCAATTAAGGTAACTTGTTGAAGTTTGGTACTTTTAAGGATAAAATGAAATTATGTAAATATTGGTGCAAAAACGCCTATTAAAAAATCACAGTTTCAGGACAATAATTTTAGAAATTTTGCTATCATACAACTAAAAGGGTAAATCTAAATCAGAAATTAAATAAACATTTTCCTTTCATTTTAAAATTAGACGTTTAACCCAAGTGATTCTATACCCCCAAAAACACTGTAGTAATAATATCAGTGATACATTTCTATGTAACGAAATAAATAAGGGAGGTGAAATAAGGTAATAAATAAAGAAAATGTCAGAGAAATAAACAACGCCGCTTACCCCAGAAGGCCGCACGCAGAGAACTAACGCTGCACGTCTCGTCGCAGTTTGACGTCAACCGTTTTACGTCATATTTGACGTCGACGTCAGCACCTGACGTCGTACGTCGACGTCAGCACCTGACGTCGTACCGTGCGTACGTTAATTATATCAATTAGCGTTTACTAAATTGCTAATTGAATTAGTGATCGTATAGTGGATTTTAATAATGGTTTGTACAAGCAGTGATAATTATTGGTGAAGGTCAAGTATCAATACTCGTAATATCAAGCAGTCATAATAATTCATATCAATAAATCTATTGGAAATGCTAAGTAATTCAAGGAATGGAACTCTATTACAGTATATATACTATTATACAGTAAGCATGATATATATACTATCTACAATAAGTTTTGTATATTACTATTCAACAATAAGAATGGTATAGGTATCATTCTACAATAAGAATGGTATATGTACTAATCTGCATAAATCTTGGTATAAATACCATTATACAGTAAGCATGGTATATATACTATTCTACAATAGACATGATATATTACTATTCTAGAGTAAGCATGGTATATGTACCATTCATAATAATCTTGGTATATGTACTATTCTACAATATGCATGGTATACGTACTAATCCACAATAAGCATGGCATATGCACTAGCCTACAATAAGCCAGGCATACGTACTATTTTACAATAAGCCTGATATATGCAATGGTCTTCAATAAGCTTGGTATATGTACTATTCTATAATTCGCATGGTGTATGTACTATTCCACAATACGCATGGTGTATGTACTATTCTACAATAAGCCTGGCATACGTACGAATAAGTCTGCCATATACAATATTATAAAGTAAGCTTGGCATATGTACCATTCTACAATAAGCGTGGCATATGTACCATTCTACAAAAGGCTTGCTATATGCACTATTCTACAATAAGCATAGTATATGTAGCATTCTACAATAAGCATCGCATATGTACTATTCTACAATAACCTTTGTGTATGTACCATTCTGCAATAAGCATGGTATATGTACCATTCTACAATAAGCATGGTATATGCACTATTCTACAATAAGCATGGCATATGTACCACTCTACAATAAGAATGACATATGTACCATTCTACAATAAGCATGTTATATGCACTATTCTACAATAAGCATGGCATATGTACCATGCTACAAAAAGAATGGCCTATATACTATTCTACAATAAGATTGGTATATTCAACATTATACAATAAGCATGGAATATATACGATTCTACAAAAAGCATGGAATATGTACCATTCTACAATAACCTTGGTACATGCACTATACTACAATAAGCATGGCATATGTACCATTTTACAGTAAGCATGGTATATACACGAGTCTACAATAAACATTGAATATGTACCATTCTACAATAAGCATGGTATATGCACCATTCTACAATAAGCATAGCATGTGTCTCATTCTAAAGTATGCATGACATATGTACCATTCTTCAATAAGCATGGCATATGCACCATTCTACAATAATCTTGGTGAATGCACTATTCTACAATAAGTATGGCATGTGTGTCATTCTACAATATGCACAGCATATGTACCATTCTACATTAAGAATGGTATATGTACTATTCTACAATCAACATCGCATGTGTACAATGCTACATTAAGCATGGCATATGTACCATTCCACAATAAGTTTCGTATATGCACTATTCTAAAATAGGCATGATATATGTACTATTCTACAATCAGCATCGCATATGTACAATTATACAATAAGCATGGCATATGTACCATCCTACAAAAAGCATGCCCTTTGTACTATTCTACAATAAGATTGGTATATTCATGAAGAATGATATATATATTATTCTACAATCAGCATCGTATATGTACAATTCTACACTAAGCACGGCATATGTACCAATCTACAATATGCTTGGTATATGCACTATTCTACAATATGCATGGCAGATGTGCCATTCTACAATAAGCATGGCATATTCACCATTCTTGGCATATGTACTATTCTACAATAAGATTGGTCTATGCACCATTCTACAATATGCATCGCATATGTACCATACTACAGTAATAATGGTATATGTACTATTATACAATGAGCATCGCATATGTATTATTCTACAATATGCATGGTATATGTACCATTCTACAATAAAATGGTATATGTACTATTAAACAAAACACATGGTTCATGTACTATTCTAAAAATACACATGGTATATGTTTTATTCTACAATACACATGGTATATGTACTATTCTACAATATATATTGTATATGTACTATTCTACAATACACCTGGTATTTGTACTTTTCTACAATACACATGGTATATGTACTATTCTACAATAAGCTTGGTATATGCACTATTCTACAATAAGCATGGCATATGTGCCATTCTACAATACTCATGGCATATGCACCATTCTACATAAGCTTTCTACAAAAAGCATGGAATATGTACCATTCTTCAATAGGCTTGGTACATGCACTATTCTACAATAAGCATAGCATATGTACCATTCTAAAATAATAATGGCATATATACCATTCCACTATAAGCATGGGATATGTACCATTCTACAATAAGCATAGAATGTGTCTCATTCTACAGTGTGCATGACATATGTACCATTCTTTAATAAGCATGGCATGGTATATGTACTATTCTACAATAAGCATGGTATATGTACTGTTCTGCAATAAGCATTTTATAAGCACTATTCTATACTACGCATGATATGTTTATTATTCTACAATAAGCATGGCATATGTACTGTTCTATAATAAGCATGGTATATGTACCATTCCTCAATAAGCACGGTTTATGTACTATTTTACAATATGCATGGTAAATATACTATACTAAAATAAACTATTTTTTTCTGAAGCTTCCATAACATATATAAAACATATATATGTACATATATATAATTTTCACATATTTATATCATGCAAAATCATGCAAAATGTGTATATTCCTTTTCGATACACATGTACCTCACTACCTTTTATTTGTTATTGTGTCAAATGTTTTCAAATGTACAAAGTATCTTATTTTAAATAAAAGCATAGCAATAATAATATGATGTTACTCTGCAATAAGTAAAGATTACTGGAGAAAAAAAATGCTAATTCATGTATTCATGCATTTGATGTATAAGATATACATTTTTATATTTTCAACTATGTATATACTATATGGTTCATATAATATACTATATACTATCGACTATGCACCATTATGTCTTTTATGCAGAAATATGCATCGATATCAAATATGCACCATTATGTATTTTATATAGACCTGCAGCAATATATAATCAAATACGCATTATTATATATTTCATTTATATACATGTATCAGCTTAATTTCAAGTATGCGCGATTTTGTATTTAATATATATATATATACATGTATCAGTATTTTCTCAAATAATTTTTGCGGATACACACTCACTACATTAAGCCTGACTGATATATTTATATTTTTGATGGTATAAATTGTATTTGTACTCTTCTAAAATAAGCATGGTATATGTACCATTCGATAGTAAGAATGGTATATGAACTATCCTACAATCAGCATTGTATATGTACCATTCAATAGTAAGATTGATATATGTAGTAGTCTACAATAAGCGTGGTATATGTACCATTCTAAAATAAGCATGGTATATATATAATAAACATGTTATTTTTACTATTCTACAATAAGCAGAGTATGTGCACTATTTAATAAAGGCATGGTATATGTACTATTCTGCAATATGCATGGAATATGTACTGTTCTACAATAAGCATGGCATATGTACTGTTCTACAATAAGCATGGCATATGTAATGTTCTACAATAACCATAGTATATATATTATAACCATGTTATATGTACTAATCTACAATAAGCTTGGTATATGTACTGTTCTACAATAACCAAGGTAAATGTACTTTTCTACAATAAAATTGGTATATGTACTATTCTGCAATAAGCATGGAATATGTACTGTTCTACAATAACCATGGTATATGTACTTTACTAAAATAAGAATGGTATATGTACTGTTCTACACTAAGCTTGGTATATGTACTATTCACCACTACGTATGATATATGTACCATTCCACAATAAGCACGGTATATGCACTATTCCACAATAAGCTTGGATATGTACTATTCTAAAACAAACATGGTATTTGTATTATTCCACAATAAGCTTTGTATATGCACTATTCTACTATAAGCATTATAGGTGCTATTTTACAATAAGAATGGTATATGTAATAGTCTACACTAAGTTTGGTATATGTACTATTTTACATATTAAACCTCTGGCTCTTGCAGTTTCAGAGAAGAAGATCTTTTTATGTTTTTAGCTCACCTGAGCCGAAGGCTCAAAGGTGAGCTATTGGGATCACTCTGCGTCCGTCGTCCGTCGTCCGTCCGTCCGTCCGTCGTCGTCGTTAACTTTTCTTCAAACGACTTCTCCTCAGAAACCGCTTGGCTAATTTTGACTAAACTTCACATGGATGATCCTTAGATGAATGCTTTTTAGATTTGTTAAAATTAGGTCAGCACGAAATCTAAGATGGCCGCCATTGCCATATATAGTCGAAACCTTAAAAAATCTTCTTCTCCAGAACCGCAGGACAGATTTCAACAGTTTTTCTTTTAAAATGATCGCCAACGCCTAGACTATCAAGTTTGTTCAAATAAAGTCCCCGGGGTCAAAAATGGCCGTGCCCCGGGGATCCAAAGTTTGTATATTGAGATTTTGCATGTTTTTCATATAGACATATAGAAAAAAACTTTAAAAAATCTTCTTCTCTGAAACCACAAGGCACAGAGCTCTCATGTATTACATGTAGCATCAGCTTATGGTCCTCTACTACGTTTGTTCAAATGGTGACCCTGGGGTCAAATTTGTCCCCGCCCCCAGGGGTCACAGTTTTACATAGACTTATATAGGAAAACAAAATAAAAAATCTTCTTCTCGGAAACTACAAGAGCCAGAGGTTTAATGTTTTGCATTTACTATAAGCATATGATTCTTGAGCAAGTTTGTTCAAATGGTGACCCTCGGATCACATTTGACCCCGCCCCAAGGGTCACATGTTTTGCATAGACTTGTATAGGGAAAAACTTAAAAAATCTTCTTCTCTGAAACTGCAAGAGCCAGAGGTTTAATATTTTGCATTTGCTATAAGCTTATGGTCCTCTACCAAGTTTGTTCAAATGGTGACCCAGGGGTCACATTTGGCCCCACCCCGGGGTCACAGTTTTACATAGGCTTGTATAGGGAAAAACTGAAAACAATCTTTTTCTCGGAAACCACAAGAGCCAGAGATTTAATATTTTGCATTTACTATAAGATTATAGTCCTTTACCAGGTTTGTTCAAATGGTGACCCTGGGGTTACATTTGGCCCTGCCCCGGTGGTCACAGTTTTACATAGACTTGCATACGGAAAAACTTAAAAAATCTTCTTCTCTGAAACTACAAGAGCCAGAGGTTTAACATTTTGCATTTACTATAAGATTATGGTACTTTACCAAGTTTGTTCTATTGGTGACCCTGGGGTTACATTTGGCCCCGCCCCAGGGTTCACATGGTTTACATAGACTTGTATAGGGAAAAACTTAAAAAATCTTCTTCTCCGAAACTGCTTGAGCCAGATGTTCAATATATTGCATTTGATATAAGCTTATAGTCCTCTACAAAGTTTGTTTAAATGGTGACGCTAGGGTTACATTTGACCCCACCCCAGGGGTCACATGTTTTACATAGACTTGTTTAGGGAAAAACTTAAACAATCTTCTTCTCTGATACTGCTTGAGCCAGATGTTCAATATTTTGCATTTTCTACAAGCTTATGATCCTTTACCAAGTTTGTTCAAATGGTGACCCTGGTGTCAAATTTGGCCCCGCCCCGGGGGTCACAGTTTTACATAGACTTATATAGGAATTTTTTTTAAATCTTCTTCTCTGAAACTACAAGAGCCAGAGGTTTAATATTTTGCAATTGCTATAATCTTATGGTCCTTTACCAAGTTTGATCAAATGGTGACCCTGGGGTCATATTTGGCCCCGCCCCCGCGATCACAGTTTTACATAGACTTGTATAGGGAAAAATTAAAAAAATCTTCTTCTCTGAAACTGCAAGAGCCAGAGGTTTAATATTTTGCATTTACTATGCACTTATGGTCCTTTACCAAGTTTATTAAAATGGTGACCCGGGTCACATTTGGCTCTGCCCCAGGGGTCTTATGTTTTACATAGACTTGTATAGGGAAAAACTTAAAAAATCTTCTTCTCTGAAACCACAAGGCACACAGCTCTCATATATTACATGTAGCCCTTGGGTCACATTTGGCCATGCCCCAGAGATTACACCTTCATTTTGTCTTTGATCTTTACCAAACTTTGTCAGTGTCTTTATTTCAATGTTGGTAAACAACAGAGGCCACATTTCTTGAACAATCTTAACCAAACTTGCACAGATTGTATATGATCATAAGATTTCGAAGAAGTTCGATAATGGACAGTTACTCAGGTGATCGATATAGGGCCATCTTGGCCCTCTTGTTTAAATTACGTGTCCGTCTCGTTTCCATACGGAAATGTTCAAATCCATGTCAGTTCCGTACGGAATCCGTCTGTATTCCAACTGGTGTGGAATTTTCGTACAGGTTTATACAACCATAATGCACCTGCGTGTGTAATAAGTAGTTCTTGAGCTGGCTGTAGACCCCACTCCCTCACCCAGGCGGAATTTTGTAGGGTATGATTTTCTGAAAGAACATACATTAAGCTTCAAAATGAGACATGTGTGCCATCTGAGCGTTGGGGCTTTAGTGAGTTTTGGGGGAAAACGTTGCATTTTTAGATGAAAATCGCCGAAATCTGGAATTGTTTTTTAGAAAAAGAATGGAATATATTAGAACCAATTTGAATTGATGGAATCTTTCTCGGAACGCATCTCTAGGTGTCCCGCCATATAATTTATGGATCCGATACTTAAATATTGAGATTTTTGGTAAAAAATTGAATGAAATGGCTGATTTCTGTAATACATTGGGGGTATTTAACTAAAAATTAGAAATATATCTAATACAATAGAAAAAAGAAATATTGTAACCTTTTTGGGCAGGGTAAGGTCCAGTGATTAAATAGAAAAAAGTTCCAAACTGCATGATGTTTGGAAATGCCTTAATTTTGGGGCGAAAAATGTGTATTTTTGTCAAAAATCGCAGGAATCTGGAATTATTTTTTAAAATTAGTTTTAACATAAACTTATCAAATTGGAGCAATTGAATGTTGCACAGCATTTTGAATTTTAGGGCAAAATGTTGGAAAAAATGACAAAAATCACTATTTTTCTGTAATCCATTTGGGTATTGGGTTAAAATTTAGAAAAAATTATTTAATACAATAAAATAAAGACATATTGTAACATTTTGGATAGACAAAGGTCCAATAATTAAGTAGAAAAAAGTCCTGAACCATATGATGCTTAAAATATTGCCTTAATTTGTGTATTTCCCCATTTTTCGCCTAAAAATTAAGGCATTTTCAAGTATCATACGGTTCGGGACTTTTTTCTGTTTAATTATTGGACCTTTGTCTATCCATAAATGTTACAATGTGTCCTTATTCAATTGTATTAAATTTGTTTCTATAGTTTAACCCAATACACCCAATGGATTACAGAAATCAGTGATTTTTGTCATTTTTTTCAACATTTTGCCTTAAAATGCCAATATTTGAGCACATATGTTATATATTGTGCAAGGAAAAACTTGAATATGTATGCTGTGCAACATTCTATTGCTTCATTTTGATAAGTTTATGTTCAAACTAATTTCAAAAAATAATTCCAGATTCCAGCGATTTTTGACAAAATTCACATTTTTCGCCCCAAAACTAAGGCATTTCCAAACATCATGCGGTTTGGGACATTTTTCTACTTAAACACTGGAACTTACCCTGCAAAGTAATACTTTCTTTTTTGTAACTGAATTAAATGTCTTGACATTCTCCCCGAATATTTTCCGTCTATGCCCTCGTCTGTTCAAAGAAGGGCGTCGTCGTTTGATTTCAATGGGCTCCTTGACTCGTCTTTGGATATGCAAGTCTTCTGAAGTTAGGACCTTGTGTAAACTGGGTTGAAGGTGTGGCCTGTGTTCGAGCTAAGTTCATTTATGCTGAGTTAAATCTTTCAGTCATTTTCAACACATGTAAGGTTATATATGACGGTCGATTTTTTGTGGTTGAGGCAGACCACCCACTTTTCCTGGGTAGAACCAGAACCTCCCACAATCCGTAAGAATCGACACTTCTCGCAAGTCGCTCCAGTGGGATTCGAACCTGCAGTGGTGAGAGGCAAGAAGGTTTACAATGCAACGTCGTTAACCATTTGGCCATGGAGATGCCTCGGAAGAAGGCCTGGACTTACCACCAGTATACGACGCCCTCCAGACTCCTGTTATCACGTTACCAGACAAAGTCATATGATCACCAGCAGTAAACACCGATCAGCTGATGAAGGCTAAAATACGGCCAAAATATCCAAATAGGTTTTAATTTGCCCTAAGTAATGGAAACTTCAACTAATATATATAAAAGAAATCCTCATGTGTTTAACTCCTCATTCATTTTAGGTAGAGTCTTTTCATGTTTGACATGCTGAAGTGTTGGATGTGAAGGTGGCTTACTATCATTTCGTTTTTTTCCTACATATTTTTTTCAAATATTTTTGATGATTCAGTATCAAGTGAATGTGATCATAAAGTAAAATTATATCAGTGTGAAAAAGGTGCAAGGGTCAAAGGGGCAGAGCCGGGGGTATACTTTTTTATCATGTCGATCTGCATAATTCTGCCGAGAAACAGGGTGCCTGAGATAAAACCTTATCTCGGCAGTTACGTTCCTATCCAGCCAGGTGCACTTCTTTTGATGACGCCAGGGTATATTTGCTGACGTCTGGGTATTTTTGAACGGAAAAAAATGGGAAAAAATGGGAAAAAAGGTAAATTAAATGATTTTAAACGATCAACATGATAAATAGAATATCATATTAGTGCCTGATCGTATCCAGTTTATCAGGTTTGGCACAAAATATTTAAGCCCTCGGCACAGCCTCGGACTTCATTTTTTTCTCAGCCTCACCTGATAAACTGGATGTGATCAGGTACTAGCATGATATTCTCTATAACTCTTTAGCGACAGTTCTGGTTTAATTAAATGTTCTGGGTCTATATTGTGCCTAAATGTACATCTTGTCCGGCATTTTCATTTCTGTTGGCACATTACAATTACTTTTCTAGAACCGATTATAGGATCTTGATGAACCTGCTTTAAAACCCCAGCAGCCTTTTTGCCAGATCATTCCAATGCGGTACCCCTATTGTCAACGCTTTTATGTTTGTGGTATCATATACTTTGCTTGTATTTATCCTTCTCTTTGTTATTGGTTTCAATTGCGTTTTTTCGGTTGACCTTTATGCTCCACGAAATTTCGGTGACGGTGGTGGTGGGAGGGGAGGGGGGGATAGATGCCATAATGTCCGTCTTTACGTCCGTCCTTTATGTATGTCCGTCTATCGCGTTTTCTTGTCCGTTTCACTCCTAATTTTTTTCATCCGATTTTCATGAAACTTTATACGAAGTATCAGTATGATGTCTAGTACATGTAGTACATATTGTCAGGAGGTTCCGGTTGAATGATTTTTGGCGGAGTTACGGGACTTAGACGTTTTTTTAATCTAAAGCTTGTCTGCTCGACTCCCCCTAACTTTTTCATCCCATTTTCATGAAACTGCACAGGAAGTATCAGTAAGATGTCTAGTAGCATATATTTTCAGGAGGTTTTAGTTGCATGATTTTGGCGGAATTACAGGTCTTTGAAGTTAGTCCAATCTAAAGGTAATGTCCGCTTCACTCCTTAGACATTTTTCAACTGATTTTTGTGAAACTTAGTAGGAAGTGTCAATATGATGTCTAGTAGCACATATTCTCAGGACATTCTGGTTGAATTAAAAAAATTATGGGGTTACAAAACGTTTTAAGTTTTTCAAATATAAAGCTTGCTCGCACAACTCCTATATTTTTCAACCGATTGCATTTTATATGTGTTCCTTTATTCGGGGAGCATCCATCGGTTCTACCGATTTCTTGTATACCTACTTCTTCTCCAAAACCAGTCATAGGATCTTGCTGAAACTTTGAGTTTCTGTACTGTCCACTAACTTCTCTCAGTTTTATACAAACTGGGTTTATCCAGAGCTGTATATATAGCTGTGTATCCTGACTACCAATTTATTTACAAAATGTCCTGTCCAAAGTTGTATAAAGAGATGTATATTTAAAAAAAATATTTGTTTTACAGAACTGATCAATATACCCTTCTCTGATGAGCATTTCAGGTCCATTTGGGCTTCTGTTTAGATCACCTGAGCCGATCACCTGAGCCGAAGGCTCAATGTGATCTATTGGCATCACCCTCCGTCCGTCGTCGTCATTAACTTTTGCTTCAAACGACTTCTCCGAAACTGCTTGGCCAATTTTGACCAAACTTCACCTGCATGATCCATAGATAAACGCTTTTTAGCATCAGCTTATGGTCCTCTACTAAGTTTGTTCAAATGGTGAACTTGGGGTCAAAATTGGCCCCGCCCTGGGGGGTCACAGTTTTACATAGACTTGTATAGGGAAAAAAATAAAAAATCTTCTCTGAAACTACAAGAGCCAGAGGTTTAATATTTTGCATTTACTATAAGATTATGGTCCTTTACCAGTTTGTTCAAAGGGTGACCATGGGGTCACATTTGGCCCCACCCCAGGGGTCAAATGTTTTACATAGACTTGTATAGGGAAAAACTTAAAAAATCTTATCTGAAACTGCTTGAGCCAGATGTTTAATATTTTGCATTTGCTATAAGCTTATGGTCCTCTACCAAGTTTGTTCAAATGGTGACCCTGGTGTCAAGTTTGGCCCCACCCCAGGGGTCACATGTTTTACACAGACTTGTACAGGGAAAAACTTAAAAAATCTTCTCTGAAATTGCTTGAGCCAGATGTTTAATATTTTGCATTTGCTATAAGCTTATGGTCCTCTACCAAGTTTGTTCCAATGGTGACCCTGGTGTCAAATTTGGCCCCTCCCCGAGGTCACAGTTTTACATAGACTTATATAGGGGAAATAAAAAAATCTTCTTCTCTGAAACTGCAAGAGACAGAGGTTTAATATTTTGCATTTACTATGAGCTTATGGTCCTTTACCAAGTTTACCCTGGGGTCACATTTGGCCCTGCCCCAGGGGTCACATGTTTTACATAGACTTGTATAGGTAAAAACTTAAAAAATATATTACATGTAGCCCTAGGATCACATTTGGCCATGCCCCAGCGGTTACACTCTTCATTTTGTATTTGATCTTTACCAAACTTTGTCAGTGCCTTTTATCAATGTTGTTAACACAACAGAGGCCACATTTCTTGAACAATCTTAACCAAATTTGCACAAATTGTATATGACCATGAGATTTCGAAGAAGTTTGATACTCAGGTGATCGATATAGGGCCATCTTGGCCCTCTTGTTGTACTTGTGAGCCCTAAAACCAATTTAAAGTCACACAATGGTTAGCATTTTAGAAAACATCAAACCTCATACAAATAGCTAACGTTGTTTATTTGATTTGGCATATAGGTATGGAACAAAACGGGATTGTTTGATATTTTCAGATGCTGATTTACCAACTGAGATAGAAATGCTTGATCCATCGATGATAGAGATGTACATAAAATCTCTGCGTGAAGGAAAAGAAAAACAGAACACCATCCGCATTATGGTTGTGGGACATTTTGGTGTAGGGAAAACTACTCTCACCAAAAACTTGCTGGAAATGCCATTACCGGTAGACGGAATTGAGAGTACTAATGGAATCGATGTACATCAATGCTCCGTGTCCCCCGATGGAAAGTGGAAAACATATGAGATTTCAAGTAAGGATAAGGATAAATTTAAACGTTTGGTTTCTGTGGCCTCATCATTAAAATCAGAAGTGTCAGTGGATGACACGACAGAGAATTTAGATGATGCTGAGGAAAGGAATTCTACAGAGAATTTAGATCATGATAAAGCTGAGAAAACGAATACTGTTATGTCAGACATTGAGGAAAAATCGCAAGATGACACACACAATGGGACTGCAACATTGAGCATAAATGGAGATAGAGAAAATGAATCAGAGGTTTCTGATAGTCTTGAATTAGATACAAGAAAGTCTGATCTAGACAGAGAAAATAGTGAGGAATATAAAATGTCAAATTTATTACAATTTTCCTCTGTCTTAAAAGAAAATGACACATCTAATCTGAATAAACCAATAAACATATGGGACTTTGGTGGCCAATTTATCTTTTATGCGACACATCAACTGTTTCATACACGGAAAGCAGTCTACCTTTTAGTTCTAGATATGTCCAAGGACCTTGATGAACCAGTCGATGATGAAGACTTCCCAGAGGGACCAATGGCAAGAGTTGTGAAATCTTTTTGCAAATTTTGGCTGCACTCTATCCACTCCTATGTTGGCACACCTGATGGTGAACCACCTGTTATTCTGGTAGGCACGCATGAAGACAAATTTAACAAGGAAAAAGAAAGCAAAAGTACAATTACAGAAGAATATTATGACAATGTCCGCAAACTGTTCGACAAAACGCCAGTCCTTCTAAACCACATTCAGCCGAAACATATCTCTATTGACAATTTTTCAGTTGATAAATCTTCTGTAGAGGAACTCAGAAGCTACATTGTCAAAATAGCCGAGTCTCAGAAATCATGGAATCAAGAAATACCGGCTAAATGGATTCCACTGGAAAACAGTTTGATGGAAAGGAAAAATGAGAAACATGTATCTTTTGAAGAAGTGTGTAGAATAGATGCAGAAAGTGATGTACCAATTGAAGACCAGGATCATATACGACTCTTCCTGGCCTACCACCATTTGACAGGGACCTTGGTTTATTTCAATGAAGAGGGTGTTTCTGATTTTGTTGTCCTGGACCCACAGTGGATTATAGATGCATTTAAATGTATAGTCACATCAAAACAATTTTGTAAAGTTAGACCAGAACTAAGGCACCTATGGGACAAGCTGAAAGTGGAAGCAAAACTTTATCCAAAACTGATTGAAGAAGTTTGGAGCGATAACACGAATGGTTTCTTTGAGCACAAGGACACGTTGTTGGAGTACCTGAAGAAACTGGGCATTATTTCGAAAGCAAGCAATTTCAACGTAGACACAAAACAAAGAAAGGAACTTGACTACTATATAGTACCTAGTCTTTTGGGATGTCACAGTTCACAGAAAGTAGTCGATGATTTTCTACAGTCGCGGAAAAGCACTGTCACGTGTCTCGTGTTTGATTTTCAGAACTATTGTGTGCCGCCAACAATTTACCATCGAATAACAGCAGCTGCATTGGGCACATGGTCAGTTTTGAAGTATGAGCAGACCATTTTGTTGTTTGAGAATGTTGGTGTGTATGAATTGGATGTGGCACATGCAGGAATAATTGAAGTTTCCAATAGAACTATAGATATCAGGGTGGTGAACTT
The DNA here is from genome assembly GCA_037043455.1 of Cyrtodaria siliqua. Classification (NCBI taxonomy): domain Eukaryota; kingdom Metazoa; phylum Mollusca; class Bivalvia; order Adapedonta; family Hiatellidae; genus Cyrtodaria; species Cyrtodaria siliqua. The sequence continues at coordinate 131,683 of JAWPHD010004188.1, read as the reverse complement.
GTGTGGTGAAGCTGTGAATTGCAGAGAGAGCGATAGACTTCGCCGCTTTGTTGAGATGGTTTTGAAGCATGAGTTTGAGAGGTTTGACCCTAAAAGAGAACAACAGTACAAGCTATGTGTACGTTGCAACATTGGAAACAAGCCTGGAAATGGACTTCATGAACTTGACACTTTGGAAAAGTGTGAATACCGAACTGCACCATGTCCTGATAGAACAGATGGTCACAATATTGATGTAAAAGCTGTGTTTGAACAGTGGTTTCCTGACAAGATAAAGGCTGAATCTGATGAAATCCAGGCCATAGGAATAGTAGATGTACTGAAACATAAAAACAGCAAGACCCTTGAAAGAAAACTAACAGAAAAAGGAGCTTTGAAAATGTCTGGGCTTATTGGAAGCAATTGGGAGTTGCTGGGATTATCGCTTGGCCTATTAAGCACAACAGTAGAACAGATCAAGGAGGACTACAGAATAAGTACAAAGCTTCAGATCTTCCACATGTTGAATGCTTGGATGAAAGAAAATGATGATGAGGCTACGCTGGAAGTGTTGCTTCGAGCAATGGAAAAAGAATCAAACGTATTGGTGGAATGGGATATGATTAAGAACATGCTAGATCAGTTCCCATTCTAAGATTACCATAACAGGTAATTGTTATGCAAAACCAGTAATCAGAATAAAAGAAAACTAGAAAACAATACTGAACTATGCAAAGAGAATTTGATAAACAAAACATGAACCGTAAACGTTTTAAAACCAATTTAAAGAGCAGATGGCATAAAAAGCACTAAAAAAATGGAACAAAAAATGTTTAATTGAAAATGACAAATGATAGAAAGACAAATGTTCTATAGGAGATTGAAAATAAAAACGTTGATATAATAAATATTGTGATGTGATACAATAAACGATAATCGTTATGAGCTGTGATATATTTAATGATAGTATTATGTGCTGAACAAATGGAAATAGACTTAAAAATGTTAAATGAAAGCCTAGAAAACTGAAATATTAGCGAAACCATTAACACTTCTGTGTTTCCTATACTTGACTGCATCTTTACAATTCCCCATTTGCAGAAGTTAGTATTTCCATCTATGATGCTCAACAAAAGAAGGCAGCTGACATTGTGGATCTTATTTCGTCTGAAAAGTTAAAAATAATTTTCACAAGTCAATGTTATTTTCAATAACGACCTTAAATGTTGATGAACCACAATTATAAGTTATGCATTCTCATCGGTAAATATCAAAGGAATTGCATTGGTTTATGACGTTGGTCAGTGAATGCATGTACTCTCCAAAGACCTAGACAAACACAGTCAGTTGAGTCACAATTTATCAAGTGGCAGAGCCCTTAGGCGTGTAATAACATTGTAGCGACTTGAATTTTTTTAAAAGGATTAATTTGAAATTGAACAGAGAAATAAAAAATCGAGAGAAACCTTCAAATATCTGTATTTATCTGAAAAGATAGGAAGATATTGCAAGAATTTTGTAAATTGTGTAGAAATGTGTAAAGAGTTGAAGAAACAGCATATTTGTCTCTCGGCTATAGCATTTGCAGGTACGGAATGAAGCTGGTAGATACTTCCTTGGAGTTAACACATTTTTTCCAGTGGTGACCTTGAATGAAAATTATGTTAAACTAAAACAAAACAAAAATATAAACAAAAACGCCATGATAGTGTCATGCGATTATGGTGTCGAGTAAAGAAGTTGTGCCGGAGTAAAGAAGTATACTGGACTCACAAATGTTCAATAAATAAACCAATGTCGTGGGAGAGTCAAATGCTTAAGTTAATAAGTAACACAAATACGTGCATATTGTGTGAAAGCTGTATTTAAAGTGTATAAATAAAAAAAGGGATTTCTTGGACATACAAGATACCTTATATGGTATGAACAATTAACATGTGAAAGAAGAAATGTAAAACAGTGGGAACAAAATACAAACTATTATAGTCTATATGTAAAACTAAATATTATTTTATCAGTAAGAGCCATTAGTGTACTCTTGCTAAATTTAAAAGTTGCAATCTTCCCATAGCAATAGAAACTGGGAGATAAATTCAAAACAACCATCCATGAACGAAGACAAGTCGACAGTAGACGGACAAAAGCCATGTTGACTCTACAATACTAGAAGGCCAAAAAAACGTTTGACCGAAGTATTTAGAAAAAAAGGAGCGTTATTTGATAAGAAGAAATACTGAAGCAATACATGTACATGTACAAGTTCTAATCATATTTGAAATATCACTTACAGTTTCAAAGATATTGTTTTTTTAAGTGTTTTTTCCAGTTATTTTAAAGCTAAATTTGAAGGCATGTGTGTTGTACGTATAGTATACATCCTAATACACTCAATGACCAAATTTGAAAGTTGACACTGTAAGTATAGTTAACCCTTAACCCCCTACATATATATAATGGAATGTTCTTTCTTTGAATTAAGACCATTCTATTTATGTGACAAAAGGGTGTTTTGGTGAAAATGACTGATCAGTAGCCGGACATTGTAAACCCTGATCAGCCTGCGAGTTATTCGCAGGCTGATCTGGTTTTACAATGGACGCAAAGGCTTAGTGGGTTAAGGATTAAATGAACAAATGTTTAAAATTTTGCTAATATGCGCAATTGTACCGACTATGTCAAGCTTTTTGCTAAAGCAGCTTCAAAATATAAATTATTAGGTACAACACACCTGTGTGAAGTAAAATGATGTTAAGCATTGCTGTGAAATAATATATTTTTTATTTTAAATATTGTAAAGAAATATTTTTAGACTAAATTTAACATTTTTTTAAATGTTAATTAATTAGTAATGTTAACCGTTTTAATATGAGTATCCAATCAGTGTTAATCAGTTGATTTCAAATCTAATTTTAGGTGAAAACGGATCTTAATGCATTTTTAATAGCCTTTTTGCAATTTTAAGTATTTATTTCAATGAAGTACTCTATTTTGATTTTAGTTAGATGTATCAATAAAGCACAATTAATATTTCCATAACCACCGTCTACATAATTATGTTTTGTGTATAAATATAGTAGATAGCATGATAACGTATATTTAAAGAATACAACTTTGTTAACTGCATATATTTAAAGAAACTATCATTAAGTGGTCACGCCTTAAATGCATTAAGCGATGGGAAAGTTTATATTAGCATGATTTTATAATGGATATTTCGACAATAAACCTTTTTTACTGAAAAAATGTAATAACCCTTTTAAAATTACCTATTAAATGTTTTAATCTTACAATATGCAAACTTTTAAAGCAGGAATTAAGGTTTTATTTCAAACCCCAGCAAACCCCGTTTTCCCTTCTTGGAGAAGGGGTTGGATGGGGTTCGAAAGTTAATACTTGGACCACGTAATGTAATCCGCCAAATAACAACAAAATTACACTACAAAACCGTTTATCAAAACTCTATCCAGGTGTTCAGGTCATATAATAAGGTATATATGAGCTGGTAACTCTTAATATGTTATATATATACAACACGTCAGTAGCTTAAGAAACGATGTACATATGTTGTAAAATTTAGCTGCTGTTGGCAGAAAAGATATTTTAAATAAAATGAAATTGTTTATAAGTTGTTAGTGTTTCAAGGCCAAACTGACAGTAGAATATAGAAGTTGATATAGGTCTTCTTTAACCTTTAGCCTGCTACGGGCGACTACAATAGCCCTGCGTCCATTGTAAGCCCAGACCAGGCTGATCAGGGTTTACAATGTCTGGCTGCTCATCAGTCATTTCTCCAAAACACCCCTTTGTAACATTAATGGTTTGGTCTAAATTTAAAGAAAGGACAGTCCATTATACATTCATAGCAAGCTAAGGGTTAATTTGATACTAAAATGTATATACTTGTAAATAAATATGCAACAGTATAATAAAATATTTAAAGGGACACACGGCATTCTTAAACTAGGCATTAAAATTAGCACCACCAATTATCAGTCCAGGATTATTTTACGTACAATCTGCTTGCACGTAATTAAATAAAAGGTTACATAATTTGGAAGTTTCAATTTATTTTATTTTTATCAAATATCTTGCTATTCTACCTAATAGCGTTATATATAATATAATTATTAATAATGATTTGCAAATATGCAAGTTATATAGAGCAACCAACGGGATGCCACAGGTTATGTAGAACAACCGATGGGATGCCACATGTTATTTAGAACATCTAGTGGGATGCCACAAGATTTACAAACAAAATCAAGATTGCCGTGTGTCCCTTTAAGCCAAAAACAGAGTAATCAGTGTAATTGTGATTGAATTGTTAGTAGTGACCTTAATGGATTACTCTCTGAGTTTTGGGATGGCGAGTTGTCCGTCGTCTGTCCGTCCGTCCGTCTGTCCTCCGTCGTTAACTTTTGTCTTGTTACCACTATAGGGCCTTCATTTTTCATCCGATCTTTACCAAACTTTCACAGGTTGTTAATAACAATAAAAGCTCGGATAAGTTTGAAAACCAGCCAGATCGAAATAATTTCACCGGAGTTGTGGCCCTTGTTTTGCTGAAAAATGCCATATTAAGCCTTGTGAACACTCTAGCACCTTCATTTATTATTTGATCTTTACCAAACTTGCACAGATTGTTAATATCAATGAATGCTCAGACAAGTTTGAAAACCAGCCAAATCGAATCAGTAACACCGGAGTTATGGCCCTTGTTTTTTCTGAAAATTGCTATTTTGTGCCTTGTGAACGTATTAGCACCTTCATTTATTATTTGATCGTTACCAAACTTTCACAGATTGTTAATACCAATTATAGCTTGGATAAATTTGAAAATCAGCTGAATTGGGTTAGTAACACCAGAGTTATGGCCCTTGTTTTTTTCTGAAAATGCCATAATGCCGTTTTTCTGCCTTGTGAACACTCTAGCCCCTTTTTTATTATTTGATCTTTACCAACCTTGCACAGATTGTTAATATCAATGAAATCTCGGACAAGTTCGAAAATCAGCCAAATCGGATCAGTAACACCGGGTTATGGCCCTTGTTTTTTCTGAAAAATGCTATTTTCTGCCTTGTGAACACTCTAGGGCCTTCAATATTAATCGGATCTTTACTTAACTTTGCCAGTGTCTTTATATCAATGAAAGCTCCAACAAGTTCGTAAACCGGCAAGATCGAAATAATTTCAATAGAGTTAAGGCCCTTGTTTTGCTGAAAAATGCCATATTAAGCCTTGTGAACACTCTAGCACCTTCATTTATTATTCGATCTTTACCAAACTTGCACAGATTGTTATTTTTCAATGAGAGCTCTGACAAGTTCGAAAACCAGTTAGATCGGACCATAAACAACGGAGTTATTGCCCTTGATTTAGTTAAAAATTATATATTTTTTGTTTATTTATTTTTAGCTCTACTGGCCGAAGGCCAGCAGAGCTTATGGGATGGCGAGTTGTCCGTCGTCCGTCGTTCGTCCGTCCGTCCGTCCGTCTGTTAACTTTTGCCTTGTGAACACTCTAGGGCCTTCATTATTAATCGAATCTTTACGAAACTTTGCCAGTGTCTTTATATCAATGAAAGCTCGGACAAGTTCGAAAACCAGTCGGATCGGATAAATTTCACCGGAGTTATGGCCCTTGTTTTGCTGAAAAATGCCATATTAAGCCTTGTGAACACTCTAGCACCTTCATTTATTATTTGATCTTTACCAAACTTGCACAGATTGGTAATATCAATGAAAGCTCGGACAAGTTCGAAAATCAGCCAAATCGGATTAGTAACGCCGGAGTTATAGCCCTTGTTTTTTCTAAAAATTGCCATTTTTTGCCTTGTGAACGCTCTAACACCTTCATTTATTATTTGATCAATACCAAACTTGCACAGATTGTTAATACCAATGATAGCTTTGCCAAGTTCGAAAATTGGCGAGATTGAAATAATTTCACCGGAGTTATGGCCCTTGTTTTGCTGAAAAATGCCATATTAAGCCTTGTGAACACTCTAGCACCTTTATTTATTATTTGACCTTAACCAAACTTGCACAGATTGTTAATATTAATGAAAGCTCGGACAAGTTCGAAAACCAGCTAGATCGGACCATTAACAGTGGAGTTATTGCCCTTGATTTAGTTAAAATTGATTTATTTTGCCTCATTAAGATGATAGGGCCTTCATCTTTCATCCAGTCTTTACCAAACTTTTACAGATTGTTTATATAAATGAGAGCTAGGACAAGTTTGAAAACTAGCTGGATCGGACCGTTAACAGCGGAGTTATGGCCCTTGATTTAGTTAAAAATGCTATATTTTGCCTCGTTAAGACGATAGGGCCTTTATCTTTCATTCGATCTTTACCAAACTTTACCAGATTGTTTATATAAATGAAAGCTTGGACATTTCGAAGATCAGCCAGATCGGACCAGTAACAGCGGAGTTATGGCCCTTGATTTAGTTAAAAATACTATATTTTGCCTCGTTAAAATTTTTCATCTCATCTTTACAAAACTTTACCTGATTGTTTATATCAATGACAGCTCGGACAGTTTCGAAAACCACCCAGATCGGACCAGTAACAGATGAGTTATGGCCCTTGATTTAGTTGAAATTGCTATATTTTGCCTCGTTAATTTGATAAGGCCTTCATCTTTCATCTGATCTTTACAAAACTTTACCTGATTGTTTATATCAATGACAGCTCAGACAATTTCGAAAACCAGCCAGATCGGACCAGTAACAGATGAGTTATGGCCCCTGATTTAGTTAAAAATGCTATACTTTGCCTCGTTAAGACGATAGGGCCTTCATTTTTCATGCGATCTTTACGAAACTTAACCAGATTGTTAATATCAATGACAGCTCGGTCAAGTTGGAAAACCAGCCAGATCGGACCAGTAACAGTGCAGTTATGGCCCTTGATTTAGTTAAAAATCCTATATCTTGGCCTCATTAAGACGAAAGGGCCTTCATTTGGCCGGATTTCATTGAAACTTTGCAGGGATGATCAGTACCAAGCCTAGTTGTACATTGTCACCGTGTTCCAGTTGAATGATTTTGGTGGAGTAATAGCCCTTTAAAGGTTTTAATACACAAACTTTGTTCTGATTAGTTCTCTTGAACCCCTGACCGGATTAAACGAAACTTTTAAGGGGTTATCAATTCTGTGTCTAGTTGTGCAAATCATCGCTGTGTTCCGGTTGAATGATTTTTGGCGGAGTTATGGCCCTTTAAAGGTTTTAATACACAAACTTTGTTCTGATCTACTTCTCCTGAACCCCTCGCCAGATTTCAGTGAAACTTTGCAGGGATGATTAGCACCAAGCCTAGTTGTGCATATCATTGTCACGTTTCGGTTTACAGATATTTGGCAGAGTTGTGGCCCTTTAAAGGATTTTAATACGACAATTTTTTTCTGGGCTAGTTCTCCTGAACCCCTGCCTCGATACAGACGAAACTTGACAAGGATGATCAGTATCAAGCCTAGTTGTGCATATCATCGCCATATTTCGGTTGAATGATTTTTGGCAGAGTTGTGACCCTTTAAATGTTTTAATACACAAATTTTGTCCAGATTAGTCTCTTCTGAACTCTTTGCCAGATTTCAGCGAATCTTGGCGAGGATGATCGGTACTAAGCCTAGTTGCACCTGTTATTGCCATGTTCTGGTTGAATGATTTTTGAAAGACTTATGGCCCGTTATACATAAACTTTATCTTGAGCCAGTAGAGCGTCCACAGGCCCTCTTGGGCCTCTTGTTTAAATTTGTTTTATTGATTTATTTATTTTTTTGATTTTTTTTTTATATTTTTTTTTTACATTTTTCTTTTTGTTTTGTTTTTTTAGCTCTATGTTGGACCAGTCGGACCAGTAACAGAGGAGTTATGGCTCTTGATTTAGTTGAAAATGCTATATTTTGCCTCGTTAATACGGTAGGGCCTTCATTTTTCATCTGATCTTTACCAAACTTTACCAGATTCTTTAGTTATGGCCCTTGATTTAGTTGATAAGCTGTATTTTGCCCAAAACTTTCAAAAAAACGTAAATGGCAGTCTCTCGCTTCATTGATGTTAGAAGAGCCATGTTAGCCAGTAGAGCGTCCACAGGCCCTGTTGGGCCTCTTGTTTTACGATTTTTATGTATCTTTTATAAAAAAAAAAAAAAAAAAATTCATAAAGGGAGGTAATTGTTTAATCATGATGTTTTCAATAATAAAATAAGTTAAATGTTTACATATTGTTTACTGGTATATGTCTTTCATAAAATGTTGGTATCACATGTAGGATTCACAATCATTTATAATTTTGTGTATATTTTTAAATGCTACGAGTAGTTATCAAGCCAAAATCAATTTTAATAATAATTAAATATTAATAGAATAATTTTCTCCCCCTTTTTTAACATTTTGTTTTATGAAGTTATCTCGGTCATAACAGGACAAATTCAAACACTAGCCATGTTGGACTAGAAACAACAGAGTATTGGTCGTTGAATTATTTAAAAGTGTTATATTTTGCTGTGTAAACACTCCAGCGTCTTCATGTTTCAGCTGATCTTTACCAAACTTTGTCAGAATATTTGTATCAATGACTTCTTTTAACAAATTAAATTACTTGCTAATATCTGAGCAAAAACAGTTGGAAGAAAAAGTACAGCTCTGTGTAGCTTTATTATCTTTATCAACTTCTTTAGAACATTTATTTCAATGAAAGCTCACAAAAATTTGAAATCCAGCCATTATTCTTACTGACATAAGGTAAAACATTCTTAAAGAAACTATCCCGCCAAATAACGGTAAAATTGCACTACAAAACTGTTTATCAAAACTCTGTCCAGGTGTTTAGGTCATATAATAATGTGTATGTGCCAATTAAAAGTATAGATTAATGTATAGGTTCTTAAAATATCCATGATTGAATATGCGTAAAATGAATTATGAGTTGGTAACTCTTAATTCGACGCTCCAGTTTTGGGATTTGGCCTGGCTGGATAAATCCCTTGATATTGTGTCTATAGAGTTGGGATTCTCAAATAATGTAAGTTATATATATATATACACATTGACGTCAGTAGATAGTAGATTTAGGAACTGTATACGTACCTTTACATAATTTGGCTGTTGTTGGCGGGATAGCTACTTTAAACAAATTGGGAGATAAAGGCCCTCTTGGACCTATGGTAAATATTATATATCAATATAAAAAAATTGGTCCCATGGCTATCTTGCTATATTGTTTTTAGCTCTACTGATCAGAGATCAGCAGAGCTTATGCCGTGGTGCGGTGTCCGTCGTCCGTCCGTCTGTCCGTCCGTCCGTTAACTTTTTTTGTAGCGACTACTCCTCTGAAACTACTGAATGGATTTTCATGAAACTTTACAGAAATGTTGCCCATGAAGTCTAGTTGATCCTAGCAAAAATTCATGTAGATGTGAAATCCAAGATGGCCGCCAAATCTAAAAATAGGTTTTTAAAAAACAAGTTTGTAGCGACTACTTCTTGAAAACTCTAAGGGATATTGCTATGGGACTTTTTCTAAAATGATCAGCATGACATGATGTTGGTCCTTGTCGAAAATCGTTTTGATTCGACGTTAAACATGGCTGCCCGGCCATCTTTGTTTACATAGAGTTATATAATGAAAACTTGTAGCGACTACTCCTCTGAAACTACTTGACGGATTTTCATGAAACTTCACAGGAATGTTGCTCTTGATGTCTAATTGGTCCTAGCAAAATTTCAGATCGGCCAGAAATTCAAGATGGCCGCCACGGCTAAAAATAGATTTTTAAAAAATAAGTTTGTAGCGACTACTTTTTGAAAACTATAAGAGATATTGATATGGGACTTTTTCTAAAATGATCAGCATGACATGATGTTGGTCCTTGTCGAAAATCGTTTTGATTTGACGTTAAACATGGCTGCCAGCGGCCATCTTTGTTTACATAGAGTTATATAATGAAAACTTGTAGCGACTACTCCTCTGAAACTACTTGACGGATTTTCATGAAACTTCCCAGGAATGTTGCTCTTGATGTCTTATTGATCCTAGCAAAATTTCAGGTCGGCCGGAAATTCAAGATGGCCGCCACAGCTAAAAATAGATTTTTAAAAAATAAGTTTGTAGCGACTACTTCTTGAAAACTATAAGAGATATTGATATGGGACTTTTTCTAAATTTATCAGCATGACATGATGGTTATCCGAGTCGAACATTATTTTTATTCGACGTTAAACATGGCTGCCAGTGGCCATCTTTGTTTACATAGAGTTATATAATGAAAACTTGTAGCGACTACTCCTCTGAAAATACTTGACGGATTTTCATGAAACTTCACACGAATGTTGCTCTTGATGTCTAATTGATCCTTGCATAATTTCAGGTCGGCCGGAAATTCAAGATGGCCGCCATGGCTAAAAATAGATTTTCAAAAGACAAGTTTGTAGCGACTACTTCTTGAAAACTATAAGTGTTATTGATATGGGACTTTTTCTAAAATGATCAGCATGACATGATGGTTATTCAAGTCGAACATTATTTTGATTCAACGTTAAACATGGCTGCCAGTGGCCATGTTTGTTTACATAGAGTTATATAATGATAACTTGTAGCGACTACTCTTTGAAACTACTTGACGGATTTTCATGAAACTTCACACGAATGTTGCTCTTGATGTCTAATTGATCTTAGCAAAATTTCAGGTCGGCCGGAAATTCAAGATGGCCGCCATGGCTAAAAATAGATTTTAAAAAAATAAGTTTGTAGCGACTACTTCTTGAAAACTATAAGAGATATTGATATGGGACTTTTTCTAAAATGATCAGCATGACATGATGGTTATCCGAGTCAAACATTATTTTGATTCAATGTTAAACATGGCTGTCAGTGGCCATCTTTGTTTACATAGAGTTATATTATGAAAACTTGTAGCGACTACTCCTCTGAAGCTACTTGACGGATTTTATTGAAACTTCACAGGAATGTTGCTCTTGATGTCTAATTGATCCTGGCAAAATTTCAGGTCAGCCGGAAATTTAAGATGGCCACCACAGCTAAAAATAGATTTTCAAAAAAACAGTTTGTAGCGACTACTTCCTGAAATCAAAATCAATCAGTAGAGCTTCAAGGTCATTGACCTCTTGTTCATTTTCTTGTCAATAGCATGGTTAAAGGTCATTGACCTCTTGATTTATGATGTCTAATGTTTTATGTATTATATATTCATTTGGTATGGTCTATTCATTTATAGAAGAACCATAGTCTGTGAGTATAACAGGATTTTGTTATACGTGCATGTTATCAAACAGTTTTGATAGCATATATTTTATTTCGGTTGTATATAACCTATACTCCTGTGCCATGATATGTTTTGGATAAATTATTTATTGAAGGTTCATTTACTACTGAATTTTATTAAAAGTGTCTTGTTTTAACACTATTTTACAAGTGTTAAAAGCTATGTTCGATGTATCAAAGATGTCATGTTATGCCATAACTTCCCATAGAAATTGTATGTGTTGCTTTCAATTTTCATCGGTCTATACATTATATCTCCATCTTATTTACAAATGCATGTATGCATGTGCCGTATGTTACTATTTTAGTCCTAATTTATGTTCAACTTATGTAGAACTTTATATATCATGAATATACCATTGTCACGAATTAAAACCTAGCTAACAAGCCAAAATCAGACCAACCCTAATGGGATATATACTTATTAAGTTCCATTATGACAGGTCATGTTATACCTCAGGTGTGTCAAAATCAAGGTCACAATGACCGTGGCCTTTGACCTAATGATCTTTACCAGAGAAAATATATACCTAAGCCCTCATATCATTCAAAAGTTGAGCTTAAAAAATGAAACATTTGTTGTAAAAATGCCAGTTATATCAAATGTTATATATTTGACTCGAGTTGTACATTTAAAAAAAACAGCCCGTTAAATAACTGCAGAATTACCACTATAGAACCATTTATCAAAACGATGTCCAGATGTTTATGTAATAAGTATATGTACCGATTAAAGGTATAGGTTTATTCACTGGTTCTTAAAATACCCGTGTTTGAATATGTGTAAAACGAGTTATGAGTTGGTAACTCTTAATTCGACGGTCTAGATTTGGGGTATGGTCTGACTGGTTGAAGCCATTTATATTCGTCCTCATTCATTATTGCAAGAGCCTCGCATTATATCATTTTGCCAACTCGTTTAATAAATTCAATAATGAATGGGTACTCATGTAAGATCCTCTATGTATAACTTTACTATAATTATCATGTACTGCGTTCAAAGAACAATGTCTGGTGTATAATTTTGCTATATCATGTATTAAATTCAGATGTTCAAAGAACAATATCCGGTGTGTAACTTTGCTATATCATGTATTACATTCAAATATTCAAAGAACAATATCCGGTGTATAATTTTGCTATATCATATATTACATTCAAATGTTCAAAGAACAATATCTGGTGTATAACTTTGCTATATCATGTATTACATTCAAATGTTCAAAGAACAATATCTGGTGTTTTACATTCAAATGTTCAAGTGGTGGGAGAAAACAGTGATCATGGCTCCAGTGAAAAATGGAGTGTTTACAAAAGAATGTGCAGCAACTCTGCAGTTCTGCAGGTGAGAAGGTTCTAGGCCCATTCTGCATATGTTTTATCTAAATGTTCATTCCTGTTGGCGCCATATAAACTTTTTGTGTTGTTAGGCCGTAAAACCCCAATTAAAGAAAGGAATTATTTCACATCATGCTTTACAATCAAAAGTGATATCAGTTTTGGGTTGCTCTGCCGTCTATAATAATCAGTAAGGTAAACATACATTTAGTATAGCATGATCATTGTTCTATTAGTTCTACTGGCCAAAAGCCAGGCGAGCTTATGTGGTGGAGCGTTGTCCCTTTTGTCCCGTAGTTGTTAGCTTTTTGTGGTGACCATGACAACATTCAAACACGTTTTCAAATTCTGTGACAGTTTTGTTACTGTAAGAGTTCGACAAAGAGCAATATAGATGAATGCATTTAGAGTTATTGGCCTTGATTGTTGAAAAATAGAACAATTTTGGCTTGTGAACATGATAACTAGAAAACGGTGTCCGGTTTGGGATGACGAGTTGTCTGTCTTCGTCCGTCGTCGTCTGTTAACTTTTGCCTTGTGAACACTTTAGCACCTTCATTATTAATCGGATCTTTATCAAACTTTACCAGGGTCTTTATATCAATAAAAGCTCAGATAAGTTGGAAAACCAGCCAGATCGGATCAGTAACTACAGAGTTATGGCCCTTGTTTTGCTGAAAAATGCAATTTTCTGCCTTGTGACCACTAGCACCTTCATTTATTATTTGATCTTTACCAAACTTGCACAGATTGTTTATATCTATGCAAGCTTGTACAAGTTCGAAAATCAAATTAGTTTCACCAGAGTTATGGCCCTTGATTTGCTGAAAAATGCCGTATTCAGCCTTGTGAACACTAGCACCTTCATTTATTATTGGATCTTTACAAAACTTGCACAGATTGTTGATTTCGTTAAAAATGCTATATTTTTCCTTGTTAAGATGATAGGGCCGATCTTTACCAAACTTTATCAGATTATTAATACCAATGAAAGCTTGGACATGTTCGAAAACTGGCCAAATCAGATTTGTAACTCCAGAGTTATGGCCCTTGATTTAGTTAAAAATGCTGTATTTTGTAGGAAATCCCTTTGTCTGGACCAATTCTCCTGACCGCCTGGCCGGGTTTCATCGAAACTTTGCAGAAATGACAAGTACCAAGCCTAGTTACGCATGTCATGGCCGTCTTCCGGTTTAATGATTTTTGGCAAAGATATGGCCCTTTAATACACTAACTTTGTACAGACTAGTTCTCCTGATCCCCTGGCCAGATTTCAATGAAACTTGGTAGGGATGATAATTACAAGCCTAGTTGCGCATATTATCTAGTTTTAATTTGGTATGGTTATTTATGGACTTAAGGTAAAGCATAATTATATAAAACAAGATTTGACCGCCTGCATAAAGGGGTCCCTTTTCAGGGGTGCAACTTGGGGAACTTGCAATAATTTATTAGAATGGAGTTTCCGCCTTGTGATGCTAACTCCCTCCATACCTTTTGAGATTTCATGTTCATGTGTGATGTATTTTTTAGTTAAGGATGTGTAGATGCACAATAAGTTTCATATTTTGGTTCTGTCTGCTGGGCCCCCTAGGGGGTAAATGTGAATGCATTTATAAAACAGGTTTTGTTACTCTAGCGTAAAGGGCCCCTCTGCATGGGTATTTGTAGTAATTTATGTTTGACTGCCACTTGTTCAATGCAGGGCAAAGGGTTGTGTCATGTGCCACAATAATTAATATAACCCACCCACCACCAACCACAGACTCCATAAAGCCAGTAGTGGGCCTCTTGTTCAATTTTATGCCAGGTTTGTTTCTGACAGATGAGTTTGACAAGGTGTAATTTGTATGCATGCATTTTGGAGTTATTGCCCTTTATTATTGAAAACCAACTAGGGTCATGTGTAGCACGTACCAACTAGGGTCATGTGTAGCAAGTACCAACTGAGTCACAGTGTAGCACGTACCAACTAGGGTCACGTGTAGCACGTACCAACTAGGGTCACGTGAAGCACGTACCAATGGATCGCGTGTAGCATATACCAACTAGGGTCACATGTAGCACGTACCAACTAGGATCACGTGTAGCACGTACCAACTAAGGTCACGTGTAGCACGTACCAACTAGGGTCACGTGTAGCACGTACCAATGGGTCACATGTAGCATGTACCAACTAGGGTCACATGTAGCACGTACCAACTAGGGTCATGTGTTCAGTGTCAGGAGTTGCTTGGTTCGTAAATCCTAAGCCTAAATAACTTTATGGTTGTATGTATTCTGAATTAAAGGTTGTGGGCCAATTTCCTGTTTGCATGTTTAAGGTCGGGGTCATGGGTCATGCATTGTCATTAAATGTTCATGTTCGATCAATTACTTCTATATTGTTTGAGATAATAGAATAACACTTGTGTAAATGTATAGTCAATAGACGGTGTGTAGCACACCAAATTATGAGTTGTGGAATTTGCATGTGATGTCCACTTATTGTTTGTGAACGTTTTTTTGTTATAAAGAAAATAAGTGTTGAACATTAAGTGCAATAGACCAAAGAGATATCCTTTTCTTGCATACCGGACAAGGATATCCATCATTTTACCGGGGCTAGATATTTCCATCTCACCCTAGGGCGGAGATAACATTCACACGCGCACCAACATCCGGTATGCAGGAAAACATGCAAAATGTTAGTAGCTGGTGGTGTCAACACACAACATGTAGAATCTATCATAGGTATTCGGTTCAGATAGGGAATTCAACCCTCGGTATATGTGTTTTAATAAAATAAAAACACTTATACCTCGGGAAGGAATTCCCTATCTTCACCAGATACCCATGAAAGATTCTTAGTCCGATACTGCCTTACAGACAATACTTGGTTATTTTCGTTAATACGTCACTTCCTCTTTTGTTAAAAGAGCCATGTCAGCCAATAGAGCATTCTCGGACCTATTGTAGTTACCAGGTATAGAATAGGACCACTGCAAATTCCGCTAGAGGTTTTATCTCGATATAAATGGATGCTTGGTGCCATATAACCTTTCTTGTGTTGGTTTGCTGTCAAACCCAATTCATGTTCAAACCTCTTGTTTTATTACCAGTTTGGCATATGCCAACCATGTACACAACATCGTGTTCTGTAAACAATGTCTGTTTCACTAAGATTGATGTTTTTATCAAGATATGTAATATGTTCATTCGCATCTTCTGCCAGCAGAGCTAAAGACTATTTTTTAATCTGAGTATAAAAAATGTATGTTAGAAGTATATCATCTATTAAAAAATTATATTATAAAATGTTGGATTGTTATTTTTACAATGATGAATTATTTAGTACCCATCCCACTTTATCATGAAATAAATGTCCATACGGTTATGTATACATTACATAATTACATTTTTATGCCCCTGGCTATACTGTATTGCCTTGTCCGTCATTTTTGCTCATAAAGTGCTTTCACGAATTACTTATATATTTTATTTGTTGATTACTAAGGTCGTACAACAACATTCTGTCATACTTCTGATCACCTGCGACCACAAGGTCAAGGTCACACACAGTTTTGCATTTAGCAGGGGCATTAGTCGGGTATCCAACAATTCTAGTTGTCCATAGTGAAAAAGTTGTATTTTATAATATTTCATTTTATCACGTAACTTACGGTGTGGGAGTGGAATAACACCTTTCTATATTTTCGATATACCACTAGTTATATAAGTATGCAAATGAGCCTAGTATGCGCTGTCAAAAAAAATCAATAATGACTACGATCCAATTACCTTGGTTTATGTCGGTTTCGCGTGTTAAAGCGACAGGCAAAATGCAATAAAAGTCGATATGTGAGTTATGTGATAAATAGAATCTAACATTCGTTCTCATTCATTATTGGCGTAAATGGAGTTTCTACGATAGAATTTGCAGCAACTCTGCAGTTCAGGGTGAGAAGGTTTTAGGCCCATTTTCTTTATTTTATCTCGATGTACATGGAGGATGAGCCTGGCATGTTCATGCCTGTTAGGCGCCATATAACCTTTCATGTGTTGGTGCGCCTTAAAACCCAATTCAATTCATTCATTATTGAATTTATTAAACTCTTTAGCAAAAAATGGTATAATACTCGTTTAATAAATTCAATAATGAATGAGTACTCATGTAAGATCCGCTATATATCTGCTACGTGTTGCGCTGGCCTGCCAGCATACTGCTACTGACTAATAATCTAAGCAAACGATAAGAAATTGAAAATAAAGGAGAGGATGGATAGACATAATAAAGATATGTAAATTAATGTAGAATATACAAAAATAAAAAAGGATCTATAAACAGTGTTTCTATTGCTTTTTAGCCATTATATATATACGCATGCACGGTCAATGAAAACGCACTGCAAAACTAATCCTTTTAAAAGTTTGAATTTTAGGTATTTTGGAAAAAAACATGATATAATCCATATAACGAGTCAACATTTAAAAAAAAATATGTCTCACTTTGGGTGGGGAAAGACATATTGTCTGTCTGTCTGTGTCGCAAGCTTTGTCTGGACTAGTTGTCCTGAACCCCTGGCTGGATTTCAACGAAACTTTGCAGGGATGATCCGTGCCAAGCCTACCAGTACCAAGCATAGTTGTGCAGCCCCGTGTGGTTGCCGGGTCAGAATACAACCACTGCAATCTCACCGTCACATGCAGAGGGGTAGGACCCCCCATTCATATTCATTTTGTCATTTTTTATCAAGCTCATTCAAGGTCTTTATCATGACGCCGCGTGTGGAAATAGGAGTATCATAATCTACTATAGAATTTGCAGTTCTGCAGATAAGAAGGTTTTAGGCCCATTCTCCATATTTTATCTTGATGTTAGGCTCCATATAACCTTTCATGTGTTGGTGCACCTTAAAATCCAATTCAATTCAATTCTAGTTGTGCATATCATAGCCGTGTAAATTATTTTTGCCGGAGTTTTGGCTCTTAAAAGGTTTTAATACACAAACTTTGTCCAGACTAGTTCTCCTTTACCCCTGGCTGGTTTTCAACAAAACTTTGAAGGGATGATCAGTACCAACCCCATATCATATATGCCCAAGTGCATATCATCACCGTGTTCCGGTTGAATGATTTTTGGCGGAGTTTTGGCCCTTTAAAGGTTTTAATACACAAACCTTGTCAGGACTAGTTCTGAATTTCAACAAAACTTGACAAGGATGATCAGTACCAAAGTTGCGCATGTCGTCGCCGTGTTCCAGTTTAACGATTTTTGGAGTTATGGCCCTTCAAAGGTTTTAATGCATAAACTTTGTTTGGACTAATTCTCCTGATCCCCTGGCTAGATTTCAGTGAAACTTTGCAAGGATGATCTGTACCAAGCCTAGTTATGCATAGGTAGTCGTGTACCAGTTAAGTGATTTTTGGCGTTGGTGATGGCCCGTTAAAGGTTTTAATACACAAACTATGTCCGGACTAGTTCTCCTGAACCCCTAGCCGGATATTAACGAAACTTGGTAAGGATGATCACTACCAAGGCAAGTTGCGCATATTGTCTTTGTGTTCCACGTGAATGATTTTTTGGCAGATTTTGGCCCTTTCCCCAGTGGGGGAGACATCTGTTTCTAGTTAACCTCTAGTTTTACTTGCGTATCTGGATTTAGCACATTCCAAATAGGTGTAACGAAATGCATGGGCATTCGGGGTTTCTTCAGTTACATTGCACAAATAAATCATTTTCTCAAAAACAGTCATTGTATAATACTTTGTCAAACAATAAAAAGGCCAGTAAAATTAATTGGTATTTATTCCGAGACAGATTAATGCAGCTTGAATTTAGTGGAACAGTTTTCTTCTTATATTTATCCATAGTAAACAATATTAAAAGACAAGGTAAATAACTGCATAACTGCTTGTCATAAAAGCCTACCAATAAACATATAAGTATCAAGATGGAATTCCTTAAAAAAATAGAAAATATTGGTTCAGCAGTTTTATTCCAAATGGGCTGTGAATAATCTTACAGCATAAACATTTGGAGTTAATGGTGCATTTTCATAGAACGTCTGTATAATAGAGACTTAATTAATCTACCATGACAGTACCAGGGCCCATACATCCTTCCCAGCTCCTCATTTAGCGCAACACCAACAGGCCTGCCAAAACGTTTTAACACAGAATCCCGAGAATTGTAAAATTTAAAGCGCGCAAAGAAGATTTTTAAGAGAAAGTTTGGAGCGCTCGACTTGATTTTCACACTACTTTTTTGCAATTATAATTCGATTAAAAATACTTTAGTTTCTACCACTATTTTTTATGAAAGAGCACTTACTTTTCTAAACAGATGCGTTCTTAATGCAAATACAAAGTCTTCATAACTCTTATACAAAATATAATCATCGTACAAAGCAGCAGTTGTTATAGTGTTACCACACACAAGGAGTTGCTAGTTCCTCAAACTTTTGATTTCAGTTAGCTTGACCAATTAAAAAAGTCACAGATATATTGTTGTTATTGCATATGTCGTTATGTCACTGAAGGAACTAATAATGCCCTTTGATATTAATTGTATATTCAGTCAGTTCATTACACGGATAACCCTTAATGATTCGACACTTGTAAATACTCCTCTGACTAGGGAGCATAACAGGACCAATCAGGGAAATAGCTGATAAACTGTAAAATATAGCTGTTAAATCATGAACATTTTTTTGGTGAAAAATCTGGAGATTTTACACTTAAATCCGGAGATCCGGAGAGTGACTGAAAAATTCGGAGATTTCGGATTTTATATGGAGATTTGGCAGGCCTGCTCTAACTACAGCAAAAAAACACTATTTTCCTAAAATTCAAGGTTGCCCTAATCCTAATCGTGAATATGGTAGTCCTGAACACCCAATTAGAAAGTTAATATAGGCAGCTTAGACGGCTAGCTTCCTCTTGAATGATACCAAGGAGGCGGCTTTACTCATACTGGATAGGAGAGTTCTAGGAAGGAAAGCTGTGTTTGTAGATGTTAGCCGTCTGAATACCGTATTTTACCTTGTATAACGCGCACCCTCTTCTTCACACTGATCAACCGGCTGCAGCGGTCAGATGGTTGCAGAGAAGTCAGATTGGCGAAATTGGAAGTGAATGGTGGGGTTAGTATTTTTGCTTTCTGTTGCGTATTATACTATCAAAGTCATAGTGGTAATGAAGCATGACAAGAAGCAAGCTTTTCATCTGTCTAAGGCATATTCAGAGTGCGATTTGAAATAGTGGAAAATAACTATTTGAAGGAGTGTGTGTGTTTATTTATTTGTGTTTAAAAATGTTTGAGATATTTTTCGGGGATATGGGTAGCCCTAAAAAGGATTGTTTTATTGTGGCTCTAAAAAATGCCATTTAATCATATCCGCTGAACCCTTCAAATTATAAGTCGTCGTCACAATCGTCGCTGTTATCAAAGAACTTCTGCATCTGCGCAAGCATCCACTCTCCTTCCTTAAACTCGTTCGAATAAAATGCGTCGTCATCGTTTTCGCTGTCTTCTGCTGCGCTGTCTTCTGTTATCTGGCGGGGCTGTATGTGTTCATCCTGAAGTGCGTCATCCTCTGTTCCGTCCAAATTGTTTGAGCTGCATTTCTTGATGGATTGCTGGATGATGCTCGGGTGAATCTCCTCCCAGGCATCGACGATTCACTAGCATTATGTCAACCAGCTCAACCTTTCGCATCTTCCCACCCGTTGTGTAGTTGTGTTTGTCCCCGCTGTATCAAAAATCGTTTCATTTTCGTAACATGATTGTTTTCATTGGTTTATTAATGGAGACGTCAAGTGGTTGCAGTATCCACATCATGCTGCCAGGACCAGTGTTGTCCTGCACCCTTCTAAAAGATGTTTGATGACGTCCAACTTGTCGAAGCCGATACAAGGAGACATTTCTTAGGCCCCTGGTCTTTTGCCCCAGACGGTCTTGATTCAGTCCTTGGTCAACGCATCATCCGTCCACCACTTGACTTGGCATCGAATGAGGATTCCTTTTGGGCAGGTCGAGCCTTTAGGAACTGTCTTCCGCTTGAAGATGACGTAAGGTGGCAACTTCCCTCCATCAACTGTGCATGTCAGCACGACGGTAAATCGTTTCTTCTCATTCCCTGTTGTGTTGTTACATTCTTTGCTCCTGTTGCGTTGACGGTTGTAGCATTGGGTAGGTCAAATATCATGGGCATTTGGTCCGCATTGCCGACCTGATTAACCTGTTGATCTTTCGCTGCTTTACGATGAAATGCTGGAAAAAAGTCAGCTTGTCCTCGAAGTCTTCTGGCAGTTTTTGAGCAATGTGCGTTCTCGACTCGCAGATAAATTGGCCCTACGCGTGAAACCATAGCACTATCTCATGTAAATTGCGACAAATTATGTACTATCGGTATTCACATATTCTGTTTGTTCGTCGTTGTTTTATCTCCCGTTCTGATATTGATTTTCTGCACATTTTATTTTTGTATTGCTTCCTTGTATTATAACCACCCCGCTTTCGGAAAACGGTAATAAATACAGTATGTGAAGAACTGTCTGAATGTTTTGGAGTGTGGCAGTCTGATTCAAATCATGATGGTTTCAGTTGGTTTTCTCAGGAGATGTCGAGTCATTTACTATATTGATGATTGAGAGTTTGAGTTCTTATCGTTGTGAATCAAGGCTCTAGAATCTAGCATGAATGTTATGCTGCTATTTCTGTTTCATCTCTTAGCACAAATTTGAACCATTTCCACTTTCTGTAAAGATTGGGTTACCAAACTGTGGAGCAGTAATTATATTTGATTGAACCATACTGATATAAGCACTTCTAAAACACTACCAAATCAAAGGGTTGAAGAGTTAACCAACGGTAAAGTTTTTCTAAGTACGACCTTTCCCAAAGTCCAGCTGACAAGGGGTGGGAGCGTGTTGATTTGAAAGACCTCCCCTAAATAACCAACAAACCAAATACAAAAGGTATAGTTGAAAGGCCTGAAGAGTGGTATATAGTAATAAAAACTTTAACCTGCTGTCTACAGACTAAGCTGATGCCAGTGTCATGGCATTAGCCCCAGGACTTTCGTCACGGCGAGCTTAAAGGCCCAACCCTGGAGGTCATGGCGAAGTTGGCAAAATAGATAGTTTATGAAAAGACTGATGATAGATGATGCACCATCCCATAAGCTCTCATGGTCTTTGACAATTACATACAGTTATCTCATGGTCTTTGACCATTATAGCTAACAAGAAATGTGTCCATGGGACACGTATGCCCCCTCTGAAAATAACAGACGTAAAAAGGGGCTGTAACTTTGATAATATTGGGTTGAATTTGCCAAATCGATATGCACATTTTGATATCATAGGTAAGCATCCTGTAATGTTTGAAAAAGAACGGAGGAAGACTGTGGGAGGAGACAGACACACAAGATATTTCGACGTAGTGTGGGAGTGAATAGACATAAATTTTCCAGGACGGACGGAAGGACAAGGCTAACGCTATATGCCCCCTAACTATTCGGTGGTAGGCGCATAAACACTATAGAAAACACTGTCGTATAGGATCATCAACAATTTTAATTATTGCATTAATCGAACGTTTGTAAGCCATTCTATCACCGTCAGTATAATTCTCTGAAATATTCCCACACAACATCAGACAGTGAGGAACTAATAATTGTTTTTCGTACTTCACCCCATCACAGATCCAACCTAGGGTTTGCCTTTGCAGTTTGTGCCAATGGCAACACATAAATACATGCGAATCATACCACATAGGCTTTAATTCCATTTTCTGGGAGATCGACTTGTAAGTGAGGAAGTGTCGATTCTTACGGATGGTGGGAGGTGTACAGTACTGGTTCTACCCAGGACAAGTGGGTGGTCTGCCCTCACCACAAAAAACTGACCATCATATATAACCTTAAATGTGTTGAAAATGATGTAAAACACCATACAAAACAAAACAAACAAATCCATTTCTCCTCCTTTCATGCCTTTACTCCTCATTTTATGCTCTTTCTCCTCATTTCCTGCTCTATCTCTTCATGTCATGCCCTTTCTCATAGTTTTGATATACGAGGGGTGTCTCAAATGTAATGCAATTTCATTGTTTTCTCGATAATTGCATGGAGTTGTACACAGACATTTATATGCACAGGTAGCCCTAGTCAATACCTGTCTATACATGTATGTATCATTGTCCACCTCAATCGATATGTATGGAAAATAGTCATTTCAACACAAGCAGTCGTTGACCGCTGTTGTGGTTGGAAAACGAGTAGCTAATTGTGAAGAAGTTAGAGCCTATATAAAGGTTCGCTCAAAACTTGGAATGTCTCCGAAGCAGATATATGATGAACTTGGACATGCATTTGGGTATACTGGGGTATCGTACTCTACAGTTGTTAGTGGGTGAAGAGGTTTTCAGCAGGTGTAGAAGCTGTTAAAGACTCTGTAAAATCAGGGCGTCAAAGTCTGCGACGAGTAAGTCTGTAGAATCCAGCGTAAGAGAACTAATTTCGAAAGATACGAGATATACTGTGCGACAGATTGAACGTATGGTAAGGGTTTCACGATCCTCGGTACATCGTATTCTGAGGAAGGTTATGCAAGTAAGGAAGATATCTGCCCGCTGGATTCCCCACTTGCTTACAGCTGAGTAGAAGAGGACTCGTGTAGAAGTGGCTAAAAAATTACTAAAATCATTTCCAAAATCCATTAAAAAGAAGTTTGCAAATGTCATCACAGGCGATGAAACCCGGGTGCATTTCTATGAGCCAGTTCGGTAGATTGGTAATAAAATATGGGCCACAAAACACAGTCAAAGATCGATTGTTGCAAAATGAACTCAAAGTGTCAAGAAGGTTTTGTATGCCATTTTTTTCACAGATAAAGGACTTGCTGTTTAAATTCCAGTACCAAGGGGTAAATCTGTGACAGGAAAATTCTATCGTGACGTACTGAAAAAGGTTGAGAAATACTTTGTAAAACGTCGCCCAAAAACAGGCATCAGACATGTCCGTTTGTTACATGACAATGCTCCAGCCCACACATCTGTCATTGTTAACGACTTTCTGAAGTCCAAGAAGATCACTGTGCTCTCCCATCCACCTTATTCTCCAGATTTAGCCCCGTGCGATTTTTGTTTGTTTCCAAAACTGAAAAAAATCCTCTCTGGTCGAAGATATACCAGATCAGCACTTGGTTCTGCTGTTTATCAGAGGCTTAAGAGTGTGCCAGAATCAGCGTACCGTGATGCATTCCAGAAGTGGATTGTTCGGCTGAAATTATGTATTTTCCACAAGGGGGAATATTTGAAAGGATGAAATGAAAAAAATGGCACAGTTTCAATCCAATTCCAAATCATGAATGCAATTGCATTATATTTGAGACACCCCCGTATGCCCTCTCTTTTAATTTCATGCCATTTCTCCTCTGTTCATTACCTTTTTCCTCATTTCATGCTTTCGCCTCATGTCATGCCCTTTTCTCCTATTTAATATAAGCACTATATTCATTTTATGTTCATCTGATTTTAATATATTGTGTGCACTCTCTATTCATTTCGTGCTATTCCTCTTCATTCCATGTCCTTATTAGCAATACATTTAGATATTTGCATAAATGGTAAAACTGCCACTACCAGGAATTGTTACCATTTTATCCCATATCTACCACAGACAATTTCATTCAATTGATATCCTTCCTTGTAGAAGTAGGAGACTGAAACTAGCAACTAAAAAGTATGCCCTTTCTTCCATGTCAAAAGAAATATAAAAAGATCGGACAGGGAAAGTAGCATTCAAGGAGGACAGTAAACCACAAAACAAGGAAACAAACACGCAAACAGACAAACAAGAAGGCAAAAGCAATAATAAATGCAAACGACATCCCAAACACAAAAAGGGTTGACAATAGGGCTACCGCCTTGGAACGGTCAGTGGCAAAGTAGGCCACTGGGGGTTTAAACCGGTTCTAGGGTGCACCAAACCTCACACTTACCCTACTGGCATCCCATTAAAACAGGACAGTGTAAATAAAAAAATCCCCGCCATGATCTAATCTCTAACCAACAAGGCAGCATCAATAGGCAATATAAGTAAAACACAAATATGCTCGTGTAAATATAATACAAAAAAACAATAGCATAGAAAGCCACAATGAAGGTACTCAATGACTTTGCAGAAGCCAGAGCAGTAAGAGAATAAACCATTAAGGGCACGACAAGAAAGATCATGGACTCACATCAAACGCCACCGTCCCAATGGGCTTTAGGTAGGCGTCATCATAGGGTCCACAGCCTGTCCACCAAGCATGCAGTACGTTGCAAAATAATAGGGTCATAACCTCTTTTGATAAACATTTTAACAAGTTTAACAAAGATAGTATGAAAGTGATCATGACCTAGAATCTTACGAAGTTTATAAATCACATCACCACAGAAGTCAGGTTGTGATAGTCCTTGTCGCAGAAGAGTCCTTAAATTACTTTTATATTTGGAAAGAAGATCAGGGTTACAATAATAAAATTTTGCGAAGGTTTTACGAAGTTTATGGTGACGGTAACCCTGATTGAGTAACTTTTTAGTTATACAAAGATTACGAATATTAAAGTCCTCAACTCGAGTACAAGCTCTAGAAAAACGAATAAGTTGAGACACATATACCCCATAAGAAGTTGCTCGGGGAACATCCCCATCCAAGTGGGGATAATTAACAATGTCAAAATTAAAATCATCTCTCTTGTCATAGATTTTGCTAATTATTTTACCATTTTCAATCGAGAGATCTTAATCAAGAAAAGAAGCGTTATTATCAGATATATTAGCTTTGTTAAGCTGAAGTTCTTTAGGATAAATATAATTAACCATAGTTGGAAAGAAAGGGTTGTCAATGTTCAATATGTCATCCAGATACCGAGAGGTATCATTAAAGGCTTCAATAACATCTGCCTGGGTATCTGGTGAAAGACTCAACATGAAATCCCTTTCATAGCAAAATAAGAACAAATCTGCGACAAGTGGTGCACAGTTTGTACCCATAGGGATACCAACAATTTGTCTATAAACGGTGGTTCCATACCTGACGAAAATATTATCTAATAGGATGATGAGTGCTTCAAAAACTTCATAGCAAGTCCACATAGTATAATTGTCAAAACTGCCGTTAGTGAAAAACGCTTTTATATATTACATGCCAAAAATGTAGTATTTTCTCTAGCAAATGTTTTTTGAATAAGAGAAATTAGCTTGTCTTTAATAAGGTGATGTGGTAAGGTTGTATATGGCGTAGAGAAGTCATAAGTGCTTATTGATGAAACTTGATCTTTCTTGAACATTTTATCAAGAACGTCTCCTGAATTTTTTATAGACCAAAATAAATTAATCCCAGATTTCAACCCATCAAGTCCATCATTTCTGTATACGATACTTATGGGCTACCACTGCCAATGGCTTGTCACATACTCCTGACCTTTTGTTCCATTAGTATCTCTCCTCATATTCTCTCCTCACATGAATTCTACTCCTGGGTTTTCTCACCAAATCTGGATTATATACAGAATTATACCCTCTGTCCAAATCTCTACCCAGAGTTGTCGTTCCTTGCATACACATACATCTCTGTCAACGTCTCACCAAATACCAAGAATCTTGGCAACGATAAAAAACGATGAAAAACGATGGAAATGCAAAATTTCTTGATTGCACTAATATGTTTTTGAATTGACTTTATATGAATATGCTTAAATTGCAAAAGAAACCAATTTTCGGCTTGAATGTTTTAAATATACAGTAACTTATGCTCAGAATTATGTTGCGGTAGAATAAATGTTTGTACTTTGGCATATCACTCCGCCGTCAAAACCTTCATAATACGCACTACCAATATGGTTTCAGTACAGCATTTTGCTTACCAGCACTTTACAGTATCATATAGCTCTGAACAACCTACTGGGATTTGTTCTATTAAGGAACAAATACTAGTTATTTCAGGGGAGAGAATCCTTCAGCTTTGACATTATCATAGACATGTGTTTCTAACGCATCCGCCTTTTATCCATGACAGCCATTTTTCTACAGATCGGCCTGTTTTTTGTTCCTAAAAATCACGGTATTTAAATGCTATTTCGAAACCACTGTTTGTTAATACGCATCACATACTATTGTTGAATGTTTTTTACATATCGGTGTCCCCCGCCTGTGTTGGAAATGGCCGTATTTGTGTTACGATGGTTACAGATAGGAACTTACTTCGGTTTTCGCGATGGGCACTTCGATTTCTTTTTACATCATTCATCCAACGGATGCTTTGATCTGTCGTATATTCGCTGTGTGTGGCATACACACTAATTTAGATAAGACTAATACATAATTATTTGAATAAGAAATAACTAAAATAACGTTGTATATGTATTTGTAAACTACTAAATGTGTTTGTTTTATCGTTGATAAAGCGGCCGGGACATGCTGGATGGTGGATGACCTTGCCAAGGCGGTGATGGAACTTAGTTGTACAGTAGTCATAGAAAAATATAATTATAGTAACATTTATGTGTAAATACTGTACGACAGGTAGGTATTTGAGTAAGAACTTGAGGTATTTATTTATATAGGTCAGCATTGCATGCACAAGGTTATCGGGTCAAAGTGAAGCAATAGTGCCAATCGAAAGTGTTGAGGTCGATTTATGGTGACGTAAAATACCATGAAAATATAGAAGAAGAAATTCCGTGGATAAAAGAACTCACATCTGAAAAGACTGGTATTGATATTAGTAATCACGAAATCAAAAAAGCTGTACACTCAATTAACCGTCGCAAATCTCCAGATGTATTCGGGCTCTGTATTGAGAACTTCTTGCATGCAGGCGATGTGATCATACCCATCTTACATTACGTACTGAATGATATGGTGCTCAGTGGTGAAATACCAGACTTTCTGAAAACTGGACTAGTCTCTCCAATATTTAAGAAGAAAGGGGATAAACATGATGTAAAAAATTACAGGGGAATAACAGTTCTACCCGTTTTATTGAAAATACTGGAATATGTTGTTCGTGAAAAAATGAGACCAGTGATTGATCCTCAACAAAGCGTCCTTCAACGTGGATTTACGAAAAATACTTCACCAATGAACTGTTCGCTAATAGTGGAGGAGTTTGTACGAGAAAGTAAAGACTGTAAGCAAATAGCCTATATTGCATTACTGGATGCCAAATCTGCTTTTGATGTAGTGAATCATGACCATCTCATGCGAAAATTATATCATATGGGGGTGGAGAATGAACTCTGGAAAATAATAAACAATCTACACCGTAACGCATCTTCGTCAATTAAATGGGGGGGACATAACTCTGAAACATTTCCAATCAACCTTGGTGTCAGACAGGGAGGTATACTGAGTGCAGATCTGTACAAAGTTCATATCAACACGTTGCTTCAAAAGCTGCAAAATATACATATCGGTGGATCTATCGGCAACATAAGCTGCTGTGCTCCAACATGTGCAGATGACGTCGCATTACTAAGCAATGATCCGGAAGAGCTACAAATTCTAATAAACATTGCTGTACAGTATAGCAAGATGGAAAGATATCAACTGCAACCTACAAAGAGTCACGCCCTCATAGTAAAACCAAACTGCAGAACCAAATGCAACAATGAAGTACAGTGGAAGATGAATGGTAAAGATATGGACGTCACAGAAAAAGCCTCGCATTTAGGTATCATCAGATCAACTTCGATTGACAATACAGCTAAAGAAACGGTTCAACAGAACATAAACAAAGCACGAAGGACGACATACAGTCTCATGTCAGCCGGTCTCCATGGCGAAAACGGTCTAGATCCTGAAACATCTATACATCTACTCAGAATTTACGTATTACCGATACTTACGTACGGACTCGAACTAATACTACCGAAAGGTAAAAACCTGCAAAATCTGGAAGCTTTCCTCAGAAAACTACTAAAACAAATTCTGTCGATGCCAACAAACACAGCTGATCCTGCAGCATTCATTATATCTGGAATACTACCTGTTGAAGCCCAAATACATATAAAAGCATTAACACTGTACCACAACGTCTGCAAACAGACCGACGAGAGTATAGAAAAGCAAATAGCTACACGACAGCTAACAGTGAAAAGTATGGACAGTAGCAGCTGGTTTGTTGAAATAGACAAACTTTTGTGTAAATACAAACTTCCTGATGCAACACATCTCTTAAACAACTCTTTCTCAAAAGAGGAATGGAAAACGAAACTACACTCAGCAATAAACAAATATTGGGAACAGAAACTAATCAATAACTCCAAACTATACTCAACACTCCGACTCCTGAACGTAGACGTCTACACCGTCGGTAAAGTACATCCAATAATACATACCCGAAGCTCTTCAAATGTAGAAGTTTCTCGTTTACCAATCAAACTGAAATTAGTTTCTGGAACCTACAGCCTACAAAGCAATAAAGCGGCATTCAACCATTTAGAAACGGATCCAACCTGTAAACTGTGCAGAGAACAAGAAGAAGACGTCGAACACTTTATACTTCAATGCAGTGCACTGGAATCAGTGAGGGAGTCGGTACTGAGTGATATTGATGAATGCTTGCATGAGATTTGCGGTGTACACCTAGAAAGCATTAGCAACTTAACAAAGCTTAAAATAATACTAGACAGCACCTCGCTTAGCATGCTTGTAGACATTAGTCGCAATGTAGACCTTACCCAGCTTGAATTTCATACACACAGACTGTGCTACTTTTTACACTGTGCTAGATATAAAATGCTCGAAAAAATACCTGTTAGGAGAAAACGAAGGGGACGTGACACACGATAAGGCTAATAAATAAATAAATTTGAAACAAATAATTTCAGTATAGTGGTGAAAGTGTTTATTATCTCATATCGCGTGTAGCAGCTGTAATTATTCGTACTGGTGGTGGATTTATTGCCCGATACTATAAACCTACTCTTCGGAGGTTGTCCTACTACGGACGGAACGAACAACAACAACAACAACAACAACATAGCCTAACATAGTTAAAAAAAAACAAAAAAAAATAAATAAATAAATCAATAAATAAATAAATAAAAAAAAAAAAATTAAAAAAAAAAGAAAAAAAAAAAAAAGGTAGAACGGTACACTGTTATGTTATTGCATATTTAAATTCATTGAAGCTCACGAGTGTTAAGGGTTCATACCGAAAATAAAAATAAATAAATAAATTAAATAAGTAAATAATAATAACAAACCTTATCATGTCTTGGTGGAATAGCATTATTAAACATTTGCCACTCATTTCAGACTATGCCAAAAAGGGTATCAAAAAGTCCTTATGCTCGGGAGAGAGCGACAAAAGACACGCAAGGCAGACAGAGTGGATCTGACGATAATGGTACTAACGGCACTCCAGCACTGGAAACCCCAGTGGTATCGAAGGAGCTGATCCAGGAGGTGGTTAGACAGGTTGTGCCACAGTTATTGGCGACTGTCCAGAATCCCAAGTCTGCTGAGGTGGTGACTCCTGGAGATGGCGCCGGGATAGAGATAATGGGTAATACTATATATATTCCTGATCAGATAAGGAGTATTGGGGATGGGTTAGGGGCTAACATCGGATCAAGCTTGAAGCAAACAATTTTGAATGGGGAGTTCATTGACTTGGGTTTGCTCCTTGCCAAGCCCATGTCCCTGGGAGACTCGAACAAGCATGTCTCGGTTGTAGACGGGCAGCTTGTGTTGCAACTAGGTCTGTAGTGCCAAAATTGTCGGACATAAATCAATGGACTGATGCATTTTTGATTTATATTAGTATTTTCACAGCTATTCACCCAGAGGCTTCTCAAGGGCTGTTAAAATCTTAAGTACAATTCGTTTAAGAGCTAGCCGTTTTGGGGGTTTGGGTTGGAAACTATATGATGAACAGTTTAGGCTAAAGAAAGCGCGCGAGTCCTCCACTTCCTGGGCAGTTGTTGACCATGAACTCTGGCTTTTATATATGTACTACACTCCTGCGGAATCATCGCAAAGATTGCTGAAGCCTTCAAAGAAATGTTTCGATTACAATAACATCGGTTGGTGTAGCAAGAGTCCCTGTACTTACCTACATAAATGTATGCGTTGCTCCGAGAACCATCCATCAGTGCAATGCAACTCGAATTCGAATTATTCTGGTGCTATGTTCAATTTTAGGGCAGGAGGAGGAGCTCAACAGGGGTCACGATTCCCGTCCCCCGTTGAAGGATACGCATTCCGTCCATCCTACAGAGCAAGTGTTCCAATTAGGGGTTCAACAAGGGGCCAGTCAAGATATTACAACCCACGGGCGAACACCAATACAAATTAAAGCATTGTGCAAATTATTGGAATCATACCCAGATAAAAAAGTGGCTGGGGAGTTACGAGATGGATTTTTAAATGGGTTTAGAGTACAGTATTTTGGGCCTAGACAGTTTGCAGACTGTGACAATCTATTTTGGGCCTAGACAGTTTGCAGACTGTGACAATCTATGCTCAGTTAAAAACAATGAAGATAAAGCCTTAGAACTGGTTTTCAAAGAAGTAAATCTGGGTCGTATGGCAGGCCCGTTTCTTGTTAAACCCTTTCCAAATATTAGAATCTCACCAATCGGTTTGGTGCCTAAAAAATACGGTAATTTTCGGTTAATACATCATTTATCGTATCCGAAGGGTTCAAGTGTCAATGACTTTATTGACCCAAATGTATGTATAGTTCAATATACATCCTTCGACCAAGCAATTGAAATGATAAGTAATCTTGGTCCCGGGGCATTAATTGGGAAAATGGACATAAAATCTGCATTTAGATTGTTGCCAATCAGTTCCATAGATTTTGAGTTGTTGGGTTTCAAACTTGGTAGGCAATTTTTTTATGACATGTGTCTTCCAATGGGATGTTCCATTTCTTGCGCCCTGTTTGAAAAATGTGCAACCTTTTTGCAATGGGCAGTCAGACGACGGATTAATAAAGATAGTATTCTCCATTATTTAGATGATTTTTTATTTGGCGGTAAGAAGGAAACACATGTTTGCTCCCGCTTTATGTTAACATTCAGTGAATTATGCACGGAACTTGGGGTTCCCATTGCAAATGATAAAACAGTTGGTCCAACTCACACTTTAACTTTTTTAGGACTTGATATTGATTCTGTGGAAATGAAAGTTAGGATCCCGAATGCGAAATTGATTGAACTTAGGCAGTTATTAACAGTTGTACTGGGGGAAAAGAAAATCACGCTGAAATCTTTGCAATCTCTGACTGGCTCGTTAAATTTCTGTGCTCGTGCAATACCAGCTGCTCGTGCATTCTGTCGACGTTTTTATGATGCAATGTCATCTGCTTCCAAACCACATCATTTTATAAGAGTGTCAAACCCAATGAAGGAAGATATCAGATTATGGTTGATATTTCTTGATTGTTTTAATGGTTCCTGCTATTTTCCGGAGTCTGTTTGGACCAACAGTGTTGATATGCAGCTCTTTACTGACGCTGCAGGCAATGCTGACCTAGGATGCGCTGCATACCTTGAGCCACATTGGACATTTTTTCAGTGGCCAAAGGAGTGTTACAACACCGATATTATTAAGGATATTACCTTTCTCGAGTTGGTACCAATCATTCTGGCTTTTCATATTTGGGGTGGTCTATTTCAAGGTAAAAAGATCCTATTGCATACTGATAATCTGGCTCTGGTATCTATTTTAAATAAAAAGACTTCTAAATCACGCAGAGAGATGCATTTGGTCCGCCCATTTGTGTTGCAGACTATGTCATTCAACATACAGTGCAGGGCATTACACATTGTAGGAAAGTTTAATTCTATTGCTGATTCCATATCTCGTAAACAATGGGTTCGTTTTCAGCAACTGGCACCCAGGGCGGAGCGGCAGCCAACACCAGTTCCAGCATCTTTCCTTGCGATGCTATCAAGTCTCAAGCTGACCGGTTGTTAGACGCTTCAATGGCGGTCAATACTAGGGAAGCATATGAAACTGGAATTAGAGTTTTTAATGAGTTTAGGGTTAATTACAAATTGCAATCAACATGGCCACCAAGTATACAACAATTAATGGATTTTATAGCTCATCTATCTCTTAAAGGTTGTGCACCTTCAACTGCTCGGTCATATCCTTCGGGCATTGGGTTCAAGTGTAAAATGTTACATGTCTGTGATGCAACACAAAATTTTGTTATAAAGAAAATGCTCTCGGGCATGGGGCGACTTGATAAAAGGGTGGATTCTAGACTTCCTATAACCCCCCAGTTGTTGGAAAGAATTTTAAAATACTACCAATCATTTGTAAATCGACTTACGAAGCCTCTATGTTCTCCGCTATTTATGCGGTGGCATATTTTGTTTTTTTTCGAGTTGGCGAACTAGTGGCAGATACCAAACTAAATGCAGTACACGCACTAGTGCACCTTTAGCTAGCGTTAAATTTACCTCGCAGAATTCTGTACTTGAAATATATCTTCGGCATTCTAAGACAGATCAATTGGGTAGTGGCACAGTCATCTCCCTTCCGGCCATAAATTCTTCATTATGTCCGGTTAGTCGTTTAAAGGCGTATTTAGAAGTTCGACCAAAGTGTCCAGGTCAACTATTTAGTCATTTTGGTGGATGTCCTGTTACCCGTTATCAAGTTTCTTCGCTGCTTAGAAAGGCTTTATTAGGCTTGGGGGTTGATGCGGATAAGTACAAATCCCACTCGCTACACATTGGTATAGCCTCCAGAGCTTCTGCTCTTGGGATGTCGGATACTCGTATTAAGGAGTTGGGGCGTTGGGATTTAAGCGCTTTTAAGTCATATATTCGAGTTCCAACTGACCAGTTAAAATGTTAAATCTGTAACACATTCTGAACCTCAGTTTAAGTTTTACAGATACAAGCACTCGGGTGTGGATTGTTGGCTCCTCATTAATTAAGTGGGCCTTTACCTTTGCCAGGCAGTCGACAGTGGAAGGGGCCAGCCTAGGTTTAAGTAAATATCGGGCTAGTGTATGGTGGCAGGGTACGGGTGGTCTGCGTTGGCACCAGGTATAAAGGACTATACAGTTTTTGTTGACAATTGAAGACCCGCCTCATATGCTTGTTTTACATTGTGGCGGCAATGATGTAGGTCAGATCGAGAGTGCCTGCTTGAGACAGAACATCGTCGAAACTTTACATTATCTCAAAGACCTGATTCCCGGAGTATTCATTGTGTGGTCGCAAATCCTTCCTCGCTTGACTTGGAGAGAAGAGAACTCGCACAAAGCATTAGACCGGGTGAGAGTTCGATTAAATAGCAAAGATGCTACAGAAGTGCTGCGAATGTGTGGGGGTTACATTAGGTACCCAGAAATACAGGAGGGAAACCAAAATCTGTATCGGGATGACATACATTTATCTGACCAAGGCAACGCCCTTTTTGTGAATGGGTTGCGACAAGGAATTGAATGTTTTATCAATTCAAATAGTAGAATTTACCCATTTAACTCTTAAGCTGGCCTATGGTGTTTCAAACGGTTGAACATTTTTTAGTTACCCAGTTGGGTGTGTTAGCTCACTGCGGCGTTTATTTCCTCTTTGGAGGTTTTTTTGTGAGCTTTTGTAGCTTTTGTATATTCCTCTTTGGAGTTTTTTTTGTTGAGCTTTTGTAGCTTTTTTATATGACATGACACAATCGCTTCATTGGTTGAAGTACGTCTGTCATACCTCTTTGGAGGTATCTAAGCTGTCTTCCGCTTCCCCCATGTGGCGGTGCCACGCGGTGTGTGGCATACACACACCGCATGGCATGTGGCGGTATTTCGCGGTCACAGCATAGTGTAGTTAAAATATTCTAAGAACTTTGTTATTTTCTATGCAAGAAGTTTTTAATTTAAGACTTGTCTTTGTGAACATCTGTTCCCAGGGTTTACACTGTACAGTTTTTTATTTAAGATTTGTCTTTGTGAACATCTGTTCCCAGGGTTTACACTGAACTTTGTTTGGACTATGAACATTGTATTTATGTGAAATGTACCAATTTGATTAACTACACATTTTTATTTTACACTATATACTGTTGAAGCCATGGCCAGCTTATTCCAATATTAAAATATAAACTATTCACATCTTGTTTCTTTTGTAATCCATCTTAAATAATGGGATTTGTTCTATTAAGGAACAAATACTAGTTATTTCAGGGGAGAGAATCCTTCAGCTTTGACATTATCATAGACATGTGTTTCTAACGCATCCGCCTTTTATCCATGACAGCCATTTTTCTACAGATCGGCCTGTTTTTTGTTCCTAAAAATCACGGTATTTAAATGCTATTTCGAAACCAACCCGCCCACACTCACCATATGATTGTACTTGGTACCAGTGTCTTTGGCTTGTTATGTATATATTTCAGTAAGTGCCTGAAGAGATGCGATGCCTGGTGGTCTGTCGTTTTTGTCATGGCTTCATCCGAATCTCGTATGCAGTAGTCCACACTTGTGCCATCTTTGGGATACAGCTACGAGAAGTTTTCAACTACTATTGTCGTCATTGCAAGACGTTGTGGTATTGGAACGCGAAGAACTTTATACTATTCTATGAACTGTTTATTCGGTGAACTGTGTAATGGCGGTATTTCGCGGTCACAGCATAGTGTAGTTAAAATATTCTAAGAACTTTGTTATTTTCTATGCAAGAGGTTTTTAATTTAAGACTTGTCTTTGTGAACATCTGTTCCCAGGGTTTACACTGTACAGTTTTTAATTTAAGATTTGTCTTTGTGAACATCTGTTCCCAGGGTTTACACTGAACTTAGTTTGGACTATGAACATTGTATTTATGTGAAATGTTCCAATTTGATTAACTACACATTTTTATTTTACACTATATACTGTTGAAGCCATGGCCAGCTTATTCCATTATTAAAATATAAACTATTTACATCTTGTTTCTTTTGTAATCCATCTTAAATAACTTAAATTAAATTACTAACTTAAAATATATATCAAAATGTCGAAAATAAGTCGTGTTTATTTGGACTGTTTACGTGTCAATCAGCAGCCGATAGTTGGTGGTGTCACGGTGTTGAAGTTCTACTCGCCATCTTTTATATTTTAGCTATGGTCATCTGATAAATTATCATGTGATAGCAGGCTACTTTCTTAGACGTTGACAGAGGTCAATGTAATGGCCTCTGGAAGAGATTGCCTCTGTCCCTCTCATTCACTGGTTCCTCCCTGACCTTTGTCTCTTGACCTTTACCCCTTGACAACAGAGCCTCAGTTCTCTTTAGCTCCTCCTGTTCGCGTCTCAACCGTTCTGCACGGAGTTGTTCTATAGATTTAGAAGCACTAGAATGTACATGTATTTCCTTTTTGTGTTCTTCTTGTCTTTCTTTCTTCTTTTTCTTGTGTTTATGGTTATGATGGTTGTCCTACAAAGTAGCAATAACTTAATTAAAAAACACCAATAATTTTACCAATCAAAATCAAACACAAATAATTTGACCAATCAAAATTAAACACCAATTATTTGACCAATCGAAATCAAACGCCAACTAGAACTATCACTGAAGGTGATGAATACCCCTGCTTTTTTGCCCTATCCGATGATACATGTCTAAAATATCTGTTAATTTCTTAATGTGAAAGAAATTCTAATTAAAACAATGGTCCATAATTCTGTAAAACAAATTGCAGAATTGAAAAAACATTAATGCAGAGACACATCATATTGTCATGTGTGAACAGTATGTTAGATGTAATAACAATCCATGAAAAGTGTTAAAGTGAAAGCCATGCACATGAAGTTCATTATGGAGTGAAAAACTCTAAGTGAAATAAAGGGCCGTGATTCTGTAATAAATTAGGCATCAACAATTTGTAATGTAGAAGGACATAAGGTAATCAGTTGTTATGTGTACATGAAGTTTAGTAACAATCAATTCGAAAATGTTTGAGAAAAAATGTCTTAACAGGTCATTATACAATATCAGAGTGGAAAATTCAAAGTCAAACAAAGGGCCATAATTCTGTAATAAATTAGGCAATCAGTGATGGGTGAATGTAGAGGGACATAAGGTCATCAACTGTTATGTGTACATGAAGTTTGGGAACAATCAAGTTGAAAATGTTTGAGAAAAAATGTATTAACAGGCCATTATACAATATTAGAGTGGAAATTTCTAAGTCAAACAAAGGGCCATAATTCTGTAATAAATAAGGCTGTCAATGATATGTGAAGAGGGACATAAGGTCATCAGTTGCTATGAGAATATGAAGTTTGGGAACAATCCATTCAAAAGTGTTTGAGATATGCAAGTATTAAAATGTGTTACGCAATGGGACATGACGGGACAAAAATGTGTGATGGGACGCGACGGAACAAAAATGTGTGACAGGACGCAATGGGACAAAAATGTATGACGGGATGCAACGGGACGTTGGGGACAACATGATTCCTATATAGGCAAGACTTCACTTTGTGAAAGCGGGGGTATACTATTTGACCAATCAAAATTAAACACCAATAATTTGAACAATCAAAACCAAACATTATCTTGACTCATTTAAAGATCTTTAAAGTTTTATAAACTTAAAAATCGAACACCAATAATTTGACCAATCTAAATCAAACACCATTAATTTGACCAGTCAAAATTAAAGGCTTTTTTGGCTCATTTCAAGATATTTAAAGTTAATATATTATTAATAACTATGAAGTGACTGGAAAATAAAGTATTTAAAAAAAAGAATCTGTCGATACATTTAGTGTAAAGACATTTCAAAAGCACAAGTGAGTTGTAGGTTAAAAGATTATTTCAATTACTTTTAATCTTGGTCTGTAGTAATTAAGAATCATGTTTATTCAAGGTTTTTTTCCCTTTATCAGCAGAGTCTGCGGTGACCCACTGGACAGCAGCAGGGTCCGCGGTGGCCCACTGGACAGCAGCAGGGTCCGCGGTGACCCACTGGACAGCACATTCCACTCTGAATACGCCGATCACAGGTTCAGACATCACGTGTGCACTCGGGTTACTTCAGTGTCCTTAGGCAAGACACTTCCACTAGCCTCATATGTCGGATGCGGGCATAAGGCTGGGCGGTCCCTTGTACCAGAGTATCAGTCTTCAACAGCAGCATATAGTATATAGTAAGAGTAGGGCACAGTTCCCAGATGCCTTCTCTATCTCTGGGATTAACTTGTACTGTCCCCCGTCTTATATACCCCCGCTACTAGGGAATAATCTGGGCGCTCCCTTGTACCAGTCTATCCTCAACAGCAGCATATATATTACATAGTAAGAGTAGGGCATGGTTCCCAGATGCCTTTGTATCCTTCCCTCTCTCTGGGATAAACTAGAGCTGTCGTCTGACCAATATACCCCCGCTACCTACTACTTGGGTAAAGAAATATAAAAAGATCGGACAGGGAAAGTAGCATTCAAGGAGGACAGCAAACCACAAAACACAGAAACAAACACGCAAACAGACAAACAAGAAGGCAAAAGCAATAATAAATGCAAACGACATCACAAACACAAAAAGGGTTGACAATAGGGCTACCGCCTTGGAACGGTCAGTGGCAAAGTAGGCCACTGGGGGTTTAAACCGGTTCTAGGGTGCACCAAACCTCACACTTACCCTACTGTCATCCCATTAAAACAGGACAGTGTAAATAAAGAAATCCCCGCCATGATCTAATCTCTAACCAACAAGGCAGCATCAATAGTCAATATAAGTAAAACACAAATATGCTCGTGTAAATATAATACAAAAAAACAATAGCCTAGAAAGCCACAATGAAGGTACTCGATGACTTTGCAAAAGCCAGAGCAGTAAGAGAATAAACCATTAAGGGCACGACAAGAAAGATCATGGACAAACATCAAACGCCACCGTCCCAATGGGCTTTAGGTAGGCGTCATCATAGGGTCCACAGCCTGTTCGGTCATCGTACAATTAAAGAGGAAAGCAAAGTGGCAAACTGTAAAAGGGTCCACCACCAAGCATGCAGTACGTTGCAAAATGATAGGGTCATAACCTCTTTTGATAAATTTTTTAACAAGTTTAACAAAGATAATATGAAAGTGATCATGACCTAGAATCTTACGAAGTTTATAAATCACATCACCATAGAAGTCAGGTTGTGATAGTCCTTGTCGCAGAAGAGTCCTTAAATTACTTTTATATTTGGAAAGAAGATCAGGGTTACGATAATAAAATTTTGCAAAGGTTTTACGAAGTTTATGGTAACGGTAACCCTGATTGAGTAACTTTTTAGTTATACAAAGATTACGAATATTAAAGTCCTCAACTCGAGTACAAGCTCTAGAAAAACGAATAAGTTGAGACGCATTTACCCCATAAGAAGTTGCTCGGGGAACATCCCCATCCAAGTGGAGATAATTAACAATGTCAGATGAATCACAAATAGATTTTTTTCTTTCGATTTCTTACAGATTTAACCTACTGTCCCAATTAGGGTTATCCTCTCAATACAGATTCCATCACTGACTCGCCATTCCATGAAATTTACTTCAGGGGGAGAAGAATTACAGAGCGGACAAGTTGTTTCAAATATGTTTGGATTTCTTACAGATTTAACCCTACTGACCCAATTAAATAGGGTTATACTCTCAATACAGATTCCACCATTGACTCAAAGTTCCATGAAATTTACTTCAGGGGAAGAGGAATTACAGAGCAGACAAGTTGTTTCTACAAATGGACAGGCGGACGAACGGACAAGCTGAAACTTCGTTTGTGGTAGTATAAACAAGAGTTGTCAGAGGACAGCGTGCTCGTCTATTCAATCATTGACAAATAAATATCACTCATAATTTGAATATTAACAATTTCAGAGTTATGGGATTTAGTCTGCAGCTAAGAAAAAACACCACAATTTCCAAAATTAAGATAAAGTAACGGAATGTGAGCTACAGATTCAAAGGTTTACAATGAACAAAAGTACAAAATATAAAAGGCGATTCATAAATAGTTCTTCATACAAAGGTTTAACCAAAAAAGGAGAAGAAAACATTTTTTTTGGAATAAAACTAGGAAAGACTTATCGAACTTTTGCTGCAGTCATGTTACGATAATGAACAAGTGTGTAAATTTTGAAATACCTCAATAAAAACTGATTGTCAAGATCACAAGGTAGGACTAAAGTATTCCAATAATATGCTTCTGAGCTGGTGAAAAACACAGTAGGATTTCAACACAGTTTACCAGTTTGTAATTCTATTGTGAAATAAACGTTTCAAGGTAATTTTTAACTTAGAAATTACCTTCTCCTCCTTGTGTGAATGATCCTTGGACTTATGTACATATTCCGACATCTGTCTCAGTGGATCCAGGCTCTCCTTCAGTCTCGTATCCTTGTCTACACTGAAAAATAGAATGACGATTCATTAATTAAAGAGATTTACCTTAATACATGTGATGCTAAAGCTAGATTCCATGTGTACGTAGTGCGCAATGCGCATTACATAATATGTAATTATTTTGCATAGTGAAGACGGTCACAAAACACATAAAAATACAGAAGTCATAAAGCAGACGCTATGAAAAAGCACATGGATGATGCAGGGAAAACCCAGAAGGTGATGTCCTATAATGAGGATTTTTTTTGCCGTGATACTAGCGTGAAACGTATTCACCTTATTCACCGCTCAAGATAATATGCATCACACATCATGCAATATGTATACATGGAACTACTATATTTGTTTTCAATGAATTTTATCTATACACATCACACAATGTGCATTGTGTACTACGTACACATGGGATCCTAGCTTAATTCAATTCAAATCCTAATTATACGTCTTACAGGGACTGGATGGGGACTGCAGGTCATTGCATGACCCTGTGACACTACCTTTCTCCCAGTTATTTGCAATATTAAAATACTGTTGTTGGTTGGTTGGTTGGTTGGCTGAATGGTGTTTTATGTCATTTTCAGCACATTTTAGACTATATATGAGTCGATTTTTTCATGGTGGAGGCAGGTTACCCACTTTTTCCTAGGTAAAGCCAGTACTGTATATTTCCTGCCAATAGTAAAAATAGACATTTTCTCACTTAAAAATCGAGCTCGCAGTGGGATTCGAACCCGCAGCAGTGAGAAACAACACAGTATAATTTTCAAATAATTCATGCTTAGTACTGCATTGTCTCTTAAATGCACACTCCCTCTTTAATTGACCCCTCCACACAACAATTTCTACAATGCGGACTCACCCCCAGTGGCCTTTGTTGCCACTGACCGTTCCATGGCGGTAGCCCTATTGTCAACCCTTTTGTGTTTGTGATGTCATTTGCATTTGTTATTACTTTTGCCTTCTCGTTTGTCTGTTTGCGTGTTTGTTTGTTTTTGTGTTTTGTGGTGAACCGTCGTCCTTGAAAGCTGCTTTCCCTGTCCGATAGTTTTATCTTTCTACAAACTGTTTTTAAATCAACCTGGAAATCACTGGTTTCGTACAAATGCAGGTTCAAATATCACATTAGCTAATGTTTACCAACTTTTCTAATATGAATACAGCATACTATACTATAGACGCTGTTTAAGAGACTATGTATAAAATATAACAAAGACAATTTCTCAACAGAAAATAGTAGATAAACTAATACAAATGATATATATTAACTAAACACTCCAGCATTCTTTTTAATAAACCAAATCATGCTTTTCACACAGAAACAAGAAATATCAGATTTTGTGATTATTAAACAGCTGATTGTGGTTTTATGGTGCACAAGCACAAACAACATTAAGGAAATGCCCATCAACTACTTACATAATATTAAAACATCTCATTTATTACACAATGTTCCACTTAGGGATTAAGTGCTTCCTTTCCTGTCCCTTTAGCCAGATACCATGGTGGCTTTTTCTGCAGCAGATAAACAATAAACAACTTTAAATACAAATAATAATAATTTTGAAATATAAAAACAGTAAAGTAATAGTTTTCAATCATCAGTCAGGGGTTTTACTTGTTTTGTTATTTTTGCAATAACATGTTTGGGATATTACAGTTTTGGTGTGTGTTTTTTTCTTCAAAATAACTGTAAGAAGTTATTTTCAGATATGCACTCATTTTCATCTGTTTTTAATTTGTTCTATCAAAATAGAATTTTCCTGTAACACACAAAATTCTTTCCCTGATTATTATATCTTTCCTGTTTACAAACTTGTCTTTACTTCTTTTACGCAATGTCAAAAAATATAATTATTTCACGCAATCTCTTCAAGATAGTACATGTTACATAACAAATGGAAATTAACTGACTCTATGGCAATCGTAACTAATGGCGCCATCATTATATTATGTCAGTGTCTTTTACTATCAAGTTTATTAGGCGAGGCTTAGAAAACGAAAAATGGCGTTTTTGTGCCTGATAAACTTGATAGTAAAAGGCACTGACATAATATTCTGTTTATCATCTAGATTATCCACATTTTCTGTATGAATTTCTATTATTATCTATTTCGCAGAATGTTAGACTCATCGAGGATGCCGCCAACGCCACCATGTTGTTGTTTTTTGTTTTGTTTGTTTTATGACGTCAGATAACGTTACGAACATGACGTCAGATAACGTTACATAAAATAAATGCCGAGGGATTCCACAATGATTTGCTTTATTGGTCAGTGCCCTCCCCACTCCCTCAACCCCCTTTATTAGGCAAAAAAGTTCTGCATGATAACGCTGGTCTATCAAAACGACTGGCATGCGGATACAATGCCAGGGATTGCTTCAAAATATGGAGAAATATGCAGAGAACGTGCAGGTACTGTTCAGAATGTATATATTGTTGGTCATACATTGAACAATTGAGCTAAACCATTACACGGAACGTCCGGAACATCGACCCATTCCGTGAAATGATTTAAAGTTGAATTTCATGAAAGACGGCGAAAAACATTCAGAAAGATATATGCACATGTGCTTCCAAGGCTCGCCAGAGTGTTGAAAAGACACGTGTTTCTGTATGTACGATCCGTTTTCAATGTTTTCTGGTATTAAAGTGTGTAGTGAACGTCACAGGCATTGAGCATTTCCAAGTCCAAAGTTTTTTTGGACAATATATAAGGCAATATTTCGCACGTTTTTTTAATACAACGTTGGTGATTGAATCAAACGGGCATCGAGATGCATGCTATTCAATCAAATACTGAACGAATCTTTTATGTAGGGCTAAAATACATAAGTGAGCACGTCCCACGTTGTTGTAGGCCCCTAATGAAAATGTCAGGCTGATTTAGTGAGTAATGGTTAAGCCCAATTTTTCAATATATGAACAGTACCTGCACATTCTCTGCATATTCCGCCATATTTTGAAGCAATCCCAGGCGTTGTATCCGCATGCCAGTCCTTTTGATAGACCAGTGTGATGATAAAAGGATTTATTGCTCGAGTATAATTACTGTAGAAACTAGTTATTAAGATCAAATCATTTTTCACAAAAGTATCCTAAATAAGTGTTTTTTCCAAAAGTAAGAGTAATGAACTCTTACTCTGTGTCAAAGGAAAATAATAAATTTCTTAAAAATAACTAACTTACTTCAGTTATTTTTAAAACATCCTTAGTAAGTTACAATCCTGACTGATAATAGGTAAACATTTATTTTATAAAGAAACAATTCAATCAAAAACCTAATTGGTCTTTTCAATCATTCAGAAACACAAATACGTCACTCTGTCCTAGGTAATTACTACACCATGAGACCTATAATAACCATATCTGGTCTCTCTACTGCAATCTGTCTCAGTTACATACACTGTCTCTCTGCTGCACATTGTCCCAGTTATGTCAAGAGACCTAAAATAACCATACCTTGTTTCTCTACTGCACTCTGTCCCAGGTACATACCTTGTCTCTCTACAGCACTCCGTCCCAGGTATATACCATGTCTCTTTACTGCACTATATCCCAGGTACATACCTTGTCTCTCTACTGCACACTGTCCCAGGTACGTACCTTGTCTCTCTACTGCACCCTGTCCCAGGTACGTACCTTGTCTCTCTACTGCACACTGTCCCAAGTATGATCCTTGTCTCTCTACTGCACTTTGTCCCAGGTACAAACCTTGTCCTCTACTGCACTCTGTCCCAGGTAGGTACATTTTCTCTCTACTGCACAATGCCCCCAATATGTACCTTGTCTCTCTACTGCACTCTGTCACTGGTAGGTACATTGTCTCTATACTGCACTCTATCCCAGGTACATACATTGTCTCTCTACTGCACTGTCCCACGTACATACCTTGTCTCTCTACTGCACTGTCCCAGGTGTGCATACCTTGTCTTTCTACTGCACTATCACCCAGGTATATACCTTGTCTCTCTACTGCACACTGTCCCAGGTATATAGATTGTCTCTCTAATGCACTGTGTCCCAGCTACATACCTCGTCTCTCTACTGCACTCTGTCCTAGGTACATACCTTGTCTCTCTACTGCACTCTGTCCCAAGTACATACCTTGTCTATCTACTGCAATCTGTCCCAGGTACATACCTTGTCTATCTACTGCAATCTGTCCCAGGTACATACATTGTCTCTACTGCACTCTGTCCCAAGTACATACCTTGTCTTTCTATTGCAATCTGTCCCAAGTACATACCTTGTCTCTACTGCACTCTGTCCCAAGTACATACCTTGTCTCTCTACTGCAATCTGTCCCAGGTACATAACTTGTCTCTACTGCACTCTGTCCCAGGTACATATCTTTAAGCTTTCTACTGCACTCTGCATACCTTGTCTCTACTGCACCCTGTCCCCGGTACATACCTTGTCCCTCTACTGCACTCTGTCCCAGGTAGGTAACTTGTCTCTCTACTGCACAATGCCCCAGGTATGTACATTGTCTCTCTACTGCACACTGTCCCAAGGATGTACCTTGTCTCTCTACTGCACTTTGTCCCAGGTATGTACCTTGTCTCTCCACTGCACAATGCCCCAGGTATGTACTTTGTCTCTCTACTGCACTCTGTCACTGGTATGTAACTTGTCTCTATACTGCACTCTATCCCAGGTACATACCTTGTCTCTCTACTGTACTTTGTCCCAGGTACATACCTTGTCCCTCTACTGCACTCTGTCCCAGGTAGGTATATTGTCTCTCTACTGCACAATGCCCCAATATGTACCTTGTCTCTCTACTGCACTCTGTCACTGGTAGGTACCTTGTCTCTATACTGCACATTATCCCAGGTACATACCTAGTCTTTCTACTACATTGTCCCAGGTCCATACCTTGTCTCTCTACTGCACTGTCCCAGGTGCATACCTTGTCTCTCTAATGCACCCTGTCCCAGCTAC
Source organism: Cyrtodaria siliqua (assembly GCA_037043455.1). NCBI lineage: Eukaryota > Metazoa > Mollusca > Bivalvia > Adapedonta > Hiatellidae > Cyrtodaria > Cyrtodaria siliqua. The sequence goes on along the minus strand of JAWPHD010004188.1, from coordinate 86,760 downwards.
ATACCTTGTCTCTCTACTGCACTCTGTCCCAAGTACATACCTTGTGTCTCTACTGCACTCTGTTACAGGCATATACCTTGTATCTCTACTGCACTCTGTCACAGGCACATACATTGTCTCTCTACTGCACTCTGTCCCAGGTATATACCTTCTCTCTACTGCACTCTGTCACAGGCACATACCTTGTCTCTCTACTGCACCCTGTCACAGGCATATACCTTGTCTCTACTGCACTCTGTCACAGGCACTAACCTTGTCTCTACTGCACTCTGTCCCAAGTACATACCTTGTATCTACTGCTATCTGTCCAAGGTATATACCTTGTGTCTCTACTGCACTCTGTCACAGGCACATATCTTGTCTCTACTGCACTCTGTCACAGGTGCATACCTTGTGTCTCTACTGCACTCTGTCACAGGCACACAACTTGTCTCTACTGAACTGTGTCACAAGTACATACCTTGTGTCTACTGCACCATGTCCCAGGTACATACCTTGTCTCTACTGCACACTGTCCCAGGTACATACCTTGTCTCTCTACTGCATTCTATCACAGGCACATACCTTGTCTCTATTGCACTCTGTCCCAGGTACATACCTATTCTCTACTGCACTATGTCCAAGGTACATACCTTGTGTCTACTGCACCTTGTCCCAGGTACATACCTGGTCTCTACTGCACGCTGTCCCAGGTACATACCTTGTCTCTCTGCTGCATTCTATCACAGGCACATACATTGTCTCTACTGCACTCTGTCCCAGGTACATACCTATAATCTACTGCACAGTGTCCCAAGTACATACCTTGTCTCTACTGCACTCTGTCACAGGTACATACTGTGTCTCTAGTGCACTCTGTCACAGGCACATACCATGTCTCTACTGCACAGTGTCCAAGGTACATACCTTGTCTCTACTGCACTCTGTCACAGACACATACCTTGTCTCTACTGCACAGTGTCACAGATACATACCTTGTCTCTACTGCACAGTGTCCCAGGTACATGCCTTGTCTCTCTACTGCACTCTGTCCCAGGTATGTCAGGAGACCAATGTCCTTTTCCCACTTCTCCTTTTCTGCCTTCTTCTCAGATTCGTGTTCTGCATTTGTGCCTGGCTTTATTTCCTAAAACATAATATACCTTATTTATTGGTTTACTATATACTGTAGATTCCCTCTGTTTTTCCCACATATAATAGTTGCGTTGATGAGGGTTGTGATTTTTCACCTTTAATCAAGCCTCATTTTTTTCTTAAATGTTACATATTTCAAATTATAAAAAAAGAGTGTTTATGAAACTAGTTTGATTGTATGACAACTCCTGCAGAATAGTTGAGAACCATAAGATCCATTAACTGTGTGGTGTGTTACAATGGCAACTGCTGATAATGATCTAGAATCTTTCATGGGTATCTGGTTCACATGGAGAACTCCAACCAGAGGTATAGTTGTTGACTGGAACAAGGTTTATAGTTATACCAAGAGTTGGAATTTCCTTTTATCCCCAATAGCCCAGGCCCAGCTTTTTAATTAAACATTAATACTTTATTTATTATTTCATTTTGAGCAAAATTTAATATAATACTGGACAGATAAAATGCATGAAATCTGTTACTTGACTATTTAATTGATAGTTTTGATACATTTCAGTTGCAATGGCATGTTGCCCATTATGATATGATGCCACAACCTCCCAATTGTATATGATGGTGAACCTAGCCCTGCCTCAGCATCCTTGAACAGGTTGATATTGCCAGTATCTGTGTAGATACCTTCTGTCTTAGCAGTACTGGTGTACACGTCTACTGTCTGGGGCTTGGATGTGGATGCTATGCCTGCAGATAGAACACAGATTTAAGATATATTTCAGAAAACTATTTGTTTCTAGAAGCATCTCTATAATTCATCTCTATAATTCATCAACTATAAATATGTGCACAAGGCATGGATGCCATCGAATATGACAAGCACACATTGAATGCTCAAAAAGAACAATGACTGAAAATGTATTAATCATAGTGACATAGTATCACAAATATATGTGAATGGTTCAGGAATAACAAGCTGAGCAACACACACAAGATTTGAAGATTAGAATATTTGTGCAACATACTGTTCTCTTCCCAATTTGTGCAGATAGATGTATTGACACTGGTAACACAATATTTTCTGGCCACTTAGTGCAAAAGTATGTGTTTTGGAGCAAATAAACACAGGCTTTAACTTCAACTGTTAAGCTCTACATAACCATGTTTTATTTAAAAGGATTTTGCATGTTTAAAAATAGTATACATTCATCAAGTCAGTAATATTTAATGTTTTAAGTTAATTCTTACATTTAAGACAGGCAATTATATGCTAAGTATGAAAAAGCTACATCCGCTAAACCAATAAACCTCTCTGTGGTCTGTATCAAATACTGTGGATAAGAACTCTTATGATTTCATCTTTTGTTTTGTCCTCTCTTTTTTTTTGTGTACAAATATTTGTGTACATACCGTAGTCACTCTTAGACAGGTATGCACAAAGAAGATGTGAAAAACAATTGTAGGAAATGTCCTTAACACTCCTACATTTAAGAATGTAGGAGTAATTGTACTTTTATGTAAAACCACCCCAACCCCCTAGCCCCGCCCAGGAGGGAGGCATGAACATTTCAATACCCCTGCACATATACTGATAATTCCAATCATATACCAAAGTTTCAAGTTCATACCTGTAACTATGTAGGAGGAGATAATTTGACTTAAATAAGGAGCGGAATTAAACATATAAGTTCTCATCGAAAGCTTGTTTTCAAATCCTGTTCATGTATTATTTGACATAGCGTTCACCACATTTCTTGAATAAACTATCACTATCACTGAAGGTGATGAATACCCTCGCTTTTTTATTCTTAAATCCAACAAAGGGCCATAATTCTGTAATAAATTAGGCAATTAACCATGGGGGATGTAGAGGGACGGATAACGCGATTCCTATATAACCCCCTCTTCACTTTGTGAAAGCTGGGGTATAAATATTGTTAAAACCAATTTAACCAAGTATTAAATGGGACTAGACAACAGTATGCCTATTTAATACCTCTCTCATAGGAAAAGATAGTGTCAATTACACACAAATGGATGTTTAGACGGTATAACAACAAATCATCACTTCATGTCAGCAGAGCTCAAGCCAGGTTCAAATTTCAGGGAGAAGTTTTGCCTAAATGAAGGCAAAGTTCTCTATCATTTTCAATTTTTCATTCTTTGTATAACATCAGAAACTTCTCTTTCCAGCCAGTGACAGGGAGAAGTCAGCAGTTAGACAGAGAAGTTTTAGAACACTTCTCCGTCGTTCATGCCTTGTGGCATAAAATCAAACATAGGAAAATTAGCATATCGGAATGGACAAACATTGAATAACAATTGAAACAAGATAGTTTATTTCTCACTTAAGTTGATTATTATTCTTAGCTTTTTTTTTGTCAATATTCTTTTACAATTATAAATTTCATTATATATATTATGATTGCATAAAAAGACTACAAAACACCAGGGAAATCATTCCTTGCAAGACTCACCTCACCTGCTCCTGAATTATCCGTCACTCTAGGAATCTTTTCTGCAGAACTTTCAATTTCTGCACCAGAAAGTGTTTTTGCTCTATCTCTCAAAAGATCTGTTCTTGCTTCTTGTTCCTATTAATAATTAAGGCTTAATTAAATAAGGGACAAAGCCAAGCATGCTTTTAGAAGTAGGCCAATTTAAGTTGAGCATGCTTTTCTAATTTATAGGTTTGTTTTAGTTAATACATATATATATATATACAATATATAAGATATAAAAAAAAGTGTGATATATACAAAAATTAGTACAAAATTCTTTTTTTTATATTTGGCATAAAATGAATGCCTAATTTCATAACTGCTACCACAACCACCTGGCAATGAAAGTTTGGCTGACTTACAGCTAATGCTATTCTCCCCTGTTTTTCTTTTTCTTCTTCAGCAGCTTTTTCTTCATCCTTACTGACACGCTATATGTTCTTCTTGGTACGAACATGCCAGCTGTAAAATATCAACAGATAAATGTGTAGCACTTTTTAAACAACTAGAAGAGTCTTCCACGCCTAGTGCTTATTTCAGCAAGGACATTTAACTATAAAGTTTGACGACAGTGGGTGCAATCTTTCATAAATTATGGAGCAGATATTTTTGGAAATTGAAAATGTCTTATGAAAAGGGGCATAACTCAGCATTGAATAATTGGTAAGAAAGAACTGTATCAAGTTTCATGACCACAGGTCAACATTTGGCCATGTTATTAGCAAGGTCAGGTTGCAGGTAACAGGTTAAAGTTTGATGAAAAGGGGCATTGCTCTTCAGAAATGAAAGTCAGACTTATTGGACATGTCACTGGCACTGAATAAGTGTTAAGGAAGAACATTATAAAGTTTCAAGACAGTAGGTCAATATGTTACAAAGTTATGACCTAGGTTAGGTTGCAGGTTTAAGTTTTATTACAAGGTGCATAACTTTGCCAAAATGAAATTCAGAGTTATTGGACATGCCAATGGCATTCGATAAAAGAACTGTATAAAGTTTCATGAACATCAGTCAATATTTTGCCATATTGTGAGCTCAGGTTGCAGGTTAAAGTTTTATGAAAAATGTAATAACTCTGCCAAAATTAGTCAAAGTTATTGGATATGTGTTACGACCTTCCTTGTGGTAAGATAAAGATATTTCAAAAAGACAAAAGTACTGACAGGGTTCTCCAAAGAATTTATTTTAAGCATAGGGGCATTTCACTTACGCAGGGAGAGTGCGGGAGAGAGTGCGGGAGGGGTGCCCCCACCGCGTGTTCGTTTTTTTTTATCATTTAATACCTGCCTGTATTGATGGTGATGCATTCTAAGAAGTGTTATATTTTACATGTAAGTAATTTGTTTATTCTTTTTTATATGTAGACAGATTATCAGAAAAAAACTCGCTCGAATTTGTATATGCTACAGATAAATGTATCCGAACTGCCATCGTCCAAATATAGTGATACTTTTAGCTGTAGCATTTTCATTGCTGCAGCGTGTTTATCATAATTTCATGATTTTAGGATGCAGGATCGATCGTCAATATCTTCAACCAAAAAAGTAAAAACATCATTTAACTGGTTGAATTAACATCAACCATCATTCCTTTTTATTGAAATTTGACAAAAACAAACACGTTTTTTTCGAACTCGAAGCACTTCCTGTTTTATCGTAATCCGAAAACGTAAAATTGTCTTCACTGCAAATGATATATTTTATGAAATTTCTCTTTTCAGTCTTATTTATTTGAATATTATATCTAACTGTTGATTTTTTCAAACTGTTACTATGTATTTAACGTTTTACGAAAATACCAAAAAGTAAACGCAACACGCATCATGATGAAACTGCGTGGGGGTGGGGGGTCTTTTGACAAAACAATAACACCGACTGATGATCACTAATTGGACTGTTTGTACAGCGAGATTATTGTATAATACACCAATCAATTAGTCAAAGGTTATCACCTTCCACAATGCAAATTGCCCGGGCCGTGTGAATTTAGAGTTCAAGTTTGATCAAAGGACATGAAATTTTACTTGATTCTTAGTATTTTTAAGCGCAACGGGCTGAGCGGTCTTGGTTTTAAGAGTAGCGGTCACTTTTAGGCACTGCAACGTGTGTGTTTTGGAAAGTCAAGCACAGGGGCACCACTATGCGGCTCAAATGGCCTTCGGAGAACCATGACAGATAATTTCCCAAGTGTGTCGTTTTTTACAAAATCATATTTTTAAAAAAGGTTTGTTACCCTAACAAGAAATCCATGGATTCACATGTCTCGCCTAACGGGGGCTGGACTTAAAAATAAAAAGGTCAATGATGCTTAAATGAAAGTTTGTGATCATTTTAGTAACTAAAAAAAATCGAGTTTGCCGTTTGCTGAGATAACATTTAACAAATATGGTAAAGATCAGATAAAAAATGAACTAACTACAGATTTAACAAAGGAAAATACAATATAGCATTTTTCAACAAATCAAGGGCCATAACCTGCCGTTACTAACTAGGTCTAGCTGGTTTTCGAACTTGTCCAAAATGTCATTGATAAACCATGCTTTACACAACTAGACATCATACTGAGGCTTCCTGCCAAATTTTGTAGAAATCCAACAAGCCGTTTAGGAGGAGTAGCGCCGACAAGAAATTTAAAGTAAAAATGTCAAAGTGCCATAACTCAGCAAACTGGAACAAAAGCGTGATATGCACAACTAGAAATCTTACCGATGCTTCCTGCCTAGTTTCGTCGAAATCCAACAAGGCGTTTAGGAGGAGTAGCGCCGACAAGAAATTAAAAAAAAAAATCAAGGGTCACTCCACCAAAAAAAAAAAATAATAGGCACAGCAATGCTTCCTGCTAACACGGCATTAACCCCCAAAAAAAATTAAACCAAAAAATAATGAAATAAGAAAATTAAAAAAAATATATATATATATATACATCTATTATAAAAAAAAAAAAAAAAATATATATATATACTAATAATAAAAAAAAAGGCAAAACATCTGGTAAAGTTTGGTAATCAGATGAAAAATGAAAGCCCTATCATATTAACGAGGCAAAATATAGCATTTTTAACTAAATCAAGGGCCATAACTCTGCTGTTATTGGTCCGATCTGGCTGGTTTTCGAACTTGTGCGAGCTTTCATTGATATTAACAATCTGGTAAAGTTTGGTAAAGATCGGATGAAAAATGAAGGCCTTTGGCCAGTAGAGCTAAAAATCATCAGCTCCAAAAAGGAGGTCAAGGTCATAGATGAAATCCAGGCATCCAAAAAAAACGATGCACTACCGAAGACAAAACTATGTCAAAATAGAATATGTTTTCTTCCAAAGATTAAGCTATAAATTAGGTTTAAAACATCTAGTGCATTGTTCTAGTTCATGAGAAAGTGATGTAAATGTAACAATTAAAGTTATCTGCCCTTTGCTTGGATGGTGAAGGTCACATCCACATTTGCTTTGTCACGTTGCAATGTACCACTCAAGATACAACTATAAGCAAAGCTTGAAAGCTCTTAGTGCATACAGTTTGTGAAAAAGTGACCTGAACGTCAAAGTTGAAGTTAAAAATATGAGGTTATCTGCCCTTGCTTTGAGGGTCAAGTTCACTTCCATATTTGCTTTGTCACGTTGCGATGTACCACCAAAGATACAACTATAAGCAAAGTTTGAAAGGTCTTACTCTAGTGAATACAGTTTGTGAAAAAGTGACCTGAACGCAAAAGTTGAACCTAAAAATTAGTAAGTTATCTGCCCTTTGCTTGAAGGGTCAAGGTCAATTCCACATTTTTTTTGTCATGTTGCGATGAACCACCCATGATACAACTATAAGCAAAGATTGAAAGGTCTAGTGCATACAGTTTGTGAGAAAATGACCTAAACGCAAAACTTGAATGTTGACGCCGCCGCCAGAAAAGCAACATGTAAGTCTCTTTTTTTCTTCGAAAAAGCGAGACAAAAATGCCACCAAATGTGAAGCACATTTTGAGAATACCACGCCAATCCCACCCTCTTGCATATAGACGGATTCACACTGCCTGCAGCAGACTCAGGGCTGTCTCTAAAAGCCTGCTATATCCACCGTCTGTTTTAAATTTAGAGCTGGCTGTAATTGTAGAAAGTTTGATTCAAAATTGTATCTTTCCATTGTATGATGTATACAGTATAGCCCAGTTATGAACGGAACCTGGCATCGAAATACTTTTGACAAGTGTATTTGCAATGTGTTGACACTAGCAAGAAAGTGTACTATACTCGAGCCGATTACAGCAAAAATTTTCATATTTGGTGTATTGACTCGAACACTACATCATCGATGAAACGATAAAATGCATATATCTATTCATTATGATCGACTTTTGGGTTACTAGATTAATCCACACCTATTTTTTGGAGTAACATATATATATCTGGATGCATCATATGTATTTGTGTATTGGATATATATATTATGCACAACGTATATATTTATCTTACAACAAATAGTCACGTATGGCGCCTCATACTATTGTCACTAACATACTTATTCAAATTATCATCATTAAATATAATTATGTTTAGTTAATATATTGAGGCGATTCACATTGTATGGTGTTTCTAAATCTTAATACTAATTTTTTCTAGTTAAACACAATTTAAATTGCGATCTGCACGCTTATTAAATCCCATTGTTAATTGTTTTGTTAATGTAATTAGCGGCAAATGAACAGATGAAATTGATGGCACACGCCAACACTGTCTGATGCATGTGTATTTCGATAATGTGTGACACCTGTTTATTTATAAGTGGAGCGCGTTAATCAAATAAATAACCATTCATTCAGCACGTCAATTTAGTTTAAAAACGACTACTCGTCTGTTTTTTGCTAAATGTTAAGCTAATTTAGATGAAATTGATGTAAATTCAAAAATCTGGCAGAGTCATAAATATTAGATTAAATGGCTATTATATCGACGATCTAGATTGTAGTGTAGCGAAAAGAAAAAAAGAAGAAAAAAAGGTCTTAACTTCAAGACTATAATCATGCAACTAAATTCCATTATGTTTATTTCGCTCTTCGGGGCATTTCATTTTATTAGATACTGGGACCATACGCCGTACGACATGGGGAATACATTTAAGAAGGGTGACTCCATGTCCACCGCCATATGCATGCCATCTTCGAGATGGTTAAAATGTTGTGCTGTTGATTCTATTAATATTGAGTTCTGCTCAACCCGGGGCTAGAGGGCGTGAGCGGTAGCTTGCATATTTCACTACCACTCATGAACAGTCTCAATCAAACCGAGACTGCAATATTTCATATGTGTCGTGCTCGGCCGTTTCCAAAGGTCCATTATCATACTCTTTTTTGTAAGATGTAGATACGACCTTAAAATTGATAAAAAACCTGGTTATAACATGTGCAACTGCTACGGGTTTATATTTTTTTTCTTACTTTTATCGAATGGAATAATTTCATACGTACACTGAACGACTTTAAAAACGCAACATGGAAATAAACTAAGATAACTGACATATTTCAATAGAAATTAAATTTTAATTTCATCTATTCTATTTAACCATATCTACAGTTGAATTGCTGAAAATTTCATTCAAATTATGAACATTGAACTTGTTAAATTCGAAATATAACAGTATCCCAAAAGCAAAAGTGACAATATCCACCATTAGCGGCAATGCACGCCTGATATTGGGATATACCGGGTATTAGTTTTGTGACTTTTTGCTTTTTGGGGTCGTACTGTTATGCTCTGAATTGAACAAGTTTATTGTTTATCAATTTGGGTATGTGGACATGGGGACTCGTGTATGTTTACCAGGGTAGGGAAAGTTGCCCTTTAAAGTTAGTCGAAAATATATATCTATATATACAAAAAATTAAAGTGTTTCATTGTATTTACCTGCACCAAGCGACTTAATCCTTGAGCGTAGTTGTAGGCCAAATCAGCGCTCTCTTCTGCAAAACAGTTGTTGCACGTGTACGTTCCATCCAATTCTTGTAAAAGTTTGAATTCATCTGAAGACAATTGCTCACAACTTGAATGATGCCATCGGTTACACGAATCGCAAAGAATTGAATCGGACACACAGTTTAAACGACAAGCACCGCATGGCCAGATTGCAGTTCTTCTAGAAACGGTAATTTTCCGTTTTTTTGAAGGCATTTTGAACTCCATTGCAATTTAATTATTTTATTCACGAATTTAAACTCCTTTCACAAATACAAAAGCAATTGAAGTGGACACTGCTCATGACAGACTGATGTACATAAATTACTGTTATATTTAAGATCAATAATCAAGTAACGGGTACTGCATGCTGTGCCGAACACTTACCAGAACACCACGTGCCATACTTGACAACTAATTAACAACCCCAGTAGCTCGGTATCATAGGTCGCGGTTAATTAGATAATGTCTTATGGAACGATTATTGTATATCTCTGATAACACAACATTGTTTATTAATTAAATTATGGATTGGTTTTTTTTTTTTATAATGGATGAACATCTAATTTTAAATTAGTGCATACTTATATTTAATTTACCACATCAATAACGTAATTATTTCTTTTTTTGACACCTGTCTTTGCTTTACGTATATTACCTTTAAACATAAAAACAACTGTTTAAAGAGATTCTATGTTTGAACAGAATAGAAGACTAATTGATTAAATCACGACAGTAATAAAAGAGGATATGGTTCAGAGTTGTTTAACATCGTACATGACTTGGTGTTAGTATTCATAACTAAACAATATGATGATCATATCTTTATTTCCAATTTTCAATAGGCTTAAAAGCCCGTGGGGATACAACATACAATTTCACAAAACATGGCAACAGTGTAGGTATTACAAACAATACATGTCCAAATGTGCAGTTCATCTTAAAGGGAGTACATCAGGCTTTTCATGGGGGTCTAGATGTCCGACTTAAAATTGACAAATATTAATATTTTCTGTTTTACACGGCCAAAACATAATGAATGAGCCTAAAAATTATCCCTTATTTGCAAAGAAATTCATTCTGCACAGTAATACATGCTATCCTAGGTGACGCACCAGGGTTAATTTCAGCATTTTACGTCCGTTTCCGTCCTGTCTATATGGTGTTTTCAAAGTTTAGACATTAACAAAATGGTTCTAACATCATATTTTGATTAATATAAGTGTTTTATCATCAACGGGAACAATTTTATAATTTAACTTGTTTCTAGAAAAATCCTGATGTACCCCCTTTAACTAAGCTGAAGGCACTTCCTTTATTTACAAATTCCAATAGGCTTAAAAGCCCGTGAGAATACAAGATACAGTTTCACAAAACATGGCAACAGTGTAGGATTTTACAAACAATAAACTTGTTAATCTGAGACAGTCACAGCAAAGCGCACGCACTCACGCACGCACGCACGCACGCACGCACGCACGCACTCACTCACCCACGTACGCTTACGCATTTTACACTTACGCACTCACGCGCACAACAAATTCTATCATACGTTAAATGGACTTAAACAGTGAAACAATTACCTGTATTTACTAATTTCTATATAATGTTTCGTTTCGTAATTTAAATGCTTTTAAAACAAAGCAACAATATGTAATTCTGGTAACTAATTGTACATATTAAAGTACATATATATACATACATACATAGACGTATAGTATGTGGCTAGATTGGGAACTTATTTGACACGAGTTAATATGTAATATGAGACGGTTTAAGACAGTTTTCAACCAATTTATATTTAACTCAATAATTTAATGAACTTTTATTTAAAATAACACTTCAAAACATTTTAAAGCTATTTTAAGCAGTCTGGTAGTGTTCATTATTCGAAGTTAATAACGCTAGCTTTTATCACGAGCGTGTGAAAATAATGGCGAATATAATGGCGACGATAATGGTCTAATTTTACATTCTGGATACACAAAATGTTCTATTATTTTACGAAAATCTTTACAAGTATCATAATAGACAATTTTACACAATTTTAAGTTACTATCATTATAGAATTAATATATTATTGTGAGTCTGGGGGTGTCTGTGGGTGTCAGGGTGTGTCTGGGGGTGTTCATGGGTGTCTGTGGGTGTTTAGACGGACCGTCTAGTGGGGTGCGGAGCCGCCGCACGCCCCCACACCCGTAAAACATGCAAGAAAAATATAATAAAGAAAGGCCATTTTCTTGTGGGCGTACATTTACGCTAGAAATGCCTACGCACCACTCAGAAGTTCACAAACTTTTTTTGCTGTGTGGGTGTTTGTGTGTGTGGGCGCGCGCCTTCCACCCCCGTGGGGGGGGGGGGGTTCAAGTGAAATGGATGGGGGCGGGGGGATAGGTCATGGAGTGTGGTGTATGGGGCCGGGATTTCAGCGATGTATATCACATTAAAAAGGGACATGTTAAAAAGGCGTGGGTCTGGCTAAAACGCAGACGCTTTCTGCAGACAAGTTAAACATATAGGGAAAACGCAGACAATATGGTTATATAGTGATAGTGGAAAACGCATACAACAAAGACAAATAGGCAATAGGTTAGATAAGATATACAGTAACAAATGTTAGTCTTAAGTTTTTTTAAATTTATAAATTTTATATGTTGTCTGATGGATGATGTTTTATTATAATTTGATAAATTGATTTAAAAAGAAGTTGATTTTTTAAACATTTTTTTTTGTATAGGGTGGGTACGAGTGTCTGACCAAAGAAGAGATTCCAGATTGCCTCGTGGTAGCGGCCTGCCCAGTTAGCACACTACGCACGGGGGATTTTCTCACCCCCAGGGTTTTGCGTTTGTTGTTGTTCTTATGCATATTGTACACAAAGGTGGTACAATGTGTTATCACCGACAACAGTTGATTACGGTTACTTACTACCCTGTATAATTATGGACAGTATAGTATGGTTATTTTATAACCATGTATGATTGCTTTTGTGTTAAGTAACCCGTCAATTAGTTTAACAGTTTTTAATGTTTGTGTTATATCTGGGCTATTCATGTGGGTACAGTAGGTTATACTAATAGTCCAGTATAAGTTTATAAATAGTTTATTATCGTATCACTCTGTACGTTTCTCCGTACTATATTTATTTATGGTCCTGAAAATACATACATATAATAATAAGTAGGATTACATATATTTAACATATTAACAATAATACATGTCAACTTTGCAGTAACATAGTTTAGTCAAACATTGCTAAATAACGAATTGATCCACTCATATATTTACTAAATATAGAGATGCTGATATATTTCCTAGAGTAATATTTATGTCAGAGCTTAATACAATAGTAATATACATACAAATATGTTTACAATTTACAAAGCTATAGCCTACAATTTCATAACCTACCTAGAGTTTGGCTCTAGAGGCCTTTTACATGCATGGCTTTGTTCACTCTCACAATCTGCTCACTGCAAATTAGAAGTGCATGCATTTGATTAGTTGTGCAAAATGTTAAAATAAATAACTAGATTGAAACAATCCAATTCAATCCAAGACAACTCCAGAAAATCTCAGAATTATCAATATACACAATAAAAGAGAAAAAGAGGGAAACAATACCTTCAATACAACTTTCAAGAAAACTCATGTAGACTCTAAGGTGTTTTTCCAAGATCTGACACAAAGACAGAAAGCGGGAAAATGCATTTCAGGTAAGCAATGATCTGATTGGTCACTTGTGTGGTCAGTTTATAGTGATGTACATTGAAGCAGTGATTTGTATTAATTTGCTTACAGGTTTATTTTAAAGGTACACTGTCTATTTTATATATGATGAATACAAGTTTAGTTGTACATCAATTTACTTGTCGTAATGTAAGTTATATAATGTTAAGATTGTTATTTAAGATCATTATTAAGTGTGATTTCTACACCTAATAATTCACATACTACATTTGTATGTGTATATTCTGTACACACTTTTTCTATGTAACACGTATGTTATAGACACACTCTATATGTGTCACGTGTGTTAATAGCACAGAAATCGTCTCTGATTCCACTCGGATATACAATAATCCGAACTGCAAGAGCGCTTTCGGTCTATTGACCTTCTTCAGTTGCAACATGCAATCCTAAGCGATTTCTATTTAACGTATAAGTTTTCTCATTAACTAATGTAATGAGGTTTTACTTTATGAAGGTACACTGTGATAGACCAAATAAGTATATATAGTTTATTCAATCTGTCCTAATAAGATTATAACACAGATTGAATACTTTATATACACTCAAGAGATATGAAAAGGCAACACGGGAATTTCCGCTATATATTGTATATACTGCACAGTTAATTGCACATAATATTCCAAAGAAACCCCAAGATGTTTTGTAAAAAAAAGTTGCAGTTAATTAGAGAAGGGACACAACTGTATGATGTAGACGTTTTAATCACACTACACCTTGTAACAAGAACTTCATAAATGTTGAAGTTGCTCTTTGAAAAACTGAGCTAGTCCAGTACTGTATTTAACGTAAATAGTTTGCAAAATGTTGCATCCTAAGTTTGCTCACATGATTGCGCCAAACGCGTACTCTGTCAATAATGAAACTTTGAAGGAACACTATTTGCTGTATTATTTGTTGTTTTAGTATTTTTTCCAAAAGGAAAGGTCTTACGTAGTCATGTACCATTCGATTAAAAGCAGCATATTGTACATACAATATATAGCGGAAATTTACGTGTTGCGTTTTCATATCTCTTGAGTGTATGTGCGTGTTTTTTTTATTCAAAATGATATTTCAAAGTACAGTAGTACCGTAAGACATGTCGGGTTGATACCGCATATAATGTTTTTAAATAAAAATGCAGCAATATTTATAGACACGACTGGGTTGATACCGTCTTAAATGTGTCTAATGATAGCACTTATTCCGAGGAATACCGTATTTGTAATTTACTCGTCGGGTTGATACCGAAACAAAATTTGGATTGGAGTACCTCCAAATGTGAGTAAATATGTTTTAAAGACAGATAATATATATATATATATATTAGCAAACTATGACACGAATGTGTCATACAGTATATATTCCGAGGAATATGCAGTTTACACGTCGGGTTGATACCGGAACAAAATCTGGAGTACCTCCAGATGTATGTAAATCTTAAATGTGTCTTATGATAGCATGTATTCCGAGGAATACAGTATTTGTAATTTACTCGTCGGGTTGATACCGAAACAAATTTTGGAGTACCTCCAAAAGTGAGTAAATATGTTATAAAGACAAATAATATATATATATATTAGCAAACTCTGACACGAATGTGTCAGCAGGAACAATAAGTAGTTCTTCTTTGACAAATCCTCTCTGCGGCGCTGGTGTTTTCAAATAATATACTCTTATACCTTGCGCCACCATATAACTATTAATCTTGTGAATATCTACACTCCACATTGGATCAGTTGCTCTGCGTCTTCCACCCTCTTGTTCCCCGGGCTGATATAAATATCTCACACTGGCATTCATACAGATAGGATCATCTTTTAATGTTTTTATTTCAACAGGAGGAGGCTTTTTTGTCTCCACATTTATTTCTTTGACTACTTCTGGTAATCTCTTTACCCACTCTCTGTTGCGTTTTTGCGAATCTATTTCCTTAGCGTACTGATAACCAAACAATCTTTCAGCTAATGTTCTGTTAAATCTTTCCACTATAGCTTGGTCTCTGTGTATCTCTGTTCTGCCTCGTGTGATATTTACTTTTGTTTCGCCATCAACTGCGATACTGCACCCATGAATTCTCTACCTGGATCAGCTTGTAATAACTTTGGATATTTCAGATGCCGACTGTATATTTTTTCAAATGGTTTGGCAACTTCTTTACTATCCTTGGAAGTCAGTGGCTCTGCTTCTTTGTATCTACTCGCAATATCAACCACAGTCAACGCATATTTATATGTCTTGCGTCTACGGCCAAACCCAAAAGTATCATGCGGTAAAAATAACAAATCAGATTGATGCACTCCATTCTTAGTGGAAACATCAAACCTGGGTCTAACTATTTGTTTTGGTGCGAGTAAATAAATCTGCCACACAGCTTGTTTCTTTAAAAATTATAATGCCTGTTTCTCACTGACACCAGCCTCTTTTGCTAATATTTTAACTGCTGAGTAACCTCTCCAAAATTCTTTTGGGCTGTAATAAATCTTTTCCATTTTTTTTCTACTAAAGATTAAAATATATATAACTATAAAGAAAAAATGGAACAAATCACAACTGCACAATTTGAGGAACAGCTTCAAGAGCGAAATCAATATAGCACAAAGAAATGGATAGACTTGGAAAGTAATAAAATATACACTATTACAGGTACAAAAATACTGGATACTGCCCATGGTCCATCCATGATATTGACATTATTAGATAACGGTGACGTATGGGCGCCTGGTCATCTCAAAGTTAAAATAGAGAAGACAAATGCTAAACCACCATATTATGTACGACCACTTGGAATGAAACCAACTAAGAACAAAAAAAAAATGTATAATGCATATGACTTAGTCATTCCAAAGGTCATTCTAAAGTAAAAAAAGTATCATTTCAAAGTAATTTTATTTTTTATTTTTTTATGAAATAAATGTATACGCCACAAATCCAGTTGCAGCCATGCCCACCACAATAAACACAATCTCTCTGTTCTGTTGATCCGGAGATGGTGTATAAAAATCACTCAACTTAGGCTCCGGTTCCGAAGGCAACTGTTTACCAGTTATGTAATAATACTGCTTCATAGCCTGGTCCACATTATCAAATGTCTGCTCTGCATGATGCTCTTTCTGCAGTTGCTCATTAATAAAATCTAATCTCTCTGTTCTTTTTTATTCCACGCCGCTTGTGCTGCTTCCAATTGTTCTACGGCTTTGTCATGCCTTTGTCTTTCCTCATCTGAATGACTTCCCATTTTTGAAAACAGATAATTTGAGCCGCTAAACGCCAATGCGTTTGTTAATGCGCCACCTATCATCATTGCTACTGCACTCGTCATTTTTTTATATAGTATTATTTTTTTTTAATTAATTCATAATATCCGCAGGAATAAAACCTTGTTTAATCAACATATCCCTCGTAACCATTGTTATCAGTATATCTATGGACAGCATCCCAACATCTCCCATATTTAAATCCAATTTGGGAGCTTTTTTTTTTTTTTTTTTTATTTCGATCACCAAGTTAATGGTAATCCATTTATTCACCCCGTAATAGGTCTGTGAGGGTCGGGGTGGAGCTGGTTTTTTTAGTAGTTTTTTGCCAATCTCAGAATATCCAATAGTTAGAAGTGTTTCCACTCCAGTGTGATACAACATATTTACAATTTGTTTTCCGTCAGTTGCCTTTTTTTATATATGATTATTTTTTTAAATAAATTATTAATAATCAAACAGGTCTTTTGGTGCAACTCGCATAGTAACAGGTTGTTTATCAACTTGCATAGCAACTGATTTATTGTTATAGATATACAAACCCAATCCAGCAATGCCTAATAAAACCACACACAGTGGAATATAATTGTTATGTACATTTATTTTAATGTGTTTTTCTGATTCTTCTTCACCTCTTGTTACTTTTGTTATTGTTTCTTCATTTGCATCTTGTCCGTCTTGTACCTGAAGCAAACACTTTGCCTTTCTTGTTGCTGCTCCCTTCTTCCCAGCCTCTATTCGTTTTGGATTTTTTACTTTTTGTTGTTTAACAACAGGTTGTGTAGCAACAGGTTGTATATCAACAGGTTGTATAGTAACTTCACTCTCTTGGTTCTCCATCATTTATATTATCTGTATTTTTATTTTTATTAAAATCAATATGTCTAACAGTTGTCAGTATTGCTGTAAATGGCGCTAGGCACATCCCATACCTGTAATACAACTCGTAACAAGCACTTGTTAAAGCAATATTAATTAATGGATCTTCCTCCAAATCTTCTATCAGTTTTGGCGGATTGATTACATTAAAATATTTTGATACTCCCATCACATACAAGTTAATAAAAGAATTGTCTAAAGTCTTGGTCATGCTTGCTCCAAGCCTTGCTTCATATCTGCAGTAAAGTTTGTTAATTTCATCCGGGAGCATACTATCTATATTCGTGAGTTGTATGTCTCTACCCAAATATTGATGGCTACCACCGCCACCCACTACGGCTGATAATCTTTCTTTTTTTGTTTCTTGTTGCTTTGATTCATCTGTGGAACGTTCCGTGGGATCGGATATCTTGTAATAGTTCTTCCGCATTCATTTTTATATTAATAATTTTATTTTTTATCTTGGAATAAATATAAAATACAAAACAACCAGCTGCGATATTCACCACGCAACCAGTAATTGTTGGTATTGTTAATAGCATTGCTGTTAACATTGCTTTTTTTTACTAACATTATTAGTTTGCTGCAAGCATTGCTATTAATATTGCTACTTTGCTGTTAGTATTACTATTAGCAACAAAGCAATGCTGTTAGAAAAAAAAAGCAATTATTCAACCCAATAACCAGTTGGTTGGTCAGTCCTCAATATTAACTTGGAATATTTAGACTTTGCTAAAGCTTTTCTTATTCTGGTTCTCTCCTCTAGCGTCGGAATAACATCATTCTCTCTCAAACAATTTTCATAACTATCTCTGTCCTTGGTGTAAAACATACACAACCATTTTGCTTGCTCCCTCAAATCTTTCAATATAGAATTATATCTCTGTGAAATGACCCACACTGATTGTTTGGCGTGACGACCAGAGAATGCCAACTCTGATAACATATCCTTTTTCTTTGTTAATTCTTTTGTGGCGGAGCAATCATCAATGATGTAAAGTGTGGGCTTGCCAGCATATTGTTTGAAAAATAAACGCAACAGTTCTTGTAGCATTTCTTTACCGTTGCTAACAGGATTGACAATTGTTATTTTTTTATCTCTCGGATGTCTTACATCACCTATCCAGGGTCAATTTTTTATAAGCCTCGTTCCACTTTATAGTCGTACACAATATAATTATATGTTCAAAAACTCCAACATACAATTGTTCAAGTATGTCAAGAACAAACTCTGTTTTACCGCAGCCTGTCTGACCACATATAATGGCTCTGTGTGGATATTTAGGATATTTTTGTTTGAGAACAAACTAGTATTGTACTTCTTTGAATCTTCCATCTTCGAATTTGATTCCTGCATCTTGTATTATATATATAAAAATATTTAAAGGTTTATCTTCTTCTTCTTTTTTATTTATTAGTATCGTTATGCCTTCACTACCGTTTTCTATTCTTCTTCCACTGCCGTGTAATAAATTGTCATCGCATGTTCTAAGGTCAAGCCACAAAGCATATGATTTTGTTAGATAGGTCTTAAGAGAAACATTGGTAAAGCATAAGTCCCTCGCCACTATTTCTGTCTCTTTGTTTCTTTTTGATGTTAAGGCAAAATATTTGTTGATTTCATCCCATTGTTGATATGCCTTCATGCCCTGACTATACAACTGATTTGGTACGCCCTCTATTGTCATTTCAACCTTTTCAATCTTTGGATTGTAAAAGAATTCCGTGTCTGTTCTTTCTGGGTCTTCAAACTGCATTAAAATACCTTTCATGCTCCGTGCTGGTACATTAATGTTGATATTCCAAAGAGTATCAGATTTGTTTGCTTTTATTTTTCTATGTCGCAAGATACGATCATACATAAATGACATCTTACCATTGATTTGCTGTCTTATTTGTCTGGTTAATTCAACATCACTAACCATATCAAATTCCAAGCAAATATTCTTTATTACATAAGATGCGTTAGCATCACTGCTTTTGATAACTTTGTTATACTCGTTAAACGTTAATTCATATTCTAACCTATCACCAAGCCCCGCTTGATAAAATGGCATATGACTTTCCAACATTTCTAAGTCCAGTGGAATACAAAATATATTTCCATAAGCTGCTGCTACAGCTTCATCATCAGCGTCTGAGGAAGCATCATCTGCACCAACTCTATGTTTTAGCAAGTTTGCCTCACTAACACCTTGGTAATGCATGTTTAATCGTTCGGTGGAGCATTTCCATAAATCTACATAACAATGATATATATCACTGTCGTCTATTGACATGACTTCATTGCCACTTATTCTTATTGTCATTTTTTTCACAATTGCTCTACCCAGATTCTTGTATATAGTAGCGTTGGCGTCTTAATGGCGGTAAGACAATTTTGAATTTGCCAGAGTATAGCAGCAAAACAAAAATATCACAGGAATACTGACAAGTGTTGGAGAGCACAAGAAAAGATAAATAATGTGGATAATATTGAAATGTGGATAACATTGAATTACGAGATTTACCACATGTTATGAATAACATAGAGACATCAGTACAGTCAATGGATGAGCGTCCTGATGTTTCAACACAAACAAATATAGACAAGCGTGAAATGGATGGAATAGTAAAAGCGATGACAACTGTCAAGGAAGAACTCACCAATAACTTGGCAAAACTAACACAACTTGATAAAGACATAACAAGAGAAAAACAAAAGTTAGAACAAGCTAAGACTGATAATGATGAATACCAGATCAATAGAATTAGTGACCGCATCAAAGACATTGAAGTTGAGAGAGGATCAATAATGGATGCCATCCATGAAAACAGAGAAGCGTTTCGCAACCAATTAAGCAGAATAAAAGAGACAATAAACAAAATGCTAAATGAGGATACAACTCTTGGTGAGAGGATCAAAACCTTGTTTAGGGAGCAAGGTATTACTATTGTTAGCATTCTGACTGCGTTTGGTATGATTATTGGGATGATAATTAATGCTATTATTCCCACATCAAGTGCTGCGACAACTCCATCTCCAAAACCTGATCCATCAAGTGCAAAGGACTGGATAAAAAAACAACTACGTAATCTTGGTAAGCTTCTCGCTAATTTAGCTGGTAAAGCTGCTGCAGCACTTCCAGGAGTTATTGGTGCAATAGTATCATGGCTTTTATCTGCAACAGGTAATGATTTTAATTGGCTTGGTAACAATCTATGGGCTTTGCTTGTGTTTGTTTCCGGGTTGTTGTATGTGGCAGCCAAAGAGTGGTTCAGTAAATCTCGTAAATGAGTAATGCAGCAAGACCTATTACTATAGTACCAACAATTATAGATGTTTTGTTATATTCGTGTTCAATCGCTATTTTTGTTTTTATCTCTTGTGGATGTTCCACAGGTGGATGCTCCACAGTTTTATGTATCATTGATTTATCAAAATCAGGATGTTCCGGCAGAAATTTCTTTGTTGTGGTACCTTGGACAGGTTGAACAATTTTTGGTGGTACTGGTTTTACATTCACATCATTATTCAATCCTAATGCTTGCGCATCAGTTGCTATTACAATTTCATTGTTGTAGTCTTGTATTGTTCCGATTCTCAATTCCATATCACTCTAGACATGTACAATCCACTTCCATAGACAAAATCTACTTTACTTCTCGCCTATTTTAGAGTGTTTTCATATCTTGAAATTTGACTGGGCAAGTCAATGGGGCTGTTTATTGCGTCCTCTACATTTGCCAGAAATTGTTTTTGAGCATCAAATGCCGTTCCAGTTCCAAGTATATCTGTTCTTGTTTGTGATTGTGAGCCAAGGATTGCCCAGCAGTATGTTCTTTTGCTGTCATTGATTCTTTCTACTCCTGCCCTTGTAAATCCCACAGAATTATCTAGTATAAAAGTAGACCAGCTGTTATCTGCTTCAGGTCCTTGTGCAATGTAATCAATGTGGTATGTGGTATCGCTCTCATAGTCTGTGAAACTCATCGTTTTGTTGTCGTGTCGTATATAGAATTTATCAAAGGGTGATAACCACTATTGGTCCAATAATTATAAATTATTCCTAGACCGTCATTATAGCTTTGTTTCTGTCTCCAGTCCGAATTTAAGTCAACGTTGAACTCCTTATATATTCTCTCGTATGCGTTTCGGTTATATGTGTTATCAAACGCATACCAATTTGAGTCTTGCGACATTGCTACGCCCATCTCAAATAATATTCTTCTAACTTGGTAATAGACATGAAATCGAAATAACGAACATTCAACTTTTAGATGATTGTTGAAATCAACGCCACATCCGCTTGTCGCACACTAAATAGCAAAATTCAACTGGTTCTGCCAAAATGACATCCAATCAGTAGTATAGAGACTGAGAGTTTGAGCACAGTTTTTTCCTCTCGAAAAGATTCACTCAAGAAACTAACAATAGCTCACCTGAGGCTAGAAGCCAGGCATGTCTTTATTTAAATAAAGTCACACCTGAGCCAGATGCCTCGGATGCATACTATTAGCTACTCGAGAGGTCCTTCCAAAAGAAACTCGCCCAAAACTCTCAGTATCTAATCAATCCGGTTTGTCATTTTAATAACATAACATTTGCAACTCGTTAAGCAAAGTCAGACGGAGCCGGGCAGTAGTCTTCATCATCGCTCTGCATATCATTTTACTTGTATGCTAGCGTATCTTGTCCATTATCTAATATGTACCGTTTATCATCATAAGCTGATAAACTTTTTTTATTTATTGCATAGCTACTTATGTTATGCTTTTCTGATCTAATAACTTTCATCTCATGATGAGCTTCTGTTGCTGTAAACAAAATCTTTTTGTAATCATCATGTGCTATCTGTTTTTTAACAACACACTTTTTAACACCCTCGTTATCCAGCACATACGAGTATAGTTTACTTCGCAACCCAACAAATTCAGCAATGGGTATTCCGCACGTTTCATCTTTCATCTTGCAAATAACTTTTTTATTATCATTAAAATGAAACTGACTTTTTGGATCATAATCACAATTATCAAACAGTTCTTTATCCTTGTAGAAGTCTGCGTACACATCTTTTGTGTTTATTTCATAACACAAGGAATCGGTATCAGTAAATAATAACTTAGCTTTTTTATCATAATTGTTTTTGATATAGTTGTAATGAAAATCATACATCAAATATTTTGACAAGTCTAAAATACACATGCCAACATAAATAGGACGATTTAAAACTAATCGTTCTTTTATTCTGTTTACAGCAAATACATTTTCATTAAACATTTTACAAGAAATAAATGAAGGTCTTGCCGCATATTTTAAAAGGACCTCCTCGTCGTGAGTCAATTTAACATTAATTATTTTTCTCAAGTTTTCCATAGTTTTACCAAAAATTGAATTGTTCATCAGTTTGAAGAAATCCTTTTCAAAAGCATTTTTACCAGCTATCCTCTTGGCTGTATTAAAATCTATGTATGCCTTTAACCACTCTGATTCGTCAAACTGTAGTATTCGATGTATTTTTGTCACCTTTAATCCAAGCGTTTTGTACAATTCTAAGTTTCTAAAATGCACGACATACTTTTCTTTATTTTACAACGTCGTAACAAGTTTATTAACACTACAATTTCCTAGATTAAACTTTTGTTTTTAATTTTTACAATAGTCTGACAACCACTCATCTTTTATATTTAAACTTTCTGGGGCGAGAGGATAATCATTATGCGAGTCATGTAGTTTTTCGGGATACTCAATATCGCACTCAACAATGTAATTTGATTTTCCTTTTTCAAACTTATCAACCCACTTGAAGTTGCCAGTAGGTAACGGCTGACACATGGCCCACCCGTACAAGTTATTAGCATCGAGATATATTATGTACTTGCTTTCTTTTTTCTTGTCATAGTTTTTCATATATTTATTGTTAGCTTGTGAATATCTGTTTGCAATATAACTCGTACCGCCTCTTAATCCTTTTTCCACAAACAAATATTGATCAATATCAGTTATTAAATCAAGTTGGATACCAGTAATCTTGAGGCATGCATCCCAGGCTAACCCAGGACTACTGAAGTAATGGCAAGGATCTAATTTGTAATACTCACTGCACATTTTTCTAAAGTTTTCAAAAACATCTGTCAGCAGCAGCACATCAGTCTTAAGATACAGATCATGATATTCTCCTATATTTTTAATCTTAAATGTTTTCCATATTTTTTTAGCGTGTTCATAATCCGCATCTGAAATGTGCTCATCATTTAATTGAGAATAAAAGCTATCTTTGCCGGGTAACTTAGTATCCTCGAAGCGTTCAAAACTGTTCATGTAATCATAAGGATAAACGCCTTTTCTTTTTAGCAAGTCTAACTTTTTACTGCTGTATTCTTGAGATATGTATTGGAACGACGGAACGTTTTTTACCAGATTATCTAATGACTGAGACATGAACTGAAAACTATCAATAAACACTAAACTTTTTCCTAGCATGAAAGCCATATACTTTTCCATGTTATTCGGTATAACATTTATGTTTTGTTTAAACTTTCCGATGTGTTGCATTATGAAGTGAGAGTCATATCCTCTCAAGTTGTGAAACACGACAGGTATTTTTCTAGTCAACCTGAAATTAATATTACATATGTCATGAGCGCTTCCTCTGTACTTTCCAGTTATATGGCAATGATCTCTAACTTTTCTAACGGAGTTTTCATATGCTACTGTACGACTTGGGTCATCTTTTTTAAGAGTTATTGAAAAACCATTACCACAAATATGGCATGATTTAGATTTTTGGAATCTAGCTTCTTCTTACTGTGACATCACCAAATCTTTCTTAAAATGCGTATTCATAGTTTTCTTGCACCACTTTTCTTCTTCTATCATTTTTTTCTAAAAACTTGTAAACAGCATTTGGTCCTCTGTATGTCACAACTGGTTTTGAATATTGATCATCGTAACAACAAACAACCTTATACCCTTAACCACAATCAGTTTTCTTTTGATATGCTTTCGTGTGTGATTTTTCAGGATTGTTCGATGCCGAAGAAATACTTTCAGTTATTGCTTCAAAATCAGCATATATAACAAACGGAACCATTAGTTGGCTGTCATAGTTTTTAAACTTAACTTTTTCATCTTCGTTTGGCATTTTTATTGCTTGTTTTCCATTAAGTGAAAGACAATCAGGCTCACGCATTTTTAGCACACGTTCTAATGTAAAGCATTGTAGGCATGTTTTACAAAACAATTTTCTTCCATTGTGTGCTGTTTGATTAGACATCAAACTGTTAAAGTTTTTTATCCACACGTAATGATTTTTTTCTTCTTCGGTAATCAAAAGCATATCACATGTTTTTTCTGCTTTATTTTTTGATATGTACAAAGGGTATACTTGATTATCTTCATACCCAAATATGTTAAAACAAATGTTGTTTTGTTTTTCTATTTTTGGGATTTGTTTGATAGTAACAGGAAATGTAATTCCTTTGTAATAAAGATCACCAATATGATTTTTTTACTTTGTTATTCTTTGAAGATTTTTTTAACAGGGAATTTACAAGCCAAATGAAACCATCTAAAGCACTCGTTATCTTTATTTTTTATATTTACCAATCCTTTTTTGCTGTGTGGCAGTTCTTTTGGTAAATTTAAATAAGAGCTACCCCGTAAAGGCTTACACTTTATTCGATTTATGTAATGTGCATCTACTGATTCAATTTGCCAACCACTTCCCAACTGAAGCCAATTTCCAATTCTTTTTATAATTTCTTCTCGTGCTTTGTCTAATGCTTCTGATATTTGATTTTTATTTAATATTATTGCAGCCTTTGAGGCAAAGTAAGCTGTTATGTATATAATATCAAAACCTCCTTTATGTTCTTTATCATGCGATACTTTTTTTTTAAAAGTAAGTTTTATATCAACGCTTAATTTAAATCCACCTGTTTTTCTTAGTTCTTTTTTAAGAAAGTTCACAACTTTTGATTGTGTTTTTTGTAGTTGTCTGAGCGGATCATTACTGACAACATTTACTTAAAAACCTTGCTATACTGTTTTGGGGATGTTTCAATTTCTCGGATACTCATTATATAATATTACATTAGATTATTTCTTTAAGCCCCTATTAATTAATTAATTAATTAATTAATTAATTATTTTGAAATAAAATATTTATTTCCTGGTTAGATTATATTATTTTTTTTATTTATCCATACATAATAATTTTTATTCCTCGGTCAAGTAAAACTTCATAGTGGGTAATAAAAGAAACTTTGTATAAAGTTGGATGGTAACTGGTTGCCTCTGAAATTTGGTTTTTACACAAAGAACGTAGTTTGTTTATATCTCCTTTTTTATTTTCCATGATAATTTTAGTTGTTGTGTCATTGTTATGATTCTTTCTGTCAAATCTTGAAAGTTTGAAAAAATTAAAAGCTCAGCATCTAATTTACTCGCATCTTCAAAATTAACCGTTTGGGCATGTGCTATTTGATCTTTTTTAAAGTTGTTGATTTCAATTGCTACTGGTTCCATTATATTATTACATAAGATAATATTTTTTAAGCCTATATTTAAATATATGATGCTATAGTATAATATAATGAATTGCAAATATTGTGAAAGAGTTTTAGATATTATTGATTCTCCTGGGGTGTGCATAGATTGCATCTTATTTCATACGACACAGAAGCTTTGTAAATATTGTACCAGAGCCAAGCTGTGTTACAAGTGTACATACGCATGTGTGAATTGTAACGATACTTGTGAAGTTTTCGATAACGAGCGTGTTTGCCTTAATTGTGGTACCCACAATGGTTATAATCTTATCACAGGTTGCACCTACAAACAAAAGAAAACTATTTACCTCAGGAAGTATCATTTGGGTAAATACTTGGTAGCATTTGATTTGTCTTCTAAAAATAGGCAAAGATTTGAAGATTTGTTTTACAAAATTGTAAAGATTTTGGATCAGATAGAAGACCGAAAAAGATCAATCAAATTTGAATACATTTTTCAAAAAATATTTAAAATATTAAAAATAGAAAAAGAAACAAAACTGATTAAAACAAAATCAACCAGAGACAAGTACGATAGGATATGGAAACAAGTCAAATTACGACTGAATGCCATGGCCGTTTAACTTGAATCTTTTCATATACATTTCCAGAGGTTCTGTAAAGTTATCATTCTTTTGAATCTCTAATATTTTATTGAAGGTAATCCTAATTACCTCTTCTATCATTTTCTAGTCCTGTTGTTGTTTGGACATATGATAAAAGTTGCTTAAAACTCCTATGATGTGTTTTTAACAAATTCTTTTTTTCTGCTATTCTTGTTTTACTCACTAAAACAGCAACTACTGGAGGAACTGCACCAACCACAGCTATGAAAACAGGAATTGCTGGAACTAATGCTAGGAGAGCACCACCACCAATTATTCCACTGGTAATCTGTAACGTTGTGTTTATAATACCGCACAATTTATAACTGCGCCTGTATGCAGCCACAAGTCGCGTCAAGTGATCAATTAATTCTTATTTGGTTTTCATGTATAATTACAGTTAGACAATAATTGAATTAAAATATTTAGAAAATAGTTGCTCGTGTTCTTTGGTTGACATTTTACCTATTTTTAATAATTCATCGATTATGCTAATACCTTTATTTATTAGCTGTGGCTATTATTTCCTGATTAGATACTTCCACATACCAACTCTAGATCATCTATCAAATCTTCGGGGCTATTGTAATATTCAACACAACCTCCTAAAATCTTTTTGAACTTTGAAGAACCTTTGTGAATTGGTAAATCAGATAATTCTGTTAGTTTCTTAAAAGCATTCTGAGACAGCCTTGAATACGTTTTTCCATTGTTGTAACGCTTTGTTGTCAAGTCTATAAAATCATCATCTACTTTCATATCTAGCACAACTGCTTCTCCTTGTTTGGCAATAAGTTTGTGATAACCAATAAGCTTAGGTAAATCAATTTGTAACATTCCATAGTGGCCATCTTTGTCAACTTTGTAGGAATTTTTATTTTGTTGCATTCCTTTGCCAGTCTTTTGTATAGTTTCGCTAGCTGTTTAAATCCGCTCAGGCAACTTTTTTATATAAAAAACATTTGCCTCATCTGCTTTTTTATTATGTTCTTTTATAAGAAAAACCCTCTTTTTTACGGTGCCATCGGGGTCACCGAGTAATTTTGAATATTTAAGTTTAGTCGCATCGGATGTTGCTTTTTCCTGACTCGCTTTGAGTTTTTCTTCGCTGAGGTTCTCTGCTCTTATCTTTAGACCTCTTATCCCGGAAACCATGTATCATGTATCTCTTCAGCCCTTTTAATATTCATCATAATCAGCATTCCCATCAGTAATACCTGATATTTCAGTTGGCATTGGCAAGCCATACTTATTAAGTACGTCTTTATTCATACCAGCATCCAAGTCAATATCATACACCGGTTTGGGTTCCTTAGGCCTCGCAGCAGGTTCTTCTTCTCCTAGTATTTCTTTTTCAGGTAATAGTGTTAGCTTACGGGGTTCTTCAGCAAATAATTGGGGTAATTCCTGATACGTTTTTTGTTCTTCTATTTTCTCGCCTATTGCTGCTGGAAGAGCGGCTAATTGCTGACTTATTTTCGGAAGAGAAGCTAACTGCTCGGTTAGCTGTTCCGACTGGCTTTTTATTTCGCTAGTTACAGGTTTAAATATTTCTTTGTACAAATCACGACTAGCTCCTTTTTCTAGTCTTTTTTGAGTAACTTTATTTTCGTATTCTTTAACAAGCTCACTCGCTTTTCGCTTTTTATTTGCTATTTCTTTCCATTTTAACAAAGACATGTATAATATAAGGTTAGATTAAATTAAGATAAATTAGAATAAGTTAAGACAAGTATTATCTAAATATTATTATAATGCAAATTCCAAACTATGATATGAAAACAGAAAACGGTAATTTTCAACAGATATGGAACTTCATGTCAGACTGTTGTTTTAGAATGTTAATTTGCGGTAATTCAGGATCTGGCAAGACAAACACACTAGTTAACATGTTGCTGAAACCTTTAGTTTATTACGACAAGATTTATTTGTTTGCTAAAAACTTGGAACAGTCCAAGTATCCTGTCTTATCACAAAAACTTGAAAAGATAGCAAAAAAGAATAAAATCCCGGTCGAAGACATATTAGAATGTTCGAATGATGAAGTTATCCCTGTGAATGATTTGGATTCTGATGCTCAAAAGATAGCTATTTTTGATGATTATGTTTGCGAGCGTAATCAAATCGATATTATTAATTATTTTATCCAGGGAAGACATAAAAATTGTTGTGTAATTTACTTGTCACAATCTTATTATAAAACTCCCAAAGACATTCGTTTGAACTGTCCTCATTACATCTTCTTCGCGACTCCGGTTAATCGCGAGCTTGGTATGCTTTCCAAAGAACAAGATGTCAGCAAAGAGCAGTACAGAAAAGCGACTGACAAGCAGTACGACTTTCTGTATCTGGATCGACCGAGGAAGTTAGTAAAAAGAAACTTTAATGGTGAAATTTAATATAATCTATATTATAATGGGACTTTTTAATGATCTTGGCGAGGAAGTTACTACTGGCAGCGTTAATATTACAAATTTTGGTATTGTGCTGTCTGAGTATGTAAAACAAAAACATTTGGTTAATTATCTTAACAAGGGCAGAAACCAAGAAAATGTTTTGAGAAGTGAGCTTAACATCGATAATAATAAAATTATCAATGTTGGTAATCCGACATAGGCAGATGATGCAGCAACAAAGCAATTTACTGTAAGAAGAGTAACAAAAATTATACGTGATTATAATATTGATAAAATTCCAGACATGATAAAAACTCTGACAACAGGTGTTGAAGATAAACTAAGTCTGATACAAACAAAGTTACAAGCAAACCGCGAGAAAATGCTTGAAATTCAAAATGGATTGAAAGATGAAATAAAACTTTTGGGTGATGCTTTTAAAGAGCTAGAAAAGAAAGAAGATGTATTGGAAGAGAGTGAAAACTACAAGAAATTAAGCGAACACATAAGAGCTGGTGTTCAAAATATTAATGCACGGATTGGGGAAATCAATACACAAATGGTTGACAATAATGAACTTGAAACTGCTATTGCTGATGATTCAAAACAAATGAGAACTGCTTTTACTACCGAAATAACTCAAATTAAAATATTAAATGAGCAGATAAACACCAACGTTGGCGATATCAACAAGGAATTTGAAGACATCAAAAAGAAAATGGTTGACGGCAAGTCGCTGGAGACTGCTCTGAACAAACTGGTTGACACTGATAAACTTGGGACTGCACTGAGCAAACTGGTTAACACTGATAAACTTGAGACTGCTATTGATGACGCTTCAAACCAATTGAAAGCTGCCCAGGATGAAAGGAGCAAAGCTTTTGACGGCGAAATAGCTTCACTGAAACAGTTTAATCAAAAGTCTGATAGTCGCCACACAGCAGTTACTGGTATAATTCACGAGTTAAGAGCAAAAGTAGAAGATTTAAGTCGGATTCTGCTGTTTCAATATACAATAAATGATGGAATTAGCATCATGTATGATGCTACTGGCCGAACTACCCATGTATCATATCCGACACGAAAACCACTTGAAAGAACCAAACGTGAGGGGTTTCTCCAGACGTTTACTTTTGTAACCAATCCACTTATAAAAAGTGAAGAATATGCTACAGAATACCCCGTTGGTGGTGAACGTCCCGGCGGTGCAATAATTGTAAAACCCGGGCGTTATATAGTTGAAGCAGACCTTATATATACAGTTACAAACATAGACATTCATGTAGAATATTTTAATTCGTTTAATCTAAGTGTCAGTGAGTCAACTTCTCAACCAAAAATAGAAAATGGCAAACGAATACTGAAAGGAACATTTGAAGCATTTCTTCCGAAATCTCATTTTTGGAACATCTTTGTAGATGTATTATCTCACGCTACTAAAGTTTTCAATTTTGAAAAATCAAGTTTTAAATTGTACTACAAAGGTGATTAATTTTATCCATCCTATATTATATGGAACAAAAAATTGTATTATCATCAGAAAAAGCTTCAATAATTAATAGCTCAAATACACCGAATAATTTTACAACTGTATTTGACAGACCATTAATATTAGGCAAGAACAAACAGTATGGCATCGGACTTGATAAGATTAATTCCTTGACTTACTCGTGGTATAATATTAGTGATGATTTTAATAACAAAGTGATAAGGTACCACAATGGAACAGATTGGAAAACTATTAGTTTTGCAAATGGAAATTACAGTTATGCTGATATCGATAATTACATAAAAGAAGCATTGACTGTAAACAATGATTTAATCGATGACTCGCCTGACTCGCCTGTCTCGATAAGAATTGAGTTTGATTTATCAAGTTTCAAATGTTTGGTTACCATTTATAATAAATTTGTACTTGATTAGAGAGAATCAAACTTTCACACCTTGATCGGGTTTGACAAAGATGCAGTCATCAGAGAAACTAAATTTGGAACTGTAACACCGAACATAACAAATTCTATCGATACGTTGTATATCCACTGTGATTTGATAAGTAATTCTATTGTTGATGGATCATACGGGGATGTTATTTATGAAATAAGTACAGCTGATCTTACGAGATCATATCCTTTCAAAGATGAACCGATAAGAGTCGGGTTCTGTGAAGTTAACAAAACGATCATTAACAGTATTAATATTTACATAACCGATTTCTCCGGTAAAATTATTAATCTTAATGGTGTCCACACATCATTCCGTTTTGTTTTGAAGGAATTAATGTAACATAAGTTATATGGCATGTTTAAAAAAAGTTTATGACACTAGCACGGGAACATATACTCAAGTTGATTGATTAACTGGAGCTGGCATATTTGACATTCTTTCAAAAGTCGGATCAAAGATATTCAGCGAGTCTGTGAAAACAGCAGGCAAGAAATCATTAGAAACTGCTGGCAAGCAAATCATAGAAAGCGGCTGTAAAAAACTTGGAGATGAAGTAAGAAAAATGGCTGCTGATAAATTAGTTTCAGTTATTATACCTAGTAAACCAAAAGGAGAGATGATTTTAAAAGAACTTACAAAAGCTGATAACAAAAAAGAAGTTGTAGCTGAAACTGAAGAAGATGTAGCTGGGACTGAAGAAGATGTAAATGCAAAAATTAATAGATTACTTTCCGGAAGGGGAATTCATGTGAGAATTAATCGATTAATTAATAAAAAATAATCTAATTACTAGTATACATAGATGTTTCGAAGTAATCAATATAATACTAGATATGAACACGTGCCTATTCAGTTAGATACCCCAATAACACAACCAGGAAATGCTACCAGGCAAATGAAAAGTGGTTATCAGTTTACGTTAAATGACAGAAGTTCTTACTTTGATTGGTATAACGCATATTTTGAAATCAGTTTTCAAGTAAACAAACTTGCTGATGGAGCTAATTTCGCAGACGCTGACAGAATTGCTTTAATTAACGATGCAGCTTCAGTGATTGATCAAATGCAAGTAAAGCAAAATTGGAAAATAGTTTACGATGGAAATAATCTTTACAGATTTGTTAATATCAAAAGCTTGCTTGAAATTTCTGATGACTATGCAAAGACAACCGGAACAAACGAATACTTTTATTTAGATAATACCACAGCTGCAGAATCTCGGAAGGATGAAGATACCTATAATCAAGATTTTGCTATTCGCCATGTTTTAATCATAACTAACCAAAAAGTTGACTCTATAATCCCATTAAATAAATATTCCTTCTATGGAGGTTTGGAAACAAACATGCTTCCTCCTAGTCAGATTCAAATCAGTTTGCAACTAACAGATGATAATGTGCTAATTTTCAAAGCTGGCGGTGATGATGGCCGAGTAGTTATTAATAAATTAGTTATGTGGATACCTAGAATGATATTTAACTCAGATGGTTTAAGTTATGTAATGACAAATCATATGACATCAACAAGATGGACTTATCTTCGTGAAATGATACAAGAAAGCGGAAGTACTCAATTAACAGAATCTGTATTTAGAATAACGGCCGGAGTCAAAAGTCCCAAACACGTTTTTGTGTATTTGCAAAGGGCTGACAAAAGTTCTTCTCAAACACAAAATCCTCACCTTTTAGATACTTTTAAACTAAATGCTGCTGATGCTAATTGCTATTTACAATCAGCTAGATTGGAAGTCGTAAATGGAGTTTTTTATCCAGAAACTGAATACAGTTATGCTAATATCATAAGAATATTCAGAGATGTTATTAATTATTCTTACAAACAAAATGATAAAAACACCGGAACTTTACTCAATGTGGGTAATTTTAAAAATCTCTTCGGAATGATATATTTCGATTTGAGTTACAAGGAAAATGAAGTCAGTGTTGACCCAAAACAACTAAGTTTGAGATATAAACTAAACAACGTTCCTACCGCTAGATATAAAGTTTATGCTCTGGTTCTCTATGAAGTAGATGTAGTTATTGATACTGTCGGAAATGAATTGGTAATAGTTTAATCTAACTTATAATATATATGACTTACGTAAATTATTCAGTAAATTTAACAGACGGACAAAAACAGAGTTTAGCGAGAGCTTATGAGGATAAGAGTGAATTAACACTCAGGTTAAAACATAACCAACTAACTGGGAATTTCCCTTTGCTACTGACATCTACTCAGATTAACAATATCAACAAAGCTAAATCTAGCGGACGGGGATTATACATAAATATATCAAAATCGCAGATGAGGTCTCAGTCTAAAAATGGAGGCTTTTTAGGCGCATTAGCTGGTTTGTTAACTAAAACAATATTACCAACAGTTGCTAAATTTGCTCCAAAGATATTAAGACCTTTGGCAACAGGGGCACTTAGTGGTCTGGCAAGTACTGGAATTGGTAAAATATTTGGAAATGGAATGGTAACTGTTCCTGCTGATAAAAAACAAACACTTCTAATATCAGATAAATTAACAATTCCACAAAAAAGCAAAATAGCAAAGTCAAAAGGTTCCTGTACCATTAAACTAACACAAAAACAACTGCAAGACGTACTGGCATGTGCTTCTAGTAATAAAACGGTAACTGTTCCCAGTGATAAAAAACAGCAAGAGGTAACGGCAACTGTTCCTAGTGACAAAAAACCTAAACTTCTAAAATCAAATAAATTAACACTTGCACAAAGAAAGAAGATAGCAAAGTCAAAAGGCCACTGCCCTGTTAAACTAACTAAAAAACAACAGCAGGACGGAGGATTTCTTGGAATGCTTGCATCATTAGGAATTCCATTGCTTGGATCTCTTATTAGTGGTTTAACTGGAAAAAGGTTTGCAAGTAGATAGAAGAGGATATGGTTTACAAGTAGACTCACAAATTAGGCCATACAGAAGTATCCAATTCATAAAAAAAATGATTAAATTTTAAAAATGAACCTATATCTAACTTAGATATAATGAAATGGGTTAAGCAGCTAGGTAAACAGAACTTCAGTGGGGTGTACAGCAAAAACAAATTACCAGCAAAACAAAATAAACAAGAATGTGGTATTATTAATCTTGATGATCATATTGGACCCGGCACACACTGGACTTGTTACTATGATAATTATTACTTCGATCCGTTTGGTTTGAGCCCGCCAAAATAAGTTTTAGCGTACGTACCTGATATAAAATACAACACCATCCAATAACAAGATAAAACAAGTGTCCTTTGCGGATATTTCTGTTTGTACTTTATCAAAAAGTTGCAAAAAGGAAATA
The DNA here is from genome assembly GCA_037043455.1 of Cyrtodaria siliqua. NCBI lineage: Eukaryota > Metazoa > Mollusca > Bivalvia > Adapedonta > Hiatellidae > Cyrtodaria > Cyrtodaria siliqua. The sequence continues at coordinate 52,572 of JAWPHD010004188.1, read as the reverse complement.
GTGTGTACGATATTCTTTACAAATTATTAAAACCGTACAAACCAGTAGAAAATGAAAACATCATAACATCATATTTTGTAAACAAAGTTTAATCTAATCATATTATATATGATTTACTGTATGAAAGAAAAAAGGGTTACTGAAAACATTAATCCTAAGTATATTTTAGCAAAAAATGGTAGAAAATGTTAAGAGCAACTTGTGCATCTTGTGGTATTACTAAAACAAAGTTTGTTAAAAACACAGAAGGTGGTAATATTGATATTCATAAAGCTATGCTTCCTCTGTTACCTAAAAAAGGGTTAACACTTCCTGGTTATAAATATTGCGGTCCTGGTAATCCACTTGATATCGGGGAACCAGTAAATGAATTAGATGCTGTTTGTAAAGATCATGATTATTGTTATGACGAAAATCCTAGTAATAAATCAATGTGATAAAAACATGCTTACTGGTTTGAAATCTAGTAAGTCTAAAACTATTGGAGCAAAGATCGCTAAGAATTTGATAGTAAAACCAGTTATTAGTACAAAATATAAACTTGGTCTTGGAAACTCAAAAAAGCAGAAAAGCACTACCTGACTTCTATGGTGATGTGATTTATAAACTTCGTAAGATTCTTGGTCATGATCACTTTCATACTATCTTTGTTAAACTTGTTAAAACGTTTATCAAAAGAGGTTATGACCCTATCATTTTGCAACGTACTGCATGCTTGGTGGTGGACCCTTTTACAGTTCGCCACTATGCTTTCATCTTTAATTGTACGATGACCGGACAGGCTGTGGACCCTATGATGACGCCTACCTAAAGCCCATTGGGAAGGTGGCGTTTGATGTTTGTCCATGTTCTTTCTTGTCGTGCCCTTAATGGTGTATTCTCTTACTGCTCTGGCTTCTGCCAAGTCATTGAGTACCTTCATTGTGGCTTTCTAGGCTATTGTGTTTTTGTATTATATTTACACGAGCATATTTGTGTTTTACTTATATTGCCTATTGATGCTGCCTTGTTGGTTAGAGTTTAGATCATGGCGGGGATTTCTTTATTTACACTGTCCTGTTTTAATGGGATGACAGTAGGATAAGTGTGAGGTTTGGTGCACCCTAGAACCGGTTTAAACCCCCAGTGGCCTACTTTGCCACTGACCGTTCCAAGGCGGTAGCCCTATTGTCAATCCTTTTGTGTTTGTGATGTCGTTTGCATTTTTTATTACTTTTGCCTTTTCGTTTGTCTGTTTGCGTGTTTGTTTTTGTGTTTTGTGGTTGACTGTCGTCCTTGAATGCTGCTTTCCCTGTCCGATATTTTTATCCTTATTGGTTGATATGCAATCGTTTTCAACGTATAATAAAGGTACTAAATATTGCTTACTGTTATTGATGTGTTTAGCAAATATGCATGGGTTATTCCAGTTCCAAATAAAACTGGTTTAGAAATTACCAAAGCATTCCAACAAATAATCAGTACAGGAAGACAATGTAAATTGCTGTGGGTTGACCAGGGTTTGGAGTTTTACAACAAGGCGTTAAAGCAATTTCTTGATGATAATAATATCAAAATGTATCACACTTTTAATTTCGGAAAAGCTGTAGTAATTGAACGATTTAACAGAACATTAAAAGAGAGGATGTGGAAATATTTCACAGCAAACAATACAAACACATATTTAGATGTGTTACAAGAGATGGTTGACAAGTATAATAATACAAAACATCGGAGTATTAAAATGACACCGATTGAGGCTAGTGATGAAAAAAATAAAGGAACAGTGTATTTCAACTTGTATGGAAAGATAAGAAGTAATCAAATTAAGCCAAAGTTTAAAATAGGGGATAATGTTAGAATCAGCAAATATAAAAGAACGTTTGAGAAAGGTTATACCCCAAATTGGACTGAAGAAATATTTATTGTTGATGAAATTCAAAACACAAATCCAGTGACATACAAAATAAAAGATTTAAACAACGAAAACTTTGATGGAAGCTTCTATGAATTAAAAATGATAACAGCAAAGCAAGAAATATTTAGGATTGAAAAAGTAATTCGACGTGATTATAAAAAGAAACAAGCATTGATTAAATGGAAGGGTTACAATGAGGATTTCAATAGCTGGGTCTCATTTAAGGATATTGAAAATATTAAATAAGGGCTTAAAAATAATAACATATAATATTAATATATAATGGGACAAGAAAGATTAAAAAAGGTTTGCAGAAAACTTAACAATTTAAAAGATAAATAAAGAAGAGAATTGATGAGAAAAAAAAAGACGATTGCTGGTTGAAATGGATAATTATGAACGCGAGCTAAATAGTAACAGAGAAGAGCTTCTTGAACTGAAATACAAAATAGCAAAGTGTAGGAAAATAAAATACTCCATGGTAAAAAATGATATGCAGAGCGATGATGAAGACTACTGCCCGGTTCCGTCCGACTTTGCTTAACGAGTTGCAAATGTTATGTTATGAAAATGGCAAACCGGATTGATTAGAGACTGAGAGTTTTGGGCGAGTTTCTTTTGGAAGGACCTCTCGAGTAGCTAATAGTATGCATCCGAGGCATCTGGCTCAGGTGTGACTTTATTTAAATAAAGACATGCCTGGCTTCTAGCCTCAGGTGAGCTATTGTTAGTTTCTTGAGTGAATCTTTTCGGGAGGAAAAAACTGTGCTCAAACTCTCAGTCTCTATACTACTCCAATCTGTTCCCCAGCGTTGGACTATAACATCTGATCTGACGTATGGGAGTCAAGAAATTGGGAAATGATGCTTTAAAGCCTTTACCATCTGATGTAATAACTATGTTTTGATTTATTATATCTATCATTTTATTGCTAAAAGTACTTGAATAGTGAGCATCTGAACTATATTTGAATTCTTTAGAAATCATATTTATTTTTATATATATTAAAAAAAAAATGTTTCACACAATTTCAAACATAGACAACTCTATTAATTTACAACAGTATATCGATAATAGAGATGGAGATAAGCGCGTTGGATTAAAGAGTTTTACATACACTATCGGTTGGTATAATATTAATCATGGAGTCATAAAAACACCAGACCATACGTATCATATACCAGATGGATACTATAACTTTCAACAGTTGGCAGATATATTTGAAGGACTAAATATTACCCTAACCTTTGATGTGCGAAATGGTATAGCATCTTTAGAGACGCCAACAGAGATACGATTATCAAGCGGTCTTTCAAAAATGCTGGGATTCAAGGAAAGGGACAGGTTGGGAGGTACTCATATTGGAAAACAATCAATTGATTTAGCTCCTTATAAACAGCTATATGTTCATCTGGAACAAGTTAATACGAGTAGTAATTATTTCAATGGTGTGCCAAGCACTATTATAGGAGTTATGCCTGTGGTAAATAAGCAGTTTGGGGATATTGTATATACACGTTTTTATCCTGAATATCACTGTCTTTCAAATGGTACAATTACTGAATTAAAAATAGAAGTCAGAGATAAGCATGGTAATAAGATAGATAATCACGGTTTACCTATAAGTTGTGTTTTAGAATTTATTTAAAAAATATATTTTTAAATAAAAAACAATGATTATATTTGGAGCAACAAAACCTGAAAAAACAGAAGACTTAACCAATCATATTCGAGATTTATATAAGCGAGTTAGGTCTTTTTTTAGTCAAGTCGAACAAATGAGAGATAAAAATGGAATTATTACAATATTTGCGGAGGCTAAGGGTGCACTTGCATTGGGTAAAGTATTCTAATTTGGTAATGGTGGAAGAGAAACAAATGTGGGGTATGTAATGACACGCCGTAGGCGGATTGTGGGTAAAGGTTTATCAAGTGAACCTATAATTGGTGAAGTGTCTGTAGTGGTCTCTGTCAATGGTGTTGAAGAATCAAATTATGGTATAACGCTTAACAACACCCCCACGAAAACACGATAACTTTGATAGACCTTTAGATATTAGTGCTGGTTCTGTTATTAACTTTGTATGCAAGGTTGCTAACCTTAACACTATAAATACGGTGGCGTCATTATTAATTGAATTAATTTGATCCACCACCTTTGTATAATTCTGGATGTGTTATTTTATAAGATCAAGATTATATAGAAATCGCATTATTTGGTAGACAATAAAGAAAACTATAGTTTAAAACGTTATCATCTCAAGCTAATAGCTTTAGATAAGCATAGAAAAAGTTTACCAACGTGTGACGGTGTTTCAACTCCAAAAGGTTTACCAACGTGGGACGGTGTTTCAATTCTAAAAAAAAATTATATGGAAGAATAAAATATATGATTCTTCCATATAAAAATTCTTGAAAATCATATTTTATTATATTCGTTTATTCGTTGATTTGGGCGTAAATTTGATAAAAAATCAACAAATTTGTTTTATACTAGACAAATATTTTATAATTATAAAGATTACAAAAAGCGCCAAATCAGACTATTTTTGTTGATTTTGGGTGTAATTTTGATAAATATTAAAAAATCCCAGAATATAACTCTGGACCGGCTTATTTCAGCACCTTGTGGTAAGATTTTCTTATAGAAAATCTTATTTTATTAATATATATGTATTTTGGGGTTGTTTGGTCAAATCTAGAGGGTTTTTCTCAGATTTACAGCCGAACCCCCAAGTTACATATATATCAAATTATTGCAAAAAATATTTTTCATAGGGCTTTTTCCATTGAAATCATAAAATTTCGAAATATCGCTAATATTAAAGAAACATGTTTATCATTACATTACTTTAACTAAAATAAAAAAAGTATGATATGGACCTTTGGAAACGGCCGAGCACGACACATACGAAATATTGCAGTCTCGGTTTGATTGAGACTGTTCATGAGCGGTAGTGAAATATGCTGGCTACCGCTCACGCCCTCTAGCCCCGGGTTGAGCAGAACTCAATATTCATAAAATCAACAGTACACAATTTTAACCATCCCAAAGATGGCATGCATACGGCGGTGGACATGGAGTTATATGCTTCCCCATGTCGTACGGCGTATGGTCCCAGTATCTAATAAAATTAAATGCCCCGAAGAGCGAAATAAAAATAATGGAATTTAGTTGGGAGCAGCGGTTATGAAGCCTGCGTATCACAAGTAACAGCCAAAAAACTAAATTAAAAAGCAGACAACATATCCTATAAGTGGTTAAACAATACCCAGAGCCTTTTATAGGCCGGAGTAGCGGAACCACCGAATGAAAAATTAAGTAAGAAAACAAAAGAAATTGAAAATGTACCACCGATAACTAAATATAAGTATCGGGCTCAGCGATCTCCAAAGATCGAATGAATAACAGTACTGATTGCAAGCGCGGGGAGACGTTTTACTGCCGCCACACTGCACAAGCAACGCCACTGTGCTATAAAAAAAGTATGATAATGGACCTTTGGAAACGGCCGAGCACGACACATACGAAATATTGCAGTCTCGGTTTGATTGAGACTGTTCATGAGCGGTAGTGAAATATGCTGGCTACCGCTCACGCCCTCTAGCCCCGGGTTGAGCAGAACTCAATATTCATAAAATCAACAGTACACAATGTTAACCATCCCAAAGATGGCATGCATACGGCAGTGGACATGGAGTTATATGCTTCCCCATGTCGTACGGCGTATGGTCCCAGTATCTAATAAAATTAAATGCCCCGAAGAGCGAAATAAAAATAATGGAATTTAGTTGGGAGCAGCGGTTATGAAGCCTGCGTATCACAAGTAACAGCCAAAAGACTAAATTAAAAAGCAGACAACATATCCTCCAAATTTTACGAAAAATAATTCGATAATAAAATAATTATATAGAAAAATGTTGGTTTTATGGTATGTGAAACGCAAACTAATTACAATATCTAAACAAACAAAACATTATGTACAAAGACAATTTATTAATTATTTATCTATTTGGTCAATTACTATAAATATGTATTTAAGTTTTTCTTGTGAATTGATTTGTTGGTTTTATGGTATGTGAAACGCATAATAATTACAATAACTAAACAAACAAAACAATATGTACAAAGACAATTTATCAATTATTTATCTATTTGATCAATTACTATAAATATGTATTTAAGTTTTTCTTGTGAATTGATTTGTTACTAAATTTCATTTTTATATTATTTTTTTCTCATTTATATATTAAGATCAGTAAATAATACAATAATTAAATAAAGCAATTATAAAGAAATTTCTATGTCTATGGAACATTACTTAATATCATGTAGTTTATAATACAATACAATACAATACAATATCTTTTTATTCACTCAATTCACATTTACATGAATATATGAGGTATGTATAACAACATTTAAATCATCATCGAGGCTTATAAGTATAATAGAAGACATATATTATAAATATAATAGGACATGGTTAATTACAAAAGACTAATGCAATTTGGTAATAGCTGGGAGAAGAAATGATCTCCCAGGTATTCCTCATTTATCATATAACTAAAGATCTGTTTTGTATACACATATATGGGAGAGTTCTTTATTTATTTGTTGGCAAATGCATGGCAAAATAATGTCGAAACCAATACATAATTAAACAAAATCAAGCAGTATTACATTACAACATGAATATTATCTATTCGACTCTTTGCATGATGTTTTTAAATACTTTTAATTCCATTGTAAACGGATGGTATCATAATTCAGTTAGATTAATTCTTATCTGCTAAGTAATTGCTGATGTGTGTACACAATGAATGACCCCATGGTGTGATACATAATGAGAAAAATGAAATTATTGTCGCTTGAGAGAAGCGAATTAGACGATAATTAATTTCTCTTCGTGTGAGTGATTCTCATAGGGGGCGCACTCTCAGTGGAGTGCACGTGGCATGTAGAATGCCAGTTTTAGCCATTCAGCGTTGGATGACTGACCAGTTAACACGTTAAAATTTGGTGGTATTACGTTACACAGTGAGAGAATTATCAGCGGACACGCTAGTACAAATGGAAAAAGAAAAATATATAGATAAGTATTGTTAATTTACAAACGGTATTTATAGGATCAGTAGTTTAGCTGGCACAGGTGTTAATATTTGATAATTTATTTGTGTTTTCTACACGAATGATCAGTCGTACATGTCTTTTCATTAATTCAGGTTTCAAAAAGCTTTGAACATGATGAATATCCTGAAATGTTTACATTTTCTCAGAAAATGATAACAGCAAAGATGAGATATAGTTCGTGGCTGCTGTGAATTATTGTAAAATGTTTACAACACAATTTTAGCGTTGTATGCTGTCATACGTAAGCTTGCACGTGAACGTCATGCATGGTTGTGTAAACGTGGTACATTGTATATACAGTTATACATGAGAGCTGGTAAATAAAAGGATACCACTGTAGTACAGTGTAACTGGGGTGTGTATCAAGTGAAGTGTGCATTGTAATCAAAAAGCTGACGAGTGTACATTTGATTGCCAGATAAACTTGTATCGATAATTTTCAGAAATCCATGATGAGATGATCGGTGCACAGTATGTGTAATAGTAATGTCCTCAACAGATGATAGGCTAGAATCTGACACGGTCGCGGAGATCCGGGTTCGCGTTCCGATTGAGGAACGATTAAAGACAAAGACGAATTCAAAAGATAAGTAGTTTTTGTATGGTAGTGAAATTCTCCAGTTTAGCAATGAAAGATGAGTGGTGCTCCTCTGTCCCCCTATACATGCAGGTTGAGTGAAGCTAAGATTGGTTTCCACAGTTAAGCGTTATAGTTTTGTTTTCACTGAAAAGAAAGATAACTCTGTCTTATTATGTTTTAATGAATGAGGGGTGGTCTTCCTTAGTAATTGAGTGGTGGGACGATGGACGTCTTTCGGGTATGGCTGCCTTTAATAATTGCTGCGACGGTAGACGTATAGGATATACCCTATTACAACTTGCTTATGATACATGTTGGGAAATTGGTTTATTTGAAATAAAAGATGTACATGTAGAAATAATTACTGATAGAAAGTATGCATATCTGGAATATTTAAGCACAATGGCGTAACAAACTGTGTGAACCTCCCAATACGATGTGCGGCATAATAAACATATACTTTGTGCATATACCGTGTGGGTGGTGGGCTGTTTGTCCGAAATCACTGATGGCTTATGCCATGTAGGCTTATACGGTTATATCAGACCGTATGACATTTGGTATTGCATGCAGGTATCTTCATACTAGTAAGTGAATATAATACCGTGTTTCGGGTGGTAATAAAGGGCGTATGCCCGTGCAACGAGCTGGTATCGGCTTGTTGGTAACTATGTGCGGGTATCTGCACATAGGGTTAGGTATAACTGCAAGAAGGCTGATGTAAGTGATAATAATAATAATAATACTAATAATAATAATAATAATAATAATATAATAATGCCTTGTGAAACGTGTCGATGATGCATATTGTGTAATGTTGTAGTTGACATGTTCATGTAAGAAGTGTGAAGAAATGTGGGTTAAATATATATGTAAATAAATGTGCTATTAGCTGCCCGTATAGGTGTGATAAATAGCCGTATGCCATGTTGCAGCGAGCCGATATCTGGTTATCGGTTACTATGTGCGCTTATTTGCATAGGGTTAGAAATGGATAGATGTTTTAAAGTAACACATGGTCAAAACTCGGGCGTAGCTGCCTATTAAAACTGCTGCGAAAATAAGACTTCACGGGCGAATGCCCAGGTACAACGTGTTCGTGACGCATGTTTGTGAAATATAAGATGTATAAAGCAATATTTAATTTTAAAATTGGAGAAGTAATAAGGCATTTGATGTATTCTGGGGGATGTCGTATTTGAAATGCGAGATACTTGTAGAAACAGACAGTTTTAAACGGGGCCATATACAATGAAACCTATATTAAAATGTTTTGAACATACCTGGAATTTATATAGATGACTGTCTAAAATGACTGGTTATATTTTTATATGTATATATTTATGTACATATTAGTGCCAATGTGGGTAATGACACTGGTGGTAGAGACATCGTGGATACTGATGTGGCACAGTGAGAAATAATACTTATAATAGTATTGATATCATTTTAAAAACGGTGAATGCATATAATTGCAAGTACTTTGTGTGCATGTAGTTTAATACACAATACATAATTAATACTATTTGTTTCAGATATTTCCTTTCGATATTGCGTTCCAGAACTGGAGTGTTTTGGCAGAGAACAGTGAAGCAAATTCAGATTTCATATTAAGATTGAAGTACCAGCCGGTTACAATTATCAATGAAAGTTAAAGTAAGAACACTTTAAACAAGTTATACGTTTTGAGAGGAGGAACACTTGCTTGTCGTGTCATTCCGCGTCATGTTATTTCTTGTGGACAGAAATTTAGACTGTAAGATTCAACCGTATACCTTGTTGCTACATGAGGATTGCTACATGCGTGGAAAAACTTGGAACAACTGTCTGTCGAATGATTTCATGAGGGCACGCATTTAGACGTTGATTCAACAGTATGTGTAATGCTGATACGAGCTCCTCTGTATAGCACAAAAGCAAATATTGTCGAAAGGCATTTGGTTTTGCGTATAAAGTATGTGACTATATACTATCCTGTCATTGGTGGTAAAGGGCGTATGCCAGGTGCAAGGAACCGGGCAGTCAAAGGTACGGTCGACTATAGACGTAAGAATTTATTTTGAGGAAATTATAAGATTTTAAGTGAATTTGTAATAGACACTTTGTTTTGAAGTTTTGCATGTTTGATGTAAGTTTGTTTATAATAACACTGGATTCAAAATTAGAATGGAGAGTCACTGGACTTAGAAGAAGAATGCAGAGTCACTGGACTCAGAAATAGAATCGAGAGTCGTAGATGTATATGAGTGAGTCGTGTGACTCGGGGTTAAGACGTTTGTAAATCTAATGGAGAGTCACTTGACTCAGGATTAGATGTGCCTGACTGGGAGTCACGTGACTCGGGGTCAGAGCATTGGAATGCGGGATGTATTTGATGTTATGATAACAGTTGATATAACTTAGTACGGTTTCAGATAAATGATGTTATTGAGATGATGATTTGAATTGAGTTTGTCTGTGTTGTAAAAGTATTGTGAATTATATGTAGAATTGAGTCGTTGGATTCAGAAGTAGAATTTAGAGTCACTGGACTCAAAAGAGAATTGAGTCACTGGACTCAGAAGTAGATGTATGAGTGCGAGTCGTGTGACTAGGGGTTAAGACGTTTGTAAATCTAATGGAGAGTCACTTGACTCGGGATTAGATGTGCCTGACTGGGAGTCGCGTGACTCGGGGTCAAAGAACTGTAAAATGGTTATTGCGGGATGTATTTGATGTTATAATAACAGTTGACATAACTTAGTACGGTTTCAGATAAATGATGTTATTGAGATGATGATTTGAATTTAGTTTGTATGTGTTGTAAAAGTATTGTGAATTATATGTAGAATTGAGTCATTGGATTCAGAAGTAGAATTTAGAGTCACTGGACTCAAAAGAGAATTGAGTCACTGGACTCAGAAGTACATGTATGAGTGCGAGTCGTGTGACTCGGGGTTAAGACGTTTGTAAATCTAATGGAGTCACTTGACTCGGGATTAGATGTGCCTGACTGGGAGTCACGTGACTCGGGGTCAGAGAACTGTAAAATGGTTATTGCGGGATGTATTTGATGTTATAATTATAACAGTTGATATAAGTTAGTACGGATTCAGATAAATCATGTTATTGAGATGATGATTTTAATTTAGTTTGTATGTGTTGTAAAAGTACTGTGAATTATATGTAGAATTGAGTCACTGGATTCAGAAGTAAAATTGAGTCACTGGACTCATAAGTAGAATTTAGAGTCACTGGACTCAAAATAGAATTGAGTCACTCGACTCCGAAGTAGATGTATGAGTGCGAGTCGTGTGACTCGGGGTTAAGACGTTTGTAAATCTAATGGAGAGTCACTTGACTCAGGATTAGATGTGCCTGACTGGGAGTCACGTGACTCGGGGTCAGAGAATATTGTAAATTATATTTTGTAAAATGATCATTATGAGTCATTGGCCTCGGAGAAAGTTGTGTTTTATGTTATAATAACAGTTGATATAACATCGAGATTAATAAGGTGTTCAGATAAATTATGTTATTGAGATGATGATTTGAATTTAGATTGTATGTGTTGTAAACGTATTGTGAATTATATGTAGAATTGAGTCACTGGATTCAGAATATAATTGAGAGTCACTGGACTCACAAGTAGAATTTAGAGTCACTGGACTCAGGAATATAACTTAAAGTCACTGGATTCAAATAGAATTGAGTCACTGGACTCAGGAGTAGATGCATGAGTGCGAGTTATGTGACTCGGGGTTAAGACGTTTGTAAATCTAATGGAGAGTCACTTGACTCAGGATTAGATGTGCCTGACTGGGAGTCATGTGACTCGGGGTCGGAGAATTTCTAAATTATAATTCGTAAAATTATCATTACGAGTCATCGGACTCGGGGCAAGTTTTATTTTATGTTATAATAGCAGTTGATATAACATGCAGATTAGTAAGGGTTCAGATAAATGATGTTATTGAGATGATGATTTGAATTTAGATTGTATGTGTTGTAAAAGCATTGTGAATTGTATGGTACGTACAGTTGGTCAGTCCTGCGACTTACACCAAAAAATATAAGATTCGGGTGGTACTTGAAATTTAAATAGGTTTACATGAGAGCTAAAGTAAGAAACATAACGTCCGTAAAATTACTTACATGGAGTCGGTGTCAGTTAGACACGGGACGTATTTATGTTTAATTTATATGGACTAGTGTACCAATATTTTGGTTTTAGAGAACTTGTTTTATATCAATTACAGGTAGTACGTGTTGGTACACGGGACGTAAACATGTTTTAAATTATATGGACTTGTGTACCAGTATCTTGGTTTTAAACAGAAATTGTTTTATATCAATTACATGGGCTCAGTGTCGGATAGACACAGGACGTAGTTAGGTTTAAATTCTAAGGTCTGTTGTACCAATATCTTGGTTTTAAACACAAATTGTTTTATATCAATTACACGGAGTCAGTGTCGGGTAGACACATGACGTATTTATGTTTAAATTCTATGGAACAGTGTACCAATATCTTGGTTTATAAAAATGTATCATATGTTATATGTTTAATAATGGTTAAAATCATATATGTAATATTTTGGTTGAAACAGAACTTGTTTTATATCAATTACATGGGCTCACTGTCGGATAAACACATGACGTATTGAGGTTTTAAATTGTAAGGTCTAGTGTACCAATACCTTGGTTTTAAACAGATATTGTTTTATTATATATATTACATGGAGTCGGTGTCGGGTAGACACAGGATATATTTATGTTTAAATGTTATGGAATAGTGTACCAATATGTTAGTTTAGAAATGTCTCATATGTTATATGTTTTATAATGGAGATTTGAATTCATATATGTAAGTTACTTAGATACTCGTATTTGGTTGTTACAATTTTGAGCCCGTTCTTTTAGTTCAGTCGGTCGTCCAATGGCTTATACCAATAAATAATAAATATATATTTATAGCGTATGTGTTGTTGTCGTGTTACTCGCCTATGAGAAGGGTGAGTGTACGAAGAGAAATGAAATTATTGTCGCTTGAGAGAAGCGAATTAGACGATAATTAATTTCTCTTCGTGTGAGTGATTCTCATAGGGGGCGCACTCTCAGTGGAGTGCACGTGGCATGTAGAATGCCAGTTTTAGCCATTCAGCGTTGGATGACTGACCAGTTAACACGTTAAAATTTTAGATTCTTAGTAAATCTTGTTGCAGTAACTTACATATTATGGATTTGAAGACATTTCAGGATATTGGTGTTGTCCGGGTTGTATTGGTTCCATTGATTATTGAAACGTTTGTACTTTTGATAGTTAAAGATCAAGTCCGAGATCTTATCCTGAGTGATACCTTGAATAAAAATGTTATCGGATACATGTTTCCCATACGTGGGTTTTTCGCGGACGGCTCGGTATCACATTGATGGTGCTCTGTTCAAAGTACGACGTAGTTGGTGGAACTGGTGCAGTAAGGATGACATTGTATATCTTAGAAATGATAACATTTGTTTAATACAGTTTATGCTTAATTTATCACCATTGAAAGTTGCTTGTAATTCAGTCGAAGGAAAGTGTATTATATAAGGGAGAATGCTGGGTTGGTTGTATGCTAAATAGTAGATATAAAATCTTATCTCCTTAGTTTATTCAGTAATCGGGAAGTATTGCGTTTGCTCCATATGTACTGTATAGTTCGCGTAAGCGATCTGAATTCAGTTTGACATATGTCATATGACAATAATAGATTGGCGCAAGTCTGTGATGAGAGATTGCTATATTTTATAGGTGGAGTTTCTTGTGTATCGTATTATAAGTTGAAGTTGAAGTGTGTTATTATTAATTAATGTTAATAAGGTCAGTCAGTCGGTCGTCCAATGGCTTATACCAATAAATAATAAATATATATTTATAACGTATGTGTTGTTGTCGTGTTACTCCTATGAGAAGGGTGAGTGTACGAAGAGAACACTTGTTTATGATGTATGATAACCAGGCACATGCATCAGGCACACTTACCTAGTGTGAAAAGATAAACAGCTCAATCATGTCAATCAGTGGCATTTAGTTTGATGATTGACACAATATACAACATAATAAACAGCACCTACTTCAGTAGTTTGATGATTGTGTTAATCCAATTAGCACAAACTTATATGTTAGCGATACACCATTAAATGCTACTGTTTTTTAACTTTGTTGTATTTCAACTTTATGCTGGTATGGTGGAAATGTTGCTTGAAAAAGAACAAAATAAATGCATTATTATTGTATTTTAAAATTGGTTTGAAAACAATACTATGTTATATGTGTTTTTAATTTCAGGTGGTTGTTTTAGTGGTTGGTGCCAACGATATAGGAGAGCCATAAGCGCGAGGATCATATTTTCTGTATCAATGCGCCAGCTGACATAGCAACAGCAGACAAAGATTTTACATGTGGCCTATGTTAGACTGTTCACTGTAATGCATTACTCATAAGTAATGTAATGAACTCACATGATATTAGACTCACTGAACACTGCTTCTCTTTACACAGGTTGGCGATTTATTACCAGGCTTAAGAGTTACTGAAACAGAGGCAATTTATATCATGAAAATTATAAAAAATGCAGTTCTCAACTGTCAGGGTGGGTGGGTCTGGTCTGTACCATTAGGCCCCATTCACGTGCACTACCACTTAGTCGTATTTTTTGGATCGCATAACCCAAATTAATGCATTGCATTGTTAACGCCCCTCTGTATGTGCTTCATAATTTCTAGGAATTGATGACGTCATATGTATGATATGTTACGTCACCACCACTGACATTTAAGTCAGTGTTTTCTTTTATTTTCATGTTTTATTAAATAATTTTAACAAATGATCTGAAAAAAACTAAATAAAAAAAACTAATCATTATCAAAATAAGGTTACATAAATCTACAGTAACTTATTAATTTCATTTAAGTAATAAACAAGTTTAAATTACCAGTATTAATTGTATAACAATTTGAATTCAAGATGTGGATAAATAAACTTTTATTTACAAATATTACAATGGCCACTTATATGGAACGCCATATCTACATAAACCTAATTATTTGTTGATATCTACAATTATTTGAAGATATCTACAATTCAATTAGAGATATCTCTAATTCATTTGAACATATCCATAATTCAATTAGAGATATCTCTAATTGAATTAGAGATATCAATATATCAGATGTATTAGAGATATCTTCAAATCAATTAGAGATATCTCCAATTGAATTATGGATATGTTCAAATGAATTAGAGATATCTCTAATTGTAGTGTTGACGTCTCCATGGCGAATAAATAAATAATAATTATTTCTCCCTATCCATCCGGAACTACTCGGCTTTTGGCCGAAAACAAATATTGGCGCCATTTTGGAACAACAATGGGAGAACGAGCGATTGAAAGCGTATATATTTTTAAATGGAATAAAGATATGCCCATTACACATGGATCCATTAAAATAAAAAGACAGAATTAATATGATATTAATTTTGTCTGAAATTAAAAGTTATAAAATGTAAAATTTTAAATGGTTTTATACCATCAAATGCGCAACTGAGACTTACTATACATACTAAAGACACATGACAGTAGATGGACTAGAGACATAGTTTATTCTCGCCGTGAAGTATTGGACTCCTAGGCGAAAGTAGAATATAATTTGAGAGGTTAGCGACACATAACATTGCGGCAATTGTTGATATTAAAGTCAATGCAGTTGTCGTATGATACCGGCATTAAGTTGGTTCATTATCAAAAACCAAAACAAAACAAAAAAAAAAAAAAGTTGGCCATTTGCTTGGCTGTAAATCCCCTGGCTTGCAGAAGTACCACTTGATCTCTAGTAAGAGGAACGAGCGGTCTTCCACCTTTTGTTGTGTCTGAATTTTGCTGTTGATTTTCCGCCATTGTTGTTGTTACTGTTTTTGAAGAACGCGCGCGCGCGCATGCGTAGTTTGGTTTGCTTTTGGGAGCGATTATTATTTTCGTAATTTAAAGTTTATATTATAAACATTTAGAGATATCTCTAATAGAATTGTAGATATCTCTAATTCAATTGTAGATATCAGTATTCAATTATGGATATGTTGAGTTTGATTGTAATTAGAGATATCTACAATTCAATTAGAGATATCTCCAATTGAATTGTAGATATCTTCAAATGAATTAGAGATATCTCTAATTGAATTAAAGATATCTACAAATAATTAGAGATATCTCTAATTGAATTGTAGATATCTTCAAATAATTGTAGATATCAACAATTATTTAGGTTTATGTAGATTTGGCGTTCCATACACTTAACTTAACACCTCAGTGTCTATCCAAAACACTATATAGCCATAGTGTCTGCGTTTTCGACTATCACTATATAACCATATTGTCTGCGTTTTCCCTATTAGACTAGTAACACTGGCTTCAAAAGTACCCAAAGGTAGAACTAATTGCAAAAGTTTTTAAACCTGCATTTTTTTACTATTGGATCCTTCTAATTGAAGCTGGGAAAAGTTGCATTCTCTGCTGATAGGGGAAGTTTGTTAAAATAATGACCAAAGACAGACACTCATTATTAAATTATAAATTTCATTAATTTCAATAATTGGTGTATATTTAATAAAGATTCACACATTATGTAAACGTAGACAGTGAATATACACACATATTATGATGTGATTTAGACAAAATCTCTTCATATACATCAAAATAATAATGCAAAACAATACATCAAGGGGTACATTTACCCCACCCACTTATACCAACATAATATTTTTGTCAATTGTTATTTTCAACGATTTTTTGTAGAAATCAAAATCCTAACAATAATCTAAACTATTGTGACATTTTTAACCTCATCATGATACAATAACTTCATTAATAGCATAGTTAAATTGAATGTGCTCAATATAAACGGAAGTGTTCAAATTGTGTTCAATGTCAGATAACATTTAGCTTAAACAGTACTGGTATGCTAAACAATATATATTTGTCTATTAATCTTTGGTAATTATTCTACATGTAAGATTAAAATTGTAATTTGTTTTCAGTTTGGTATTATTATTTTTTATTTTTGAATGAATCAGAAATACTGCAACACTTAATTAGAAGGCATGTAATTACCCCACCCACTTCTGTTCACATATAAATGTATAGGCATATATACCATTTCGGGTTAAATTAAAACTAATAGTTTGAAAAATGATCACTGATAGCACTTATAACATAAAGCACATATATATACATATAAAAATATATATATCGTCACAACAAGCTATAACTGATAACAGGTTTAAATGAACATGTTCACAAGATTCTGTTTCCAGTGTATTCAGGTAGCAATATATTCATCGAAAATACACAAATACAGACATAGTCAAAATTTCATATTATTATACCATTATTTTGATACCATTAATATACCATTATTTTCACATACCTGTAAATATCACACTCATATAAATTGGCATTTAAAAGTTGCATGCAATACACATTTGCCTATCTGTCTGTTATAAAATGTAACTGATCATTCGTAATTTTGATGAAGCACATATATCTCTGTACATAACACAACCATTATTACAAGCAACACGTAAAAAGAGACGTAATGTCTCTCCATTTTACTTGATAGAATACAAAGCTCGTTTACTAGTACAAAAGGCTTTCAAGTAAACTTATCTGTATCAGTATAAATGCTGTGCAACACCAACACAAGTTCTAATCCAAGTCCTCGTTATTCACCTCTTCGTCTAATGTTGGCGAGTTAGAACAACTGTCTCCGCGACATGCACCACATCCTGGTGAACAATCTAACCCATGTTTGCGGCATGTACAGCGTTTGGTGTCACAATTGTGTTTGCAGTTACATCTTATGATCTTCAGTTATTTCTCTGGTGCAGGTGGTAGATTGGTCATGATAGGCAATAATTTGTTATTGACGAGTTTCCAGCCCCATTCCTGTGCTACGAGTGTATCATTCCCAAGCCATATCTGTGTCTGCAGATATACCCTTAAACTGTGGTATAAGGCCGCGGCACAAGTTGAAGCAATGTGTGAACTTGAACACATACGTTACTAGTCATAACTTTGTTGGAGAACTTTCTAAAACGCAACACATCTAATCCCTCGTATGGAATTCCGCCATATAACAGAACAATGGCTTCTTCGCCACTTTTTATAATCTCAGTTCTTTGGGTAATGGTGCTGAATGTAATGGCCAACTGTCGAAAATATGGTTCTTTCGTGAAAATGCGAAGACCAGCGGCTTTACCTATTCCGTACATGTGGGAAGTAGTGTCACAACCGGTAAGAGCACGTATATATGGCAATGCCTGACAGAGCTCTTGTCCTAAGAGGAGTTTTGTATCCTGAATGTGCCATAACTTTGGGACGTAATGTTCGGACCGTTTTATATCGGATCTGAAGAACAAGTCATGATACTGAATATTTGCATGGTTGCAAAGCAAAACTAAAAGATCGGTGTCTTCCTCAATAACAATCGTTTCTTGATTGATGCTTTCTGACAATCATCATATCAGCATCATCACGGGCATGGATAACGACTACCCCTCTCTCGATCAGGTATTGTCCAAGCATGTCAATAAACTTCTTTTATTTTCTTCGTTGTTAAGAAATACATCTTTCTTGGATCTGAATGGCGTGTCGGGTGTAAATTTCACAACTGTACCAACGACGCCCTTTCCTCGTCGAATATGGGTTATGTCCTTAATGCTAGGACCAGATAAATATCCATCAAATACAACAGTTGCTCCAGTATACCTCATTTGGATGCATTCGTAGTACTGGTTACAAATCTGTAGAAATGTAAAGTTCTTTTGCCAGGGGATTCGTTGAAGTAGTGATCCTCCATCTAAGACATACTTTACATCAGGTGGAACTTCTTGGGTACTACATTCTCCTAATCCCCATATTGCATCGGCTAGTCCTGCCTGGTCTTGGATGACCTGATTTATCAAATAAAGCTGATGGTATGCTACACAACTCGTATTGAAATATCTCTGATATTTCTGGTACGTTACGGTTTGCTGCTGTCGTCAATCTTTGGAATAATAACTGAGGGTCCACTTGAATAACTTCGTCGTTTATCCTAATTGTTGACTTTGTGTTTAATGTGACAACTTGTTTTGACATTTTGAAGCTGTAAGCTGTTACTGATTTACCAACCATGTCCTCTAATATATCTGTCCCAATTTCACTGGCTTTATCAACATTCACACACGATTCAGCTGTAACACCGGTATCAATATTCCGGAGACAATTGTCATCAACATCAAACGGATTTCTCTCTTTAAGAAATGACAGGAAGCTATGTGTATCTTTTATATCTCTACACTGTCGTGCTTTACCAATTTTTTTATGTTGTTCACTGGAATTGAACTCGGTTTTGGTTACTGCTTGCATTGAACTGTTCATCCCTGCACAGGCAGGCATTGATAAAAGCCACTGTGATCTTTGGATATCGGACATGCCACGACCTCTTGTAAGTCCACCTGTGGTTTTAACACTGCGCATCAAAACCTGTTCAATAACAAGATCAGTGGATAAACCCGCCAAGAAACGATCAGTTCTTCTGACTACATGGTTTCCTGTCTGGAAAACATTATACACATCTGGATGGTTCTTCTCTAAGTCTAACATGCTCTGTAGATATATATACGCCGATTTTAGATATAAGTTGTGTCCGGAAGCGGCAAAGTATGGGAGCATACTTTTAACAGCAGACAAATGTTGTTCCAAGTCACCTGATCGTTCTGCTCTAAGGAATTGTTGAAGAATTGAGATCATATCCATATACTGAAACCATGAAGATGCAGTTCTGCTATTTTTCAACTGTAGTTTTGCATTGGATATGCCGTGTTCTACTTCAGTTAAAATAGTATCATTGCTTACCTCTTCTAGTGATACATCGTGTGACTCTAGCGTATCAAACAAATCACCAACAGCATCAATAACGTTTTTACCTCGTGGTGTCAGCGACGAAACGTTGATGTTAGTCTCTATGCGGCCACTACCAACATCTATAGTTTGATCAACAGTTTGATCCTCTGAATCTAAATGTTTTTTATCGTCGTTTTCATCAGACATAGACTCGACATGCAGTTTTATATCAAATGCGCTTGAAACCAATAAGGTATGTAGAGCAATGTCTATCAGAAAATGTCCCCTTACCGCCCTGGCTACCGCCTTGCCTGACATCATATGAAGTACAGCATTAGGAGCGTAAACGACCTCTAACAGCTCTTGTAGTCCAGTTCCCATCAATAAATGACCCATACTGCCAAGAAAACTCATCTGAGTATGGAAGCCACCAAGACGTAATACAATATTTCGCAAAGGACTGTTTTCTGTCTGGTTATTTATTACAGTTGTAGATTTGAGAAACAGTGGTTGGTCAAATGTAATAACAGGTGTAAATCCATATCTCTCCGCCTGCTTGCAAACAAACCAAGGGTAGAATTGATGCACGTAAGGTCACTCGGATTTAAGTCGATCATCGGCATAAACGTTACGCTAGACTGACCAGGGTACACTCCATTTCGATATAGCTGCATCAAACCAGACCAAGCAGGTTTTGACGGCCTTACAGTCCATACTACCTTAGACATCAGGTCAATCCTGTAATAAGGATCTTTGCTTGTAATTATATCAAATTCAACAAACGAATTGTTTGATATTTCTTCGTCGCTTAGTCTGAAATATCTATCAATTTTACCGAGTTCAGCAATATCACTGGCCTTGCTGTCCGATCTTGGAGTAACTAGGTTTACCTTTGATCCAGGGGTTGTACATGCTATTATTCCCATGCCATGGAAAGTATTATAGCCGTCCAAGGTTCGACTGTTGTGGTCGACGTTGTCAGCAACACACTGAACAACACGTCCTGGAAAGTAGTCGGGAATACCGGCTTTGCTTGCTGCAGCAGCATTCATTTCAAATGTTTGGACTTCCTTATAAGAGACACTAAACCCAAGCGTATTCAACGTGTCTACTAAAAATCTGGAGCCAAAGTGGTGATGCATTTGTACACCGAGACCGAGCTGCATCGGGGCAATAACACCTTTTGGTCTACATGCTTGAATAACAGATTGACCAATGGAAGCAATTTTAACATTAACATCTTTGTGTTTTATTATAGTTTGAAGAAACAAATGCAAACTCTCTGGCACATAGCTAATGTTCTTATCAACACAGCCAACCTCCTGTGGAGAAGGGTAGAACATTCTGGATGTATCCATAGACTGTATATCATTATAAGTTTTGCAGCAGTAGAAATTATCTCTTTTTTCTCTTCTTCTGGGGATTTTGCATTCATGGATTTGTGAAAGCTATGTATAATAGAGGAAGCAGTGACTTTCAGGCTGACAATGTCACTTTTCCCATCCAATTCACTGATAACAATATTTGAGCCAAAATGATCCAATAACTTATTTTTCATATGTTTACATGTATATGCTCTATCACCACAATGCTCCTTCATTTTGTTAACAAGATCACTAACAGAGACAATTTGACCACAAGCATTTTCAACAAAAGATACAACATTTTTAAATGCTTCTATCTGATCTGACGCAACAGGTCTACCAGGGCTTTTTGTTGCATTTTCTGCGTCTTTTAATTCAGTAGAACGATAAGATTTAGGGATATTTTTTCCAGTTTTAAAGTTAACGTTACACTGCTGATGATAAACAGTGTCAGCTGCTGGCAAGTCAATTATATGTTCAAGTCGACTACGTACACATATTGCCCAATCGTCATCCCTTTCCTGGCACTTGGTTATTATGGTTTTCTGGAAATCTAGAGTTCTAACAGGATAAACAGCATAACCTCTTTTTTGTTGCATAACTTTGGCACCAGTTGCACAAAGCAAACATTTTGTTTTAAAGTCAAACGATTGTAATGAACGTAACTGTTTTGTTTGATTACCTAACTCTGGTTTTGGTACATATCTCTGGTGAATATAATCACGGCGGCAATCTTTATGAACCGGCTGACCAGGTTCAGCCTTAATACAGTCATCCCTATTAGTACTGGTCACATTTATAATTTCACACCCTTTGTCTCGTATAAATGACACATGCTGTCCGTTTCCAATGTCTTTATTACATATTACACATACAGTCTCCATTTCACAAATCACCTCCAGGAACAACCACCTGTGAACGAAGAAGAATAACATTAAAGTATGTCATATTGTTCAATGATTAGGTAATACTAGTGATAATTTTGAAGCTTTGAACACATACATTTAATATTTAAGACTCGGTTACACGGACTTTTGATCATGTGAAGCAATTTATAATGCCCTCTAACCCTATGTTGAATAGTACGCTATTATTTGCAAATATCATTATATTATAAATCATAAAATTACAATAAATAGTTTAAAACACAACGTGTTGGTTACAGGAACTTGGCACCAGTTGCACAAAACAAACTAGTTGACTGTCGTCCTTGAATAATACTTTCCCTGTCCGATTTCCTGACCTTTTTTTAACTCCATATACAAGATGGCAAAACATTTATTATTGATTGGTTGTGTCAATCATACTAGTATACTAACCAGATAATACTGGTAAAACATATGTCTTAATTTACACATATTACATATATAAATAATAAATAATTATAATAACCAACCTTATTAATATACATATCACATACATCTCTACGGAACTGTGAAATCACATGTATGTATCGGGGACTGGTCAGTTGCTTCATCCAAACCCAGATGCATCCCCATGTCAACCACCTGTGAGCAATGAAAGAAGAATAGCGTCAAATTGTTTATCACATTCAATTAATACGTAGGCTACAAATGAAATGGACATTATCTTGATTTCAAACAAACATATTGAACTACCGTGTGTATAAATAGTTTATACACAAACTGACAGTATAATTATGATGTTTTTTTCTGTAATATCATTTTAAAAATATAGAATATCAATCAACATTCATTACATACCACCTAGGTTACTCAAATGTTCAAATACTATCTTCAAACTGTTTATGAAATGACACAGAAACACTAATCATTCTAACCTTATATTTGATCCTACTATTTCGACTTCGTACCAATAAAATATCTTCGTTACAGCTCTCGACCAAACCTGTAATTAATATAAGATCAATAAAAAAAAGTTCGATTCCGTACACATACATTCGTAAGTGAACTAGCTTTAAAAATAATCAAAGTGTGCCTCGATTAGATTAAAACAGCCATAATTTGAAATCACATAAATTATGACCCAAACACGCTTCCGTAGGGAAAAAAAATCGAACCGGAGCCACTTATTTTTTTCTTTCTTTTTTTATTTTGCTCGCAACTATCATATAAAATAAGTGTTGCGACACTACTAGAACACAAAATAACAATGCCGAGGAAAAAATTCAAAAACATCGTCAACATAGAGTTGTTGTGTGAACTCTGTTGTCAACATCTTGAACTTCGCGGATATTAGTTTTATTCATATTTGCGTGATTTTTTCTTGTGGCTGTGGTATTATACGGGCGAAGCCCTCTTGCAGTAACGCGAGTATGAAAACTTACTTGTTTTCCACTAGGCGATATTTATTTTTCGTCAAGTTTCGCGCCGCCATTTTCAATCCGTAGGCTGGACAGCAGACGTAAAATGTAGGGCAAAGTTTTAGGCAGACAAAGTGGAATACCAGTCAATTTCGTACGTTCATTTTTTTCTACTTTTTGTTTTCGGTCTTTATTTCGAATTTTAAGCGTTAGTGAAACGTTTAATTTCAGAAATATAACATTATATAAATACCTACCGTAAAAAAGAGAGTAGTTATCGAAATAAAGTAAAATTTGATCGCATGGGGGTCACGTGGTCACAAACGCATAAAGTGATGACGTCAAACTTCGGGTGATACTATTCCCCGGTAGATTCCCGGTTATTTTGCGGTTGAAAAGGGATGGCAAGTTTGTTGATGTTTCTGATGGTTTAATGCTTTATTTATGTATTCAATTTTGGAAGAAAGGAATAGTGTAATTAAGTCCTGAATATTGGATTCAAGTTCAAGCTCTTGATGTCTACTAATATATAATATAAGGTAAAGGTATATAGTGTTTTTACTTTGATGTTTTACAAAATAATGTATGAACAACAATATTTATTTTTCTCAGGATTTGGCTTCAAAAGTGGGCCACACTTATTTGAAGACCACAGAGTTGCCCGACACACTAGGGGTGTCCGGAGGCATTCCAGTAACATCTAACATTGTTGGCTTGTAATCGTAGTAATAGTATTAACTAGGACCAACCATATACCCCATATTCTGATCTACTTTGACTAATTGTGGTCTGTTTTTAAGACATGCCTTTTTTTCCCCATTTCTTTTTCCTCCTGATAAGCTTTCAGGGAATTGCTCATAATGTTGTAGTAATTTCTGACTAGACTTCCACTGAAAGCATTCTAGGTAAGAGGTTTGAAATGTTTGGCTTGCTTTCTGTCCTTAATTCTTCTCTGAACACTGTTGTGCTTCTCTTTCATTACATATACATTGTCAGATGAATATGTAATGCACTGCTCCCATGATATATCCTTAACCTTATACTGCATAACTCTGTCAAGCGTTTCAAAAGCAGGTGCTGATTTTTCTTTGCTTTTCATGTGTAATTATAGTCTATATTGGTAGACAATTATTTAATCAAAATATTTAGAAAATAGTTGCTCATGTTCTCCGGATGATATTTTACCAATGTGTCTAATCAAAATAACAGCGGCACAAATTACCACTCGCCCAGTCGCCATTGGCGAGTAAAACATGGTTTGGGCGACCAAAACTTGACTTTCACACGCCCATGTGGTGACCAAAAATATTCAATAAAAAAAAAACGGATAATGGGTAATCATTCAACACAAACATTTATTAATAAGTGTTTATCCCGTAGATTTTGCTTTGGTCCCGTGAACTACGTACTTCTGGCCGAAATAGACAAACCCTTAACAAAATAATAACGAAATTATAATCAAACCCAGATCAAATGTATCATTACTCGTAACTGCCATCTGTGGCAATGCCATACCACTGAGATTTACCCTTCTGCATTAATCATTCAAACATTCTTCAACACTCGTAGAAGCAATTGAACCATTCTGATGTGTGTAGCTTGTGTTCGTCTCAAGTGATACTTTAGATTTTGAAAACATTTTGCAGAAATGGGGACCAGCATGTCAGATTACTAATTGTGACTGGCATTGAGTTATGTTCTACCACAAATTAATAGCATTACATATTTGGATGTGGGTTACAAGACAGTCGCGAAACTTTCATTTATTATTGACACTAAATATATTTAAATTAATTAATATGTTTACATATTTGGAGGTGGAACAGTGGCTAACCTTTACTTTATCTAGTGAATTTAAGGACTTTGGTATGTCAAAAAAGCACCCAAAGACGTCAAATAAATGAGACTAAGTATTATGGTAACCCTGCATCACATCGTTAAGATCTATTTTAAAATAGTTAGCTTCGCCCGTCTTGAGGCTTTGCCTTGTTCATATTACATTTCAAAACAACTCAAAACAACTCAAATTGTTCAAAAGTTTACCTTCATGTCACTTCAAATGACTTCTTTTAGTTTTCAAATTCTTCGCGGAAGTAAAGTTCCGACATTTTGTCGTCTATTTTGATGACGTCAGCGCTCGCGCTCACTAAAAAAACAAGTATGGAACACAAAATAGGTGATAAGAAAAATCGTTGTTTATTAGGGGTTTTAAACAACATTTTTTTCTCTTTTGACCAGGTCTAGCTATTGCATTTTTTCAGAATGGATAATGAATATACTTATATATATGTATTTTGGGTGTGCTGACTCAAAGCTCTCGCCCTGCTCGAGTTTGAGCCAGAAACACCCAAAATACATATATATAAGTAAATCACCATGGTGATTTTACTTGATTTATTAAAACTTTTTTAAAATAGGGGTAGTGAAGATTGCAAGTTTAATTTTTTTTATAAGTTATCAAAATTATAAAATGTTTATTTAATACAAAACAAATTTGTTGATTTGTGATTCTTGGGTTGTATGAATATCTCTATTTTTGTCATAATATTTTTTATATTAAACACAGAAAACAATAGGATATGAATGAAAAAATGTCTGTTCCGACCGCACAAGTTTGAATACAAAACAGCAGTTAAGAAGAGACTATTAGTTTTAATAACATAGGTAAGGTGAAAGCAAAATCAAAAAGGAGAAGCCTATTCCCCCATCAGGCAATGCTCTAGATAATTTTGATTTTGCGAGTAGTTGGGTGAAGTAGTTTGGCACTTAGTGAAATAGGGAGAGCATTGGTATATCTAAATGTCTACTCCTCCAAGCTAACGGAACCTGTTCTATGTAAAACTAAAAAACATTTTTGGGAATTTTAGATATTAATTTGTGGGAGTAATTCTCCAAATTAGTATGACTGGACCTTAGGTTTGATTGTTAAAGCGCTAAATAATCAAACCTGAAGCCCAGTCCTCAGAGTTAGTATTCAAAGCGCTAGGATACTAACTCTGATGCTTGTAAAGAAGGTTACTGTCCGACTGGAGAAGTCTTAATATAGGGAGGTAATTTTCTTTTTTTTTTACATACCAAACCCTTTGTATTTATGATTGTCTCTATTTTTGTCATAATATTTTTTATATTAAACACATAATTCAAAACAGCAAAAAAGAATGGCAGCATTCCACAGTAGAGAGATAAATGGGTTACCCGGGACCCTAAATCGATCTAAAAGCTATACGTCTGTTATTGAAGAAATTTGATCTGTTATGTGGTAGCTTTTTTTATATTTTTTTTCTTCTGTAAAAATTATAATTCAATATTCCCAAATTCTGCACACACTAATTCATAATTTTTTGCCTCTTGATAAAGTTTTCTTTTTCTAACTTTTACCGCACCACATTTACAACAAACTTTATATTTGGCAAATGTACCTTTGCCACATAATATACAAGGTACTACATGATTATATTTGTGTCTGTATTTATGCAAACTGCAATAATCCGAATCCATTGTAGATTTTAAAGTACATGGTTTATGAAAACCAACTTTTAAAAATTTACATGTATCAGCTTTATTATTATCAACTTCCATCGTTATATGTATATATTTTTTTCCATTTAATAAATGTGTGAACAAATGTAATAACTAAAATGAATACAAACGCGGAAGAGACTATAAGAAATTTGATTCACCTGTATAATACAGGAATTATAGATAAGGAAACATTAAGTCATGGTATAAAAGTAATTAGTATTCCCAAAGTGGAACCTCCAAAAGTGGAGCCCCCTCAAGAAAAATCAACAACATTAGAAAATTTACATAAAAGACGTCGTGCTAAGAAACAACGTAAAAAGTTAAAAAATCAGATTGAAAAATTATCCAAACAAGAAAAGATTGAAACTAAGCAGGTTGAAGCAAAACAGATTGAATTGAAACAACCGGAAAATAATCAGATTGATAAAGAATATAACCAGATTGATAAAGAAGATGAAGATAAAATAAAATTAGTTGACAATCCTAAATGTGGATATTTCAGAGCCTATGAAATAGATGCTAGAGATTATAAAGATACTGTAAAACTGCTCCAAGATAATAAATCTATTCTCAGCAAATACATAGAAAAAGAGAGAAAATTTAACAAAGGAATAAAGTTCCAACTAGGATTAACTGTAGATTTATTCAAAGAAAATACAACCCAGCGAGTTACAGCAGTTTTACATAGCAAGCAAAATCCACTTTTAATGTCAGAAAACATAAATGAACTATATGAAGAATCGGCAGCCGATTTACATGAATTTTTAGAACGATTTACAAACACAGCTTCAGGTATGGGAGTATAACTGTGTTACTCTTTATTTAAATATTGCAAAATATGAACCGTTAAAAGGCTCATCATACATTCCACTACCAAAAGTAATACAAAATAAAAAAGCGGTAGTAAACATAAAAAATTATGACAATAAATGTATTTTATATGCAATAAACGCAGCTTTACATCCAGCCAAAAAGAATAGTGATAGAATTTCAAGTTATCCCAATATAGATTCTCTAAAATCAGTTGGAGTTAGTTATCCAACTCCAATTTCAGATATTTCAAAACTGGAAAAACAAAACGATATTGCTATTAATGTTCTTGGTTACACAGTAACAAAAACTGGTAAATTATCTTTATATCCGTTTTACATATCCGAGCAGCCAAAAACTATGAAAAGAATAAAATTATTGTTAATGTCTGAAGAATCTGAAATTACAGACGATTCTGAAGAAGGAATCATAGATGACAACTATGACCCAGAAATTATAGACAACCCCATAAAAGAATTATCAGAAAAAGAAACAATAAATCATTACTGCTTAATAAAAGACTGTAACAGATTACTTTACGACCAAAACAAACATCATGGTAAAACTTACTTTTGTGATCGTTGTCTTTATGGATTTGCAGGAGAAAAATTACTTGAAAAACATGAAGAAGACTGCAACGGTATTAATAAAAATTCCTGCCGAATCGAAATGCCAAAAAAAGTAGCAAGCATTAAATTTAAAAATTATCATAAAAAAATGCCTGTACCTTTTGCAATTTATGCAGATTTTGAAAGTAAACTAGAAAAACATGATACAAAAATTGGAGATAAAACAGAAACTACAAACATTCACAAAGCCAGCAGTTTTGAATACCAAGTTGTAAGATATGATAACGAATTGGGAAATAATGCAAAATACAGAGGTGAAGACGCTGTTGAAGCATTTATAAACTCTTTGGAATGTGAAATAGATAATCTTAATAACGTATTTGCTCATCCGAAACCATTAATAATGACAGAACAAAACGAAATAGATCATAACAAAGCAACAGAGTGTTGGATATGTGAAAAAGAAATAAGTCGCAAATCTGGTAAAAACTGTAAAGTAAGAGATCATTGTCATTTTACCGGAGAATATAGAGGTGCAGCACATAAATACTGCAACTTAAAATCAAAAATAAAACCGGGCAAAACAATTGTGCCAGTATTATTTCATGGTCTTAAAACTTACGATTCTCATCTCATAATGCAAAAAGTTCATAAAATGAGTGGCAACATAACTTGTATTCCAAACAACTCCGAAAAATATATTTCATTTGGAGTTGGACAGTTTAGATGTTTAGACACTTATCAATTGATGAATTCATCTTTGGCAAAATTAGTAGAATATGCAAACGAGTCTGATTTAAAAATCACTAAAAAACAATTTGGTGACAAAGCACATTTGATTATAAAAAAAGGTATTTATCCTTACGAATATGTAGACTGCATAGAAAATTTTGAAGATAAAGAATTACCATCTAAAGAAATTTTTTACAGCAGTATTGGAGATGATCACATAACCGATGAAAAATACAAACTTGCTCAAACAATATGGAAAGAGTTTAACTGTAAAACTTTAGGAGATTATCATGATATATATTTGAAATCTGATGTAACTTTTCTAGCTGATATATTTCAAACTTTCAGAAAAACATGCAGGGACGCATATAAACTTGACCCTTTACATTATTAAACAGCACCAGGATTAGCTTGGGATGCATTACTAAAACATTCAGAAATAGAATTAGAACTTTAAACAGATATTGATATGCACTTATTTTTAGAAAAAGGAATGAAAGGTGGAATTAGTATGGCTTCAGGAAGATATGCTAAAGCAAATAATCCTCTTGTTAGTGGTTACAAGCCAGACGAGCAAAATAATTTTATAATCTATTTAGATGCAAATAATCTTTACGGACATTCTATGGTTCAAGCACTTCCGTATTCTGGATTTGTTTGGAAAAAGAGAAACAAGCGTGGTTGTTTCTCAAAACCAAAAACTGGTAAAGGACAAATACTAGAAGTCGATTTGGAATATCCAAAAAAACTTCATGATCTGCATAACGATTATCCACTTGCCCCTGAAAAATTAACAGTAAAAAAATAATGGTTATCTCAGTATCAAAACAATTTACTTGAAAACAACGTACTAACAGAACAGCTAGTTCCAAACTTAATGGATAAGAAAAAATATATTGTACATTACAAAAACTTAGAACTGTATTTATCTTTGGGAATGAAACTGAAAAAAGTGCACCGAGTAATAGAATTTAATGAAAAGGCTTGGATGAAATCTTACATAGATATGAATACAGAATTTAGAAAAAACTCTAAATCAGAATTTGAGAAAAACTTTTACAAACTTATGAATTTATCAGTATTTGGAAAAACAATGGAGAATCTCCGTAAAAGAACTGATATAAAACTAGTCCGAACTGATGGTTCTGAAAACAATAGAATAAGAAAAATAGTATCTAAACCAAACGTTAACCGCCGTATAAAATTTTCAGATGAATTATCAGCTTTGCACGTAAACAAAACAAATCTAAAATCAAACAAACCGATTTACGTTGGAATGACAGTTTTAGACTTATCAAAACATCAAATGTACGATTGGTATTACAACACATTGAAAAAAAGATATGGCAGCGATTGTAATTTATTATACACTGATACAGACAGTTTACTTGTCGATGTTAGAACTGAAGATGTTTACAAAGATATTAAGGAAATGAAAAGTGAGTTTGATTTAAGTGATTATCCTAAAGATCATCCAATGCACGATGATACAAATAAGAAAGTATTAGGTAAAATGAAAGATGAATGTGCAGGAGTTGCTATATCTGAATTTGTTGGTTTAAGGGCTAAATTATATGCAATCAAAAGAGCTGATGAAGAAAACATGGATGAGATTATAAATAAAATAAAAACTGAATGTCCCGATGTTAGCATAAACGAATATTTGAAAACAAACAACTTGCAAAATCCAGACTTAAGAAAAGAACTAGCAGATATTTTGAAAATAGACGAAGATAACCAAGTTAACAAAGTTAATGGCTTACAATCCAAAGAAGATTATATTGCTGCAATAAATGAACAAATCATCAAAAAAGCAATGGGTGTGCAAAAATATGTAGTTAAAAAACATATTAACTTTGAAAATTATAGAGATGTGCTGGATACCAGAAAAAAACAGAGTCATGAAATGATTATGTTTAGATCGATAAAACACCAACTTTATACTATAAAAGTAAACAAAATTACTTTGTCGTCGTTTTATTCGAAAAGATATATTAGAGATGATGGCATCACGACTGATGCATATGGTCACTATAGAAATTTATGATTTGTTATTAAACATACTGTTAAGCTTGTTAAGCTGATAATCAGCTTAAATTTAAAAAAACAAAACTTTTTGGCTCCATAGAAAATGTTATATAATTTTTTGTTTTCACATCCTCATAACAATATTTTGTTCATATCAAATTTTTATACTATAAGAATACATCCGAGAAGATGGAATTACAACTGATGCACATGGTTTCTATAAAAACTTATGAATTTGGGTATCAGCAGGAACAATAAGTAATTCTTCTTTGACAAATCCTCTCTGTGGCGCTGGTGCTTTCAAATAATAAACTCTTATACCTTGCGTCACCATATAACTTTTAATCTTGTGAATATCTACACTCCACATTGGATCAGTTGCTCTGCGTCTTCCACCTTCTTGTTGCCCGGGTTGATATAAATATCTTACACTTGCATTCATACAGATAGGATCATCTTTTAATATTTTTGTTTCAACAGGAGGAGGCTTTTTTGTCTCCGCATTTATTGCTTTAACAACTTCTGGTAATCTCTTTACCCATTCTCTATTACGTATTTTTGAATCTATTTCCTTAGCATACTGATAGCCAAACAATCTTTCAGCTAATGTTCTGTTAAATCTTTCAACTAAAGCTTGGTCTCTGTGTATTTCTGTTCTGCCTTGTCTGATATTTACTTTGTGTTTTGCCATCAACTGTGATACTGCACCCATAAATTCTCTGCCTGGATCCACTTGTAATAACTTTGGATATTTCAAATGCCGACTGTATATTTTCTCAAATGCTTTAGCAACTTCTTTACTATCCTTGGAAGTCAACGGCTCTGCTTCTTTGTATCTACTTGCAATATCAACCACAGTCAACGCATATTTATATGTCTTGCGTCCACGACCAAAGCCAAAAGTATCATGCGGCAGAAATAACAAATCAGCTTGATGCACTCCATTCTTAGTAGAAACATCAAACCTGGGTCTAACTATTTTCTTCGGCGCAGGTAAATAAATCTGCCACACAGCTTGTTTCTTTAAAAATTCTAATGCCTTTTTTTCACTGACACCAGCCTCTTTTGCTAATTTTTTAACTGCTGTGTAACCTCTCCAAAATCCTTTTGGGCTGTAATAAATCTTTTCCATTTTTTTCTACTAAAGATTAAACTTTATATAACTATAAAGAAAAAATGGATATCACAACTGCACAATTTGATGAACTGCTTGAAGAGCAAAATCAAAATAGCACAAAGAAATGGACAGACTTGGAACTAAATAAAATATACACTATTACAGATACGAAAATAGTAGAAACTGAATATGGTCCATCCATGGTATTGACATTATTAGACAACGGTGAAGTATGGGCGCCTGGTCATCTCAAAGATAAATTAGAGAAGAGTGCTAAACCACCATATTATATTCGACCACTTGGATTGAAACCATGTAAGAACAACAAAAAAAATAGGTATCATGCATATGACTTAGTCTTTTCAAAGTAAACTTAGTCATTTCAAATCCAAAAAAGTCTAAAGTAATTATAGTTTTAAACTATTTTTTTTTTATGAACTCAATTTGTACGCCACAAATCCAGTTGCAGCCATACCCACCACAATAAACGTAATTTCTCTATTCTGTTGATCCGGAGATGGTGTATAAAAATCACTCAACTTGGGCTCCGGTTCCAAAAGCAAATGTTTGCCAGTTGTATAATAATACTGTTTCATAGCTTGGTCCACATCATCAAAAGTCTGCTCTGCATGATGTTCTTTTTGTAGTTGTTTATTAATAAAATCTAATCTCTCTGTTCTTTTTTTATTCCACTCCGCTTGTGCTGCGTTCAATTGTTCCACTGCTTTGTCATGCCTTTGTCTTTCCTCATCGGAATGACTTCCCATTTTTGAAAAGAAATAATTTGAACCGCTAAACGCTAATGCATTTGTTAATGCGCCACCGATCATCATTGCTACTGCACTTGCCATTTTTTATATATATTTTTTTAAAATTATTTCATAATATCCGCAGCAATAATACCTTGCTTAATCAGCATATCTTTTGTAGCCATTGCTAACATTATATCCACAGACAGCATCCCAACATCTACCATATTAAAATCCACTTTAGGGGCTGGTCTTTTTAATTTCAGAATATCCAACAGTTAGAAGTGTTTCCACTCCAGCGTGATACATCATAATTACAATTTGTTTTCCGTCAATACTTGCTGCCATTTTTTTTATATGATTATTTTTTTAAAATAAATTATTAAAAATCAAACGGGTCTTTTGGTACAACATGAACAGGTTGCACAGTTACAGGTTGTGTAGCAGATTTTTTGTTATAAATATACAAACCCAACCCAGCAATGCCTAATAAAACCAGACACGGTGGAATATAACTTTTGTATACATTTATTTTGATTTTTTCTGGTTCTTCTTCACCTATTGTTATTTTTGTTATTTGATTTGCATCATTTTGATTTGCTTCAAGATGCAAACGCTTTTCCTTTCTTGCCGCTGCTCCTTTTTTTCCAGCTTCTATTCTTTTTGGATTTTTTACTTTTTGTTGTTCAACAGGTTGTGTAACAACAGGTATAACTTCACTCTCTTGGTTCTCCATTTATATTATCTATATTTTTATTTTTATTAAAATCAATATGTCTAACAGTTGTCAGTATTGCTGTAAATGGTGCTAAGCACATTCCATACCTGTAATACAACTCACAACAAGCACTTGTCAAAGCATGATTAATAAATGGGTCTTCCTCCAAATCTTCTATCAGCTTTGGTGGATTGGTTACATTAAAATAGTTTGATACTCCCATCACATACAAGTTAATATAAAGAATTGCCTAAAGTTTTAGTAATGCTTGCCCCAAGCCGTGCTTCATATCTGCAGTAAAGTTTGTTAATTTCATCCGGGGGCATGCCATCTATGTTTGTGAGTTGTATATCCTTACCCAAGTATTGACGACTACCACCGCCAGCCACTATGGCTGATAATCTTTCTTTTTTTGTTCCTTGTTGCTTTGATTCATCTGGTTCCGTCTGTTCCGATATATTTTGTAATAGTTCTTCCGCATTCATTTTTATATTATTAATCTTATTTTTTATCTTGAAATAAATATAAAATACAAAACAACTAGCTGCAATATTCATGCAACTAGTAATTGTTAGTAGTGTTAATAGCATTGTTATTAAGATTGCTATTTTTTCTATTAACATTATTAATTTGCTGCAAGCATTGCTATTGACATTACTAATTTGCTATGAGCAATGCTATTAGCAATACTATATTCATGGTCAGTATTGCTATTAACATTGCTACTTTGCTGTTAGTATTACTATTAGCAACAGTTGTAAAAAAAGGTATTATACCTGCGTGGAATAAATATATTTTGTAATAATAAAAAAATATTATATAAGAAAAAATGGATTTGAAAATAACAGACGGTGAGATTAGTGATTATAACAAAAATAAAATAGCACTGGATGTTATGACAAGAGATGACGTAAAATGTTGTATATGTGTTTTAGAAAGTAAGTTTTTACAAACGTACGAAAAAGGTGCACAGGAAACGCCTGTTATTTCTGTGACAAAGGATGACGTAGAATATTTTATATGTGAGCCGAGAGAGTATGTTTTACAAGACCCACAAAACATGAGTAGTGCTGTTGTACCAATATTGGCTAGTGTATTGAGTGTATGGGTTATATGGGACCCTCTAGTTTCTATTTTTAAAAAAATTATTCAACCCAATAACCAGTTGGTTGGTCAGTCCTCAAAATTAACTTCGAATATTTAGTCTTAGCTAAAGCTTTTCTTATTCTGGTTCTCTCCTCCAACGTCGGAATAACATCATTTTCTCTCAAACAATTTTCATAACTATCTCTGTCCTTGGTGTAAAATATACACAACCATTTTGCTTGCTCTCTCAAATCTTTCAATACAGAATTATATCTCTGTGAAATAACCCACACTGATTGTTTAGCGTGACGACCAGAGAATGCCAACTCTGATAACATATCTTTTTTCTTTGTTAATTCTTTTGTGGCTGAGCAATCGTCAATAATGTGTAATGTGGGCTGGCCAGCATATTGTTTGAAAAAGAAACGCAACAGTTCTTGTAACATTTCTTTACCGTTGCTCACGGGATTGACAATTATTATTTTTTTATCTTTTGGGTTTTTCACATCTCCTATCCAGGATCTATTTTTATAAGCCTCGTTCCACTCTATGGTTGGACACAATATAATTATATGTTTAAAAACTCCAACATACTCTTGTTCAAGTATGTCAAGAACAAACTCTGTTTTACCACAGCCTGTCTGACCACAAATAATGGCACTGTGTGGATATTTAGGATATTTTTGTTGCAAACTAGTATCCTACTTCTTTGAATCTTCCATCTTCGAAATTGATTTGCGCATCTTGTATTATATATATATATATATTTAAAGTTTGATCTGCATCTGCTTTTTTATTTATTAGTATCGTTATACCTTCACTGCCGTTTTCTATTCTTCTTCCACTGCCGTGTAATAAATTGTCATTACATGTTCTAAGGTCAAGCCACAAAGCATATGATTTTGTCAGATAGGTCTCAAGAGAAACATTGGTAAAGTATAAGTCTCTTGCTACTATTTCTGTCTCTTTGTTTCTTTTTGATGTCAAGGCAAAATATTTGTTGATTTCATCCCAATGTTGATATGCCTTCATGCCCTGACTATACAACTGATTTGGTAATCCCTCTATTGTCATTTCAACCTTTTCAATCTTTGGGTTGTAAAAGGATTCTGTGTCTGTTCTTTCTGGGTCTTCAAACAGCATTAAAATACCTTTCATGCTCCGTGCTGGTACATTAATGTTGATGTTCCAAAGGGTTTCAGATTTGTTTGCTATTATTTTTCTATGTCGCAAGATACGATCATACATAAATGACATCTTACCATTGATTTGCTGTCTTATTTGTCTGGCTAATTCAACATCACTAACTGTATCAAATTCCAAGCAGATATTTTTTATTACATAAGATGCATCAGCATCACTGCTTTTGATAACTTTGTTATAATCGTTAAACGTTAATTCATATTCTAACCTATCACCAAGCCCCGCTTGATAAAATGGCATATGACTTTCTAACATTTCAAAGTCCAGTGGAATACAAAATCTATTTCCATAAGCTGCTGCTACAGATTCATCTTTGGTGTCTGCGGAAGCATCTCCCGTACCAACTCTATGTTTTAGCATGTTTGCTTTACCAATACCTTGGTAAGCTATGTTTAAACTTTCGGTAGGGCTTTTCCATAAATCTACATAACAATGATATATATCACTGTCATCTATTGACATGACTTCGTTGCCACTTATTCTTATTGTCATTTTTTTCACAATTGTTCTACCCAGATTTTGAAATAGAGTAGCGTTG
This sequence comes from Cyrtodaria siliqua, assembly GCA_037043455.1. NCBI lineage: Eukaryota > Metazoa > Mollusca > Bivalvia > Adapedonta > Hiatellidae > Cyrtodaria > Cyrtodaria siliqua. The sequence goes on along the minus strand of JAWPHD010004188.1, from coordinate 16,338 downwards.
GCGTCTGTTCTGCTTTTAAGTTCTATTTCAAAGGCAAGACGAGCAGTACTTGGAACTATCACATCATTAGTACTTAGATTTGGAAATCTCACAAGCAGTTGCTGGTTATGGTCTATTGTTGATGGATTATTAGTTATTACTACACTTGTGCGGATGCCTTTGGCACCATGAGGTTCTCTTAGTTTTCTATGAGGGTTGAGTTTGTTTCCGTAAGCCGACATTGTTTTTATTTTTTAAATATATTTTTTAAAATTAAATAAAATAAACAATGGCTGAAGGAGGATTTGATTTTGACAATCCTACGTTTGATCCAGATGATTATGATGAATATTATGATTTTGATGATGATGATGCACCGATGGTGCCTGCTGAGCCTGTTCTAAGAAGTCTTCTTATTCAAAGCGACCATATTGCTGAACTTCGTGGGGAGTTGAAAGAATCCGAACTTGAAGCATACAAGAAAAATCTTGTAAAATCCTTTTATGATGAAATAGAAAAACGATATAAAATGGCACCGGACAAAATGGATTATGACCAGTTTAAAGTATCAGATGATGGTAAAACATTATACTGGATTGTTGGTGATAAAGAAATAAGAATAATTGCCAGGCAAGGCTCTTTTACATTTCTTGCTCTTGGTTCTTTGGCAAATGAATATTACAGGATTATTGGCTCTGGGGGAACAAGGGCGATAAGACCATTTTTGAATTTGCCGGAGTATGACAGTAAAACAAAAGTATCACAAAAAGTTGCAAGAGTTGGAGAGCACAATAAACGATTTACCAGATAATGTGGATGCTATTCCATTACAAGATTTATCACGTGATATAGATAGCTAACGCATCACTGGATAACATAGAGACATCATTTTATGACTGGGATGTGATTGAGCGTCCTGATGTTTCAACACAAACAAATATAGACAGGCGTGAAATGGATGGAATAGTAAAAGCAATGACAACTGTCAAGGAAGAACTCACCAATAACGTGGCAAAACTTACACAACTTGATAAAGACATAACAAGAGAAAAACAAAAGTTAGAACAAGCTAAGACTGATAATGATGAATTCCAGATAAAAAGAATTAGCGATCGCATCAAAGACCTTGAAGATGAGAGAGGTGCAAGAATGGATGTCATTAATGAAAACAGAGAAGCTTTTCGTAATCAAGTAAGCAGGATAAAAGAGACAATAAACCAAATGTTAAATGAGAATACAACTCTTGGTGAGAGGATTAAAACCTTGTTTAGGGAGCAAGGTATTACTATTGTTAGTATCCTGACTGCGTTTGGTATGATTCTTGGGGTGATAATTAATTCTATTATTCCCACATCAAGTGCTGATCCAACTCCAACTCCAACTCCAACCCCAAAGCCTGATCCATCAAGTGTAAAAGATTGGATAAAAAAACAACTATTTAATCTTGGTAAACTTCTTGCCAACCTAGCTGGTAAAGCTGCTGCAGCACTTCCAGGAGTTATTGGTGCAATAGTATCATGGCTTTTATCTGCAACAGGTAATGTTATTAATTGGCTTGGTAACAATCTATGGGCTCTGCTTGTGTTTGTTTCCGGGTTGTTATATGTGGCAGCCAAAGAGTGGTTTAGTAAATCTCGTAAATAAGTAATGCAGCAAGACCTATTACTATAGTACCAACAATTATAGTTGTTTTGTTATCTTCGTGTTCAATCGCTATTTTTTGTATTTCTGGTGGGTTATGTTCCACAGTTTTATGTATTGATTTATCAGAATGTTCCGGTAAAAATTTCTTTGTCGTGGTGCCTTGAAAAGGTTGAATATTTTTTGGTGGCACTGGTTTTACATTTACATCATTATTCAATCCTAATGCTTGTGCATCGGTTGCAATTACAATTTCATTATTGTAGTCTTGTATTATTCCGATTCTTAATTCCATGTCACTCGGAGACATGTACAATCCACTTCCATAGACAAAATTAACTTTACTTCTTGCATATTTTAAGGTGTTTTCATATCTTGAAATTTGACTGGGCAAGTCGATGGGGCTATTTATTGCGTCCTCTACATTTGCTAAAAATTGTTTCTGTGCATCAAATGCCGTTCCAGTTCCAAGTATATCAGTTCTTGTTTGTGATTGTGAGCCAAGAATTGCCCAGCAGTATGTTCTTATGCTGTCATTGATTCTTTCTTCTCCTGCTCTTGTAAATCCAGATGAACAATCTAGTATAAAAGTAGACCAGCTGTTGTCTGCCTCAAATCCTTGTGCAATGTAATCAATGTGATATGTTTTATCACTCTCATAGACTGTAAAACTCATCGTTTTGTTGTCGTATACAGTATTTACCACAGGATGATAACCAATATGTGTCCAGTAATTGTAAATTGTTCCTAGACCATTATTATAGATTTGTTTCTGTCTCCAGTCTGAATATAAATCAACGTTAAACTCCTTACATATTCTCTCGTATGCGTTTCGGTTATATGTGTTATTAAACGCATTCCAATTTGAGTCTTGTGGCATTGCTACACTCATTTCAAATAATATTCTTCTGACTTGGTAATAGACATGAAATCGAAATAACGAACCAACCAGAGTATCAGCTTTTAGATGGTTGTTGAAATCAATACCACAGCCAGTGGTCGCACACCAAATAGCAAAGTTTAACTGATTCTGCCAAAATAACATCCAATCTGTTCCCAAGCGTTGGACTATAACATCTGATTTGACGTACGGGAGTTTGTATTTTTCAAAGACATTGGGAAATGATGCTTTAAAGCCTTTACCGTCTGATGTTATGACTATGTTTTGATTTATTATATCTATCACTTTCTTGCTAAAAGTATTTGAATATTGAGCATCCGGGTTATATTTAAATTCTTTAGAAATCATTTTTATTTGTGTTTTTATATATATATATTAAAAAAAAATGTTTCATACAATTTCAAACATAGACAACTCTATTAACTTACAACAGTATATCGATAATAGAGATGGAACTAAGCGCGTCGGATTAAACAGTTTTATATACACTATCGGTTGGTATAATATTATTCATGAAACCATAAAGACACGAAACCCAGATAAAATAGAACATTTAACAGGTGGACTCTATAACTTTCAAGACTTGGTAAGAAAGTTTAAAGGGGGTACATCAGGATTTTTCTAGAAATATCTTAAATTATAAAAATGTTCCAATTCATGATAAAACACTTATATCCATCAAAATATGATGTTCGAACCATATTGCTAAGGTTTAAACTTTGAATACACCATATAGCTAGGACGGAATCGGGCATAAAATGCTGAAATTAACCCTGGTGCGTCACCTAGGATAGCACGTATTACTGTACAGAATTAATTTCCTTGTAACTAAGGGGTCATTTTTAGCATCATTCATTATGTTTAGGCGCTTTAAAATAGAAAATATCATTATTTGTCAATTTTAAGTCGGACCCCTAGACTCCTTTGAAAAGCCTGATGTACTCCCTTTAATGTGCTAAATATAAAGATTATCCTGGACAATAATGTCCTAATTGGTGTAGCCTTTTTAAATACGCCAATAGATACACGAATGTCAAGCGGTCTTTCAAAAATGTTGGGATTCAAGGACAGAAAATGGTTGACAGGTACTAATATAGCGGATTACCCAATGGATTTAGCTCCTTGCAAACAGCTATATGTTCATCTGAAACAAGTTAATACGAGTAGTAATTATTTCAATGGTGCACCAAGCACTATTATAGGTGTTGTGCCTGTAGTAAATAAGAAGTTTGGAGATATAGTATATACAAGTTTTTATCCTGAATATCACTGTCTTATGAATGGTGCAATTACTGAATTGAAAATAGAAGTCAGAGATGAGTATGGCAACAAAATAGATAATCACGGTTTGCCTATGAGTTGTGTTTTAGAAATTATTTAAAAAATATATTTTTATAAAAAAAACAATGAGTATATATGGACCAACAAGACCTAGAAAAAGAGACGAATTAGAGCTTTTAATAAATGATGTTCAAATTTTATATAGGCAAATTGTGCCTTTTGTTGACCAGTTTAATCATTTAAAAAATAGAGTTGATAATCTTAAATATGGGATTATAACAATATTTGCAGAGGCCCACTTGTATCAAACAGAATACTCTCATTTGGTAACGGCGGGGCAGAAAAAAATGTAGGGCATGTAATGACACGCCGTGGACGGATTATGGGAATAGGTTTAGCATGTGAACGATTAGTTCGTGACGTATCTGTAATAGTTTCTGTCAATGGTGTTGAACAACCAAATAATGGCATAACGCTTCACATCATTCCACGCAATCATGATAACTTTGATAAACCTTTAGAAATTGGTGCTGGTTCTCTTGTTGACTTTGTATGCAAGATTGCCAACGCTACAGCTGTAAATACGGTGGCATCATTATTAATTGAATTAATTTAATTTTTTATTTATTAATAAAAATGAAGCAACCAACGGCACCAAGTATATATCCTGATTTGTCAGTGGAAAACGGACAAAATTATAGATTACAAAAGATTTCAGAAATTGAAAAAAAGTTAATTACAGAACGAGATATACGTCAGTCACTTTATAAAAAATATAAACGTGGTATTAATATTACAGATGGAATTGACACTACCTTGATATCTGCAGGTGTTATTATGGCTGGGATTGGATTTGTTATTCCAGTTTTGTTACCTTTGGAAATAGCAGCAATAGTATGTGGAGCTACAGGTGTTTGTGTTAATTTTATCAGACGCAAGCTTAATGTAAAAGCTCAAAAACATCATGAAATAAAAACTTTGGCAGAGGCTAAGTTAAATAGTATAAAGCAGTTAATATCAAAAGCGTTGAGTGATGCACAATTATCTGATCAAGAGTTTAAGATGATTTTAGATGAGTTAGATAAATATTATAGTTTAAAAGAAGACACCAAACAAAAAAAGGCTAAAATAAGTGAAGCTCAAAAAAAAGAACTAGTGGAACAGGGAAGAAAAGAAGCAATGGCAACATTACAAAAAAGTCTAAAAAGTGTGTAATAAATTGTTTTAGTAATGTGTATGAGTACGATCCACCACCTTTGTATTCAAGGTCAGAAAATTGTTAATTGAATGTAATTTTGATAACAAATCGACAAATTTGTTTTGTATTAAATAAACATTTTATAATTTTGATAGTTATAAAAAAAAATTAAACTTGCAATCTTCACTACCCCTATTATAAAAAAGTTTTAATAAATCGAGTAAAATCACCATTTCATGGTGATTTACTTATATATATGTATTTTGGGTGTTTCTGGCTCAAACTCGAGCAGAGCGAGAGCTTTGAGTCAGAACACCCAAAATACATATATATTACTTTTATCTATCCTCAAACCTAAAACAATTCTTTTGCTTTTTTTTCTACCCTAAAAGACAGTGATCTTAGACTATATATGTTTAACTTGTCTGCAGAAAGCGTCTGCGTTTTAGCCAGACCCAAAAGGCGTTTTCGGATTATTTGTACGCTCCATCATAGATCTATGTACATATATATCCATGGCTCCATATCCTCTAAAACTGATAATACACATAAAAAAAAAATTCATTAAAATCCGTTTCGTCTAAAATAGATCTACTATTTTACATTCCCACGACTAAAACGAACATGGCTGCCGCAGACGATTTTTGGACACGATTTTTATTTTGAACGACAGTGATGATTACTGGTGAATATCACACACAACATTCAAGTAGAATGCTTGTTAACTGTTTATTATAATATGAAATAGGTTAAACCTATAGGGCGAGCACAGCTCATGTTTGATTGTGCCGCTGCATATGTATGCACCGGTATGTGCAAGTCTAGCTGCGAGAATCGTAGCTCTACAGTAGAGTGATAAAACACAGTATAGGCATATTTTACACGCTAGTTTTAGTAGGGTTATTGTCGATAGGATTCAATTTTATTTGTGCCATTAAAAGCGACAGCGGTATCCGTTTTTGATAATAATTACCGATAAGATAGAAGTAAGCGTCCGAACGCTAGTGTAATATATTTTCGCGGGTGTTTACCTTTTGCGAAAACGAAAGTAGATTTTTGTCGGTATGACTAGATATAGAAAAGAGCCATTTTCACAGAAAAGGACAGGAAAGGGTTTGGTGGCACAGAAAAGGTCCGATTAAATGAACAATTTTAACTTCTGTTGATTAAAAAGTTATTAAAAACGTTTATTAGTGATAATAAACACGATTGACTGTGAAAAAAAACGAAAAAAATAAATATTTGATGTTAATATCATTAATATATGTTCACATGCTACTGCTACTGGACAGAAAAGGGTTTGTGCGGCACAGAAAAGGGCCGATTAAATGCACAATTTTAACTTGTCTTGATTAAAAATTTATTTAAAACGTTTATTAGTGATAATAAACACGACTGACAGTGAAAAAAAAAAAAAAAAAAAAAATTTTTGATGTTAATATCATTAATATATGTTCACATGCTACTGGACAGAAAAGGGTTTGGTGGCACAGAAAAGGGCCGATTAAATGCACAGTTTTAACTTGTCTTGATTAAAAAGTTATTTAAAACGTTTATTAGTGGTAATAAACGTTTATTAGTGATAATAAACACGATTGACAGTGAAAAAAATAAAATATTTTTGATGTTAATATCATTAATATATGTTCACATACTACTGCGAAAAGGACATCGCCGGACAGAAAAGGGCTTGTTAAATGCACTAGTATACCTTATATTGAATAAAAGGTGATTTAAAATGATTTATATTGATAATAAACCCTTTATTAAAAAAGAACAAAATAGTTTTATGTTTTTATTGCTAGACAGGGTTCTCCACAGGCCATTTAAGCATAGCGGAGCCGCTGCGCTTGACTTCCAAAATCTTACATCCCGCGGTGCCTAAACTGCGCCGCTATGCTTAAAAACCAGAGCGCGGTGCTTTGATCTGAAGGCAAACACCGCCTTTAAAATCCCTTCTGCGCACCGTACACAAATTCATAAACTCGCGTCAAACAATACACACAAGTAACACGTGACTGATCTATGCAGTATGCAGAACGTGCGATAACGCGCTGTGTGATTAGTGGATTGTTGACAACAAATTGCAATTATCACGAGTTGATTGGATTATGTCGGGTTGTTGTGGATTAATCAGTAATTGGGAGATAATTGGGATGGGAGAATGAAACTTAAAGCAGTTGAACTGGAAAGTTTGTTAATATTGGCAGTTTGTGTATCGGCTTACGTGTAGTGTTCAAGACGGAAATGAAAGATGTGATGTGCAAGAGTTTGTTTGTATTGCGTAAGTAAGTATAATTGTTTCGATTGTCATTTGATTTAAGTTTGTGCGTTAATAAATAAAATAAATAGCACTTTTGGGATAATATCTGGTCATTTGAAAAAAAAAGAGAAGAAATGAAGGTAGTTTATTTATCTGTTTACTTCAAAGCTTGTCAATATTTTGAAAACAAAAATACTAGAAATTACATACAAAATAAAACAAAAATAATACAGTTATTACTATTATTAAGCGTGTTGGTCTATTATATACTTATGATATATTAAATTATTTATATATGTTTCTTCAGACCTTGGCCCGCCACTTAACCAGGATGAAGATTCAATGATGATCGAGTGGAGACAAGTGAGGGAGGTTACAAAGAATGACAGAGAGCTACAGGAGTCTAACCCCAACTTGTACAATATTGCAGCTGTCTGCTTCTTCCAACATCAACAGCAGATTGAATTAAGACAGCACAGGTCAACTCTGTGTAACAGAGTTCTCAATGCACTGTTGGCAGTAACAATGCAGGGCCCACCTTCATCAGTTTGAATATGACAGGGCAGTGGAAGAATGGCACATGGCCAGACCTAGAAGGTCAAGCACCTGAATAGGAACTGCTAGCTAATATGTACAAGTCAAGACATTGAATGGGCTAACTTGTGTTGGATTTATTTGAGTGCTAAGGTTATATTTTTTAAGTATTATCAAATGTGCTGTTTTATTTCCAGGGATGAATATTGTGTAGTTGATGGTATTATATGTGTGCATGATGTGTTGATGTATATGTTGTATTATTGTGTATAAACTTATAATAAATCTTTGTATGTTTTCTTCTTCATCATGTATTAAAACATGGATTATTTATTATTGTTTATTGTATGTATTTCAGATGCTGCATGTTGTTTATTTATTATTGTTTATTGTATGTATTTCAGATGCTGCATGTTGTGTTGATGTGTGTTGTATTATTGTGTATGAACTTATTTTAGTAAATAATTTTATGAGTTTTTTTTTTAAATAAAAGTCTTAAAACATGGATTATTTATTATATTGTTTATTATCATAAATATATAATTATATATGGCTTCCTAACATCACTTATATTACACAAAAGAGTGCCTCACCGTCAATACAGGCAGTTACTAAAAGCCAAAAAAATCAAATACAGGAGGGGGTTTCCCCCTCCCGTACCCTCCCCAGCACGCGCTAAATGCCACTATGCTTGAAAATAATCCTGTGGAGAACCCTGCTAGTAATATCATTAATATATGTCCTCATGCTATTACGAAATCAATGTGACCGGACAGAAAAGGGTTTGTGCGACACAGAAAAGGGTCGATTAAATGCACAATTTTAACTTATTAAATCTTGTATCGAATAAAAATTTATACAAAATGGGTTATATTGATAATAAACGATATGATATTGAAAAAGAATAAGACAAGAGCTTTTATTGGCAACAATATCATTCAGAATCTGTTTTCTTCTGCCATTTTGAAAAGGACATGGCAGTACAGAAAAGGGCCCGATTAATGCATTATGATTATTTAAATTGAATAAAAACTGATACAAAACGGTTTATATTGATAATAAACACTATATTGAGGGTTTTAAGTTTTTACTTGAAATAATTCATTGAATCTGTTTTATTCTGCTATTAAGAAGGACGCAGCGGTACAGAAAAGGGTCTGTTTAATTTTGATGGTCTACTATTCTTGATTGAATGACCTGTATATCACACCTCCTTTAATTGCATTACATCTGAGATGGTTATTAGGATTATCACACATTTGTTAATGTCCTCTAATGGTCAATCATCAGATGTGTTAATTGGTTAATCGCTAATCTCTCCAATTAGGGTATAAGCACTTAAAAGAAATTGATTTGATTTTGTTTATCACTTTTTTTGCTGACAAATATTATATCGACTTTAATTAGTGAAACAAGAAATTCCATATATTTTTAGTAATATAAAAACATGTTAAAGTAAAAGAAATAGTTATTATTTGTGTTGAAGAAATGGCAAAAAGTCATGAGTTTGTAAAAAGTGTTAAGCATATAAATGGTCTGCAACATCCAGTGATCAACTTGTATACAGGTCAACAAATTAAAGACATAAAAAGATTTTGCTGTCAAGATAATGAGTGCATTCATTTTGATGAATAATTTAAAATTTATAACATTTATTTATTTATCCATCTGTAACAAAACGCTCTCTTAATTTGCATTTTTGTATATTAATACATATATTAATGATATTATAGCAATAAAAAAATATATATAAAGTGTTTATTATCATTTTAAATCACCTTTTATTCAATATATAAGCTTTACTAGTGCATTTAATCGGCCCTTTTCTGAGCCGCAGAAACCCTTTTCTGTCCTTTTCGCAGTAGCATTTGAACATATATTAATGACATTAACATCAAAAATATTTTATTTTTTATTTTTTTCACTGTCACCAACATTTGATTGTAGTGAAACCTTGAGAGTTGTGTTGGTTCTTCAATTATGATTATATGTATAACTTTTGTATTGTTATAAATTTTATGGACGGATGACTTATTTTTCTGGTCTGCTTAATCAATCCCTCACATCAGCACCCTTTTTGCTTATACCTGTTCACAAATTGTCACTTGCACTACCATCACCAGGTTGAATCGGCCGAGGAAACTTGAGAAAGGTATGTGATTAGTGATTACGGTATAGATTAAGTAAAATAGTAGTGTTTAAATTTATGTTATATGTATTTCGTGTTATATGTGTCAGTGTTTATTAAGTGTTTATATGTATAAGTGTAAATCGAGTCACGGCTTGATTTGAATGTTGATTTCTTAATTTACAGGACGGTTTAGTGATGTTCAAGTGTTTTGCTGTAGAGCGGCATATTTAGCGCGTAATAGAGATGTTGTAGCAGTTCTTGAATTAGTGAAATCAAGGATATGTGATAATAATTCTGTTTTGCATAATTATTATTTAACAGGTACAAGGATAGACTAGGTGGAGATATTGAGTATTAAAATACATGCTATTTCAGATTTGACCCTTAGTTTAGATATTTATTAGGGCTTTCCACCTTTCCGTGGAAAGACCTCTTGTTATTGTTCTGTTTATTCTTATTATTATTCTTACTCCTACACGCACTTCTCATAGAAATATTGGTCACAGCAAGTCAAAATTTTACACATTGGTAGAGGACATTCGGGACTTGTGCGCCGACCATTTTGAGGCCTTGACGTCATCCAAGATGGCCGCCAGTGACGTCATCAGACACATTTTGTTCGCGCTAGATCTCAAACATTTATAGTCGGATTTGAATGAAACTTTCACAGATTGTAGGGTTCAGGGTCTAGTTGTGCTTTAATATAAAAACTTATCTCTATGTAATAACGTCTTGACGTCAGTGACGTCACAATGTTACGAAAAGTCCTTTTTTTCAATGATTGCATTTTTCATGTTTTTTTACTGTAAAATCCATCAGTGTCATTGTTTCAGTCGACTCTGACAGTTTTAACGTCATGACGTCATTCAAAATGGCCGCAAATGACGTCATTTAAGAAATCTTGTAATCGCTATATCTCCTTCATTTATTATCGGATTTTGATGCAATTTTCAAAGCTGTAGGGAATAAGAATGTGTTGTGCAGGTATGTCGAAAATTGTCATGACGTCATCCAAGATGGCCGCCAGTGACGTCATGATATACGTTTTGAGAGCGCTAGATCTCAAATATTTATAGTCGGATTTGAATGAAACTTGCACAGATTGTACAGTTCAGGGTCTAATTGTGCAATAATGTAAAAACGTTTTTCTAGGTAATTACGTCTTGACGTCAGTGACGTCATAATGTTATGAAAACCCGTTTTTTTCACTGATTACATTTTTGAAGCTGTTTTACTGTATAATCCATCAATGTCTTTGTCTCAGTCGACCCTGTCAGTTTTAACGTCATGACGTCATCCAAATAGCCGCCAATGACGTCATTTAAGAAATCTTCTAATCGCCATATCTCCTTCATAAATCATCGGAGTTTGATAAAACTTTCACAGTTTGTAGATATCAAAGTCTAGTTGTGCTATAATGTGGAATGTTGTCATGTCGTCATCAAAGATGGCCGCCAGTGACGTCATAAATGAACTCTTGTTTTGTCTATATCTTCTCTATTTATTATCGGATTTGAATAAAACTTTCACAGATTGTAGAATTCAGGGTCCGGTTGTGCAAGAATGTCATACGGTATCATGACGTCATGATGTCAGTGACGTCAAAATATTCAGAAAATCGTTTTTTTTCACTGATTGCATGTTCGAAGTTATTTTCGTGATAAATCAATCAGTGTCTTCATCTTCGAAAACTCTGACAGTTGTGACGTCATGACGTCATTAAATCAGGAAAGCCCGTTTGATCAGGCTCTGATCAAAATCTAGTTATTATAAATGTGTATTTAATAATATTGAAGGTTTTTGATTCCAGATTTATTGATTTAGGTTAATAGGCAAGGAGAAGAGAAAGCTACACTGCAGTCAGCTGCTATGAGGTGTAAATATTGATTTTTTCCACAGGTGTACTGTACTAGGACCGCATAGTAAAGTAAAGGTCATTCATTGTTTTCATTCATAGGGATTTGTTTACTACTGATTGTTTACATAACACAACTGTACTTTTAGCAGGGTTTATGTTTACATTGATGTCCAGTTGAATGTGAATTTCAACATAGACTGTGTTGATAGATTGAATTGTTAGGTTGATACAGTAATAACTTAAGATATATAATTATTAGTCTGATATTACAAATTAATATTATTATTATTATTATTTAGTAGATAATAGTTGTGCTATTGACTTAGATATATTATTGTAGTTTATTTAGTTTACCACACCCATAGTAAAGAATTTGGCGTTTTGGGTTATTACGAGTTTAGAAATTACTTAGTTATTGGAACCGAGTTATCCGACTAGGAAGCGATTATAGCATTAAATTACTTTAAATATTTTGAATTAGAAGTTTATTTATAATTTGACTTTGTAGATTTGAAAATATTTCAGTGCATATTAAAGGGACAGTGTGTATATTGAGATTTGTTTTATACAAAACATTTAGTTTGTTATATTGTACCTGCGAATTCAGTTTATATTTTGTTGGTCTGTCAGTTTTAGGAAGGTTACGCTGTGCATTAAGTCAATACGGAATTACGATTATTGGTTTATTGTGCGTGTTTCTAGTTATACATTGAATAGGTTTTGAGTATTGAAAACCATATAGGTTCATACGGTCCTATCTGTTAACTTTGTTTGTTGACTTTGTATGTCAACATGGGTTGGTCACCGAAAGCGGAGACGATGGAGGAAGGGGGTGTCAGTAAGAGTATATCGGAGGAGGATATGATTAAGGCGTTAAGCGTCAAGTATGATATAACTCTTAAACCTACAACACTACCTAAGACACCCAAGGCAACTTTTGCAAATTTACTAGCGGAGAGCGAAGGAGCTAAGGAAAAGGAGACTTACTCGCCCGGTAATCCGTTTGGCGAGCAGTTCTCTCCCTTCAATCCATTTAGGGACGCAGCTTCTATGTCTACACCTAAGAGCCTGTTCGACTTAGGACTTGTAGATCAGTCTCGCTCTTCACCGTTATACCAGTTGCCAATTCCCAAGATACCCTTATTTTCAGGAGAGGAGCCATTGCCTAAGAATGAGATTAGTTACATGGAATGGCGTTATGAGATCAGATGTCTCATGAAGGATCCTGACTATGGCCAGAACCATATCATGCAGGCCATTAGACGATCGCTGAGGGGTACAGCAAGAAAGATTGTCATCCCACTTGAAGAGACAGCGTCATTGGAAGCACTTTTTGATAAATTAGATGCAAACTACGCTGAAGTCTCGAAGAAGGGCATCACGATGAAGGAGTTCTTCAATTGTAAACAGAACCCAACTGAGAGTGTGACCAACTATGGATGCCGCCTAGAAGCCATTCTTGAAATTGCCTTTGAGGGAGGACATTTACCAAGGAATTCCAAAAATGAGCTGATGTGCGAGAAGCTGTGGTCCGGACTTTATTCTACCACACTGAAGAGTCACACTAGACACAAACTAGACACTGACGGATTACAACCTCCTCCTCAAGGTAATTCGACAGGTTGAGAAGGAATTGAGGTTGGACCAGGAACCTCCAACAGCTTAACAGACTACCAAGAAGACACAGTATAACCCTGTGCAGGTTGCTTAGCATCCATCACAGCAGGAATTCGTTGACCTGGAGAGGAAGATGGAGTCAAAGATTGAGGTCAAGCTGCAGTCATTAAGACAGGATATAGATTCCAAGTTTAATATGCTACTTTACTTCAGAAGTTGGACTCTCCAACACTTCAGCAGCAGCCACAGCAACATCCTCAACAGCAGTTTGAAACTCCATCAGACAACTTCAGCAACCGTGGTAGAGGCAGTTACTATTACGATAATCGGAGAATGGGTAGAGGACGGTCAAACTGAGGATGGTCGAACCAACAACAAAATATTGGAGACGGAATGTTAGGGGCGCGGTAGAGGGCAAAACCAACAGAACCACCCAAACTCCAATCCACTTCCGTAGATGGCCAGCCGGCGGTGGAGAATACCAACCAGAAAAAAGGCCAAAATAAATCTTCTCTTAGAGATAGGCTAGTTGGGAATCCTCTAATATCTCTAACATTATTTTCAGAATATCCCGACAAACGCTTTGATCGATAGTGGAAGTATGATAACGACAGCTTCAGAATCTTTCTATCTCTCTTTACTTGATAGACCACCACTTCTTAACGTAGATCAACTTGGTTTACAGGTTCTCTATTGCTGATGGTTCTCATTTAAGAATTCTTGGATACATAGAAACTTCCATTTCAATCCCGTTCTTGTCTGGTTTCGATATTCCTGTAACCTGTGTTGATCATTCCTGATACTAATTGTACAGTGGATTACCCCATTATTGTAGGTACAAACATTATCAGAAGATGTAAGACGCTGGCTAAGCAGAAGGTACCAGCAACCGAGGATCCCTGAACCTTGGCAGATTGCATTTGATGCTCTTTACAACCCTTGTACAGTTCGGTCAACTAACTCGCAATACTATTGAGGTTAAGCCCTTATGAGTCTATAACGGTCAATGGTATTGCACGAGGTTTAAGTCATGACAACTCGAGCGGGTGTTACAGAGAGACTTTGAGGCAGAGAACGGGTATTTAGTTAGACCTCACGTGATTAAGTTACCACAACATGGCAACGCTGTCAAAGTTCTGGTACACATTTGCAACATCTTGGCCAAGACTTTATATATAAAACCAACGAAGCGACTTATGCCATATTAGCGAGGTTAAGGTTGTCGACAACCTAGCGTCTCAGTTCGATTCATCTTCAGATACTAAGACTGCATCGTATGAAGATTTTGGAATCAAGATAGACGAGACCAACCTTCTCAGTGAGCAGCTTCAGCGTTTGAAGGAAATTTTAGGCAACTGGAAACACATATTTTCCACAGGTGCTACAGATATAGGCTGCACCAGTACAGTCGAAGCATAGATCACCTTGTTGCATAACGATGATTTCCATTTAAGCAGCCATACAGAAGATACCACCAGGGATGTACGAAGAAGTCAAGGCAACATGTGAAAGACATGCTGGATTGTGGGCGCGAATTAGAGCCGGACAGTCCATATTCCTCAAAACTTTGTCCTAGTCAGGAAGATGGCAGTCTCCGCTTTGTGTCTTGATTTTTAGACTTCTTAACGCGAAGACACGAAATGATGCGTATATGCTGCCTCGTTTCGACGACACAGTAGACGTCCTTGTCGGAGCCCGCTATTTCTCCAAACTGGATCTCGTGTGCGGGCTACTGGCAAGTTGAACCCTAGAGGAGCGAGATAAGGACAAAGACGGCCTTTTCAGTAGGCAACCTAGGCTTTTATGAGTGCAACCCGTATTGCCTTTTGGCTTATGTAACAGCGGTGCTACTTTCCAACTCCTAATGGAGAAGTGCATGGTGAACTCCATCTACGGGAATGTTTAGTGTTCATCTGACGTCATTTTAATCTTTTTCGAAAACTTTCGACGAACATCTACAAACGTCTCGAGTCTGTTTTCAACGCTTGGAAAGTATGGATTAAAACTTAAGCCGACTAAGTGCAAACTTTTTAAAACGTCCATATCTTATAATAATAATAATAATAATAAATTCTTTATTTCATGAAGGGTACAAACTCATTAAGATTAATACAAACAATTTGCACAACACTTATCTTCCATGAGGGGGGCGTCCGTGGGCCGATGGTTAACCGTCTCTGACTTGAAATCACTTGCCCCCTCACCGCTGTAGGTTCGATCCCCCAGGGGCCCTATGAAATCTTTTATGTGAGGAAGCTATCCAGCTGGCTTGCGGAACGTCGGTGGTTCTACCCAGGTGCCCGCCCGTGCACGAAATTTGCCCCGGAGGGGCACGCTGGGTCTTCCCTCCACCAATGGAAGCTGGAAAGTCGCCGTATGACCTTAGCTGTTGGTGCGACTATAAAATCAATTCAATCAATCAAATTCAATCTTCCATGAGGCCTTCTGATAACAACCAGCAACTTTATAAACAATAGCAAGTGAATACATGGAAACGTAACATTAATAATGTGTTTCAAGCTGGCATTCAAAACAAGTATTCCATCACTAATTAACACAACTTAATTTGAGCAGAACACCTGTTATCTTGAAATAGAAATAATTTATAATAGTGTTTGAAAGCATAAATAGAACAGAAGTCCGGATATTTTCCTGGGAATGAATTCCAAGTCCGCATGGCAACATAGGTAAAAGCATTGTTTTAATATTCGGATTTAGGTCTAGGATGCTTAATGTCATGTTTAATGCATGATCTTAAATTATATCTGCTATTTTCAGAAAATGTTATTAATTTTACTTATGTATATTGTGTAAGATTATGAATTTGCTTTATAAACTAAAACACCTACTTGAAATTTACATCTTGTTTCAAATGACATCCAATTTTAAACTCATTGAAAAGATTTGCAGAAGGGTGTATGTAAAGGTTTATCAA
>JAWPHD010004187.1:0-194734 GCA_037043455.1 Cyrtodaria siliqua | reverse complement strand
CAACATTTGCATTTAGGTCACTTTCTCTCAAACTTTATGCAATAAACCTTTCAAACTTCGCTTATAGTTGTTTCTTGGGTAATACATCACAACGTGTCAAAAAGCAAATGTGGCTGTGACCTTCACCATCCAAGCAAATGGCAGATACCCTGTAACTTTAATTGTTACATTTACATCATTTTCTTATAGTGCCTCAGCAAACTGTAAGCTCCATTGTTTTTAGTTATTAAAATGTTTACAAACCTTCGTTAGGTGAAACATGTGATTCCGCGGATTTCTTGTTTAACCATGTATGTACATCTTTATTTTTGCCGAAATAAATCTATGTATCTTTTTCTAAGATGTTAGGATTTATAATGCTACACAGCCTTAAATTGACGACTGTCAGCACTCACAAAACGTGATCAAACTAGAAGGCATTCACTGGTCAAACATTATCGGGTGAGACACGTCATACAGTTTATCTGCGTCTATTACATGTATTAATAGAATGTGTATGGAGATGTGTATGCGTATTTATTTGAGATTGAAGCTATGATTTTGCAACTGACATAGCAAATACTAAGTTTGATTTATTTTTAATTGATTATAAAAAGAAAATAGAATATAACTGTATTACCCTATTTGAATTTTTACTTTTAAAAATGAGGGATTGCGAGGTGGGAAGGGGCGGCGGCGGTGGACTAACACACCGAGGATTTGACAGAAATTAACTCCTGTTTGAAAGGAATGAGCTGTTCCAGCCAAACTATTCGCACTACCACCACCCCACCGCCACCCTCTGGATTTAGACCCCGCACATAGAATGTCAACAACATACCCTTTAAACTTTTTTCTTCAAACATATCCTCAAACAAACCTACCCTGAAAAGAGCGTTTATTCAAACCTCGAACCACTAGAAAATGTACAAATACCCCCATGGATATTTTTATATAAAACAAATCTCTGAAATTTCGGAAATACCTCCCTGGACCTTTTTCCTTTACCGCCACCCAACACACCTCAAAAATCCCTACCAGCCGACCTCATTACCTCATTACCTCGTTTACCTAAAAATCACCTCCTATAGAAAATATTTTTTTACAACACCCCAGTCCCCTGGAAATTTTCGAAAATATCCCACTCATCAAAAAAATACTCGAAAACCGGACACACCCATCACCTCACCCCGCCCCACCCTTAATGGGTGATGTTTCCTATGAATGAGTGTTTATAATGATGATGTTGATATGATTTAACATAAAATTGGATTTAAGGGACAGTGTACAATTTAGATTAAAGGGGCATGTGCCAATAATTTTGGACTTTATTCTAATAGCGGATTTTAGAAATATTTGATATAATTTATGTGTATTCTGCAAGTGAATATTGTTCATTGTACAATTTAAATCAATTTGTTGATTATAATATAAAAATTGTTGTTGCTGGTTTTGCACTTCCTTTCCTGTTACTTTTTACCGGTAACGGTTAGGAACGGATATTGCGTGCAGAGCCCAATTAGACCAACGATATTTACACCGGGGTACTGACTTAAGACAGAACCGGTACAGTACCAACATTGGGGACTGCCCTGTAAAATGTTGCTCTTAGGATAGAAATTAAACATTTCTCTATTTCCCTGGGTACTCCCGTTGCTGCCACAACCCCATCCCCACCCAGGTGAGTGAAATAAATTATAAGTGCGTACTTGCTTCCCCAGTTATAACTACTATCCTACAACATTTTCACAGGTACGAACATTCTAAAAAATCTAAAAGAGCACAAAAAATGGAATGGGTGGGGAAGGTGGTGTGGTTCGGAGGGTTTTGTTATTACATTATTTTTGTTTTTCTAGATATTTTTATAGAACGTAGATCAGACGTTTGGTCATCATCGTGATTGAAATGTGCTTTACGTATTATTACGTATTTACCGTTTCAAAAATCAGCCTGTGACTGTTGCTTGTTTGAGTGAAACGGGACATGCGCAGTGAAGCAATCTATAAAATCGTAACATATGAAAATTGATTGATCTCATCATCATCATCATAATGAAAAAAACACAGCATATAACAGAAAAAGGACTTCATATCATAAGAAATGCACCACGTATAAAGCCGTTTGTACCGAATATAATGCAATTGAAACCACCGAATATAAAGACGTATCCACCACGTATATTAAAATATATACCATATATAAAGTCAACAGAAGCACTGCATATAAATACAAACCTATTTCATAGAATGTTCAAAGGACCTCATATATATTAGATAAACTACTGAATATAGTAATAACTGGACAGCATATAATGGTTTATCTACTACATACAATGACTTATCTATCGCATATACTGATTAATCTACTGCATATAAATACTTTTCTACCACATATAAAGATTTATTTAAAACATATAATTAAAAATAAACTACATATCATGAAAGATCTACCCCATATAAAGGGAAATACACTGCATATATTAATCGGCAACATCATAACACAGTCATGGCGTTATATACATGTTCATTGATCAGTATGGCAAATCATTAACACATCAATACATGTTGTGTATAACTGTATAAATAAACGTTTGTATACACACTTGGTTTTATATTTAATATCATCATATAATGCTCAAATTGACACATGAACATCCTTTAAAATCTTTTTATCCTACCCATTTACTCAAATATTTCGTCTTCCTCTTCAATTTATTCGTCATCAAATTCTACCTCATGATCAAAGTTCATATCATCTTTTCCTTGGTTGGAACATTCGCGTAGTCTGCACAGAGAAGAACATGTTCTGTTATGTACGTTTTATTGTAAAGTCTAATAACAATAAAATCAAATCATAAAGAACACTTTTATTTTAAAAGAAACACAATGAATGATTACTCATATTTCCGAGCATAATATGTTAAAAAAATCATTAAAAGGAAATCACAAGAGATAAACATTTTCACATATTCCTCAGGTGGTTGTCTCCCTCGGATGAAAAAAATCAAGCAGGACTTACCCTATATTATTCCACTGACTAATTTCTTTGCCAGATATATACCAGTACAACACAGTTTATACTAGACTGAGATTAAATTTTGTTAATATGGTAGAGCTACTATTTTAGATTTCATTTTCTGCCACACTAAAATACTAACATTGCAAGGTCATTGACATTAGCTAACGTTCATGAGGTTGGTCTGCTTTTACTTGCCTTTACAACAGATATATGCAAACTATGAGGTCACTTTGGGTTAAAAACAAAAGATAAAGTTATGAAATTTAATAAGAAACATCTTTACCTTATTTGCTTGCTGTCTTTTTTTTCATTTCATGTATTTTCTGCAATTGTTTACAGTTTTACTCTGCATAATAAATGGTGAATTTATTAACAAGGGAAGTAAATTTTCATATACTTATTAAAGTATTTCTTTTATTTTCAAAGATTTTTAATTTCCACAATACTATTTATAAAGAAATTGTAAGAAATCTGACATTTTACACCTAAACTCTAGTCATATATCCACCGTTGCTAATAAATGAAGATATAATTTTTGAGGAAAATCGAGTAACCCCTATACATGTACACTGTATAAAACACATTAGAAATCAAGTAAGGCTATAATACCACTAAGTAATGAAATTTAGAATTTATTGTCATGCATTTTCATTTCCATTTTTTACCTAAACATTTACTCAGAACATGTTAATAGTTTCAATTTGACACTAAAACTGGTACCAATTTTCATCTTTGTCCATTTGAATAGTTTTTGATCTTAATCCTGAGTGGGTGGGGCAATTTGATATGCAAATTTAGCAAAGAAAAGTCATTAATTGACCCTAAAACAGAAAAGTATTTAATAAACTGAACATACTTTTATCTGTTGTTAGAACATTTCGTCACTGAGATACGAAAAAATACTTCAAGTGTGATATATATCAAAGTAATGTGCTTATAAACGCCAAAATATCACTTAATATTGCACTCATTTTAGAATTCAATGGGTTCTTTTATCCATCGCTTACTTAAAAAATGTATTACAAACACTTGAATTCTTGTTATTTTCTTTTAGTATATGCTTTATTGTCTCAAAATAACACATACGTGTATTGCTTTTGTAACAAACAGGAAATCTGTAAGTTAAGTATAAAATCTCTAAAAGTGGGTGGGGTAAATTTACATGTAAAATTGAGATTTTTGGCTAAAAAGAAGAAAACAAGGTCATTTAAGCTGATTGTACTTGTCATAATTCGGGGCTGTTAACTGTTTTACATAATTATTAATAGTGAAAATACAAAAAATATTAAAAAAAACTTTTTGAGTGACATTTTATGACATTCTGTGATTTTCATTATTTTCAAGGGGGTTATGTTTAAAAACGCATTAAAATCATGTAAAGCTGTAACTTTGAAATTGCTATAATGCATTTTCCTTACCTCCATAAAATTGCCCCCAAATTAACAATAGTAAGAATTTGCCCACCAAAATGGTACCGGATATCGTTCTGGCCCATGGACTAAATGTTGTTATCACATAATTTCCCATGTTAGCCGTGTCAAACATCCATTTTTATGTGTTATTGTATGACACCATGTGCAATACTACGTCGATAGGTTGTTCATAAAATGCATTATATCTGTAACACAAAGCAAATTGTGTTAACTGAAACCGTTTTATTCATTTAAGAAATAATAAATATGTACCTGTGTTTTATCGGTGAATAAAATACAGCTAGGAGTTCGGATGCGAAGTAATTAAATCACGAGTGCGTTAGCACGAGTGATTTAAATTATTCGCATCCAAACGACTAACTGTATTTTATTCACCGATAAAATACAGGTACGTATTTATTATTTCGATTCTAACACAACAATAACCCCATTGTTTACGCTATTGTTGGGGCACTATATATTATCTCGGGGGTCAAGGTAATCAGGCTGCTATGTTAAAAGGCTGTTCCATTGGGCGCCCCCGTACAGGGGCGGATCCAGGATTTCAGCTTAGGGGGGGGCGTACGATTTTGGTAATTTTTCGGGTCCGTTTCTAGCCTCATAAAACGGTTGCGGTAGTGCATTGATAGGGTAAAAAAGTCCGTTTTCAAATAAAAGGAATTATCAATTAAACCACTCATTAGCCATTATGCGTCGAGCGAGCGAAGCGAGCGAAAAAAAAAATTATACTGAGGGCGTGCATCGAAATTGTTTGATATTTTATCTACAGTAACATGGACATACATGTATGAATAAAAAAAAGTCCGTTTTCAAATAAAAGGATTTAACAATGTGTTAATTAAACCACTCATTAGTCATTATGCGTAGGGCGAGCGAAGCGAGCGAGAACTTTTTTTATACTGAGGGCGTGCATCGAAATTGTTTGATATTTTATCTACAGTAACCTGAACATACATGTATGAATAAAAAAGTCCGTTTTAAAATAAAAGGTTTTAACAATTTGTTAATTAAACCACTCATTAGCCATTATGCGAGCGAAGCGTGCGAAAAAAAAACTACTGAGGGCGTGCATCGAAATTGTTTGATATTTTATCTACAGTAACATGGACATGTATGAATAAAAAAAGTCCGTTTTCAAATAAAAGGATTTAACAATGTGTTAATTAAACCACTCATTAGTCATTATGCGTAGAGCGAGCGAAGCGAGCGAGAAATTTTTTAATACTGAGGGCGTGCATCGAAATTGTTTGATATTATATCTACAGTAACATGGACATACATGTATGATCCCCCCCCCCCCCCCCCCCCCCCCCCTGGATCCGCTAGTGTCGTATGCAAAGTTCCGCGTTTCAATACACTAGTAGTCACGTGACAAACAATTAAGTCATTGCTTAGGTCATACGTCAAACGTTCTCAGCTTGCAAGATGCTTATTAAAGTTATATGTGTACTGATGCATATGCTGGGTTTATATCGGGTGTGTGCATGGTTTGGGAGCATGGCAAGTTTGTTGTTATTAACATTTCATTAAAATTACTGTTCAGTTTGTCTTTGTGACGTATATTTACCAAGTGACGTCATGTAACGTGCGCTTCCAACGGATGAAATATACGCGGGGAATTAATGGAACAGCTGTATTTTATCGTAGAATAACATACAGCTGTCTCTCTTCTTTGTGTATATGAAAGACTGCGGAGGTCGTGTTAGAATGTAAATTAATCTGGAACTGAGCCATAACTTTATTATTTACAAAAACATCATACAAGTCAATTTATAATTTGTTTAATGTCGGCGTAAAATTCAATTTATTAAATATATGAAGCGTAAACTCTTTAATTTCTAACGTTGTTTATGAAATGATGTGTCACGTAACGTTTTGACGCTAAATGACATGAGTGTATGAGGCCAAATAACGTATCGGTGGTTTGATGTCCATCTTAATTATTTTTTACACATTTGACTGTAATGTTTTGAGATAAAAATGTTAAACTCGTCCCCATTTCTTATAAGATTAATATAACTCGCCAAGAACTATTTTTTGGTAATTTTAAAACGCCAAACAGCTCGTTAAATTTAGAAATAATTCATATCTCGTTTCATAAATCTTAATATATGGCATCAGAACCCGTTTAAGATCAAACATGCATCATTTAGATGTCAAAATGTAAATGTAGAATCATTTATTTATTTTGTTAGTAGTCGTGACACAAATGAGCAATAGCTATCCTATCTCTCTTAACTTACATCATACTTTCTTATTTGACTGTAGACTATTTTGTGAAAACTATCAGTTCTGCTCTTCACTATCATCATTTTCTCTCGCTGTACTACCACCTTTATTTGTCATAACGATTACCATTTACAGTTGAACTTGCATTGTATATTATATCCACTGCTGTTTTACACATGTAAAATCTTGGAATAAAAGAATTCGAATTGAATTTGACAGTGTGTACAATATAAAGTCATTTGTACGCAGAATGCATATACCATCCCACTGCTTTATTGTTATTGATTTAAGTAGGTATAAAAGTCGAACATGAAATGTAGCTTATATCATACGCAGTCAACCAAACACACACATTAAAAAAAAAATTACACTGTTAATTAAGAAACCAGGCAAGTGACGTCACAAACACAAACGGATATCCCAATAGATCTACCAACTTGTAGGATCCGCCAAACATCACTCTTGCCCTATTGTCATTCCAATAAAACGGGATAGCATAAATAAAGAAATCCTGCCGAGTTATATACTCTAACAAATAACCATAACCAATAAGCAATAGCATTAAAACGCATATAATAATATGGAAGAATCTTCCTCAAACGGGTTATCGATGAGTCGCCATATGTTTACATGGAGCGTATAGGGGGAAATTTCATTATTGTTTAATATTAGAAATTCTATAAATATGATCGCTTAGGTGCAAACGGTTTCTTAAAATACAATTTATTATCTTTATTTTGATATAAGTTTCATATTTTTATGTTGAAAGGATCTTGGTCTGTTTTCGAGTTTAAATACACCATCTAGTGTCCTTATATGTTCTATATAAAATTCTTTTTAATTGTAAATATATTGCATAATGACGAAACTGAAGCCTTAGGTGCAAACGGTTCTAAATAGGTGAAACACTAATCTTTATTTTGATATAGATTTTTTGTTAATGATACTAGTTATAGATGGTCTGTTTTACAAGCAAAGATAGCAATTTTTTTTTAATTATTAATTGTTGTTGTTGTTGCTGTTGGCGATAATCACATTAAGCAGACGACGCGGAGAAATATATATCATGAAGAGTTGTATGCATAAATGTTTAATTCATGCAAAAACCCATTACACATGTATTTCTCTGTCCAATGATGGTATTTCCATTTTAGGCAAAACAGGAGTCAGAACGAAACTTTTGCTATATCAAAAATGATGGTATTTTTAACTATTAAACAGCTTTTTATAGAATTTCTCACTA
Source organism: Cyrtodaria siliqua (assembly GCA_037043455.1). Classification (NCBI taxonomy): domain Eukaryota; kingdom Metazoa; phylum Mollusca; class Bivalvia; order Adapedonta; family Hiatellidae; genus Cyrtodaria; species Cyrtodaria siliqua. Next base: position 186,832 of record JAWPHD010004187.1, on the reverse strand, counting down.
TTATAATGCCATTTCCATAAAAATACACTTAAAAAAAAAACTATTCTCAGCTATAGCTTATTAAAACTTGTTTATAATAACGTATGTCATGTAAATATTAAACTGATTTTTTATAATGTATTTTCCTTAAATTTACAAAAGAGCATTTATAGTTTCACTCCATATGGTCACTATAGATACATAATGATTCCCGATGTTTTATGGCCCCCATAAAGTGTGCAAGTGTGAGTGCCGACACGCTAAATTAAATAACGCCCGAGGCGGCTTTATCGATTTCTGCGGGAGATAAATCAGTACTAAACTATCACCAAGAGTTACATTTCGTGAAATTATTGTTTTTTTCAGTCGATTTCGATTTGAGGAAGATTCTTCCATATGTATGATCATATATATTTGAATATAAAGAAAACAACATGACTTGGCAGAAACCAGAAAAAAAGAAGGGAAAAAAACATTAAGGATAGATAAGATCAGATTTATGACGAACAATAAACGCTACCGTCATGTGAGGAATCTGTCCGGTCTGACATCGCGCAATTAAAGAGGAAGCATAATTATGGGGTCGTAACCTCATCTGATGCATTTTTTAACAAGTTTAATAAAAAAAATGTATGGACGTATTCATGACCACGTATCTTACGTCAGGTTGTAATAGTCCTTGTCGCAGAAAAGTTCTTAAACTAATCTGCTTTTATATTTTAAAGATAGGTCAGGGTTACGATTATAACATTTTGCACACATTTTTCTAAGTTTATGGTAACGGTAGCCTTGATGGAGTAGCTTTTTAGTATATCATCTATCTTGCTAACTATTTCTCTATTTTCAATCAAGAGATGTAAATCGAGAAAAGAAGCAAATTATCGGACATATTTAAGCTTTGTTGAGTTCTTCAGGATAGTGTTAACCATAATAGTAAAGAAATAGTTGTCAATGTTCAATATGTCATGCAGATACAGAGAGGTGTCATTAACTGCTTTAATAAATGCTGCCTTGTTTGTTAGAGAATGTAACATATCACGAATATCTTTATTTACATTGTCCCGTTTTAGTGGGATAACAATAGCGTAAGTCTGAGGTTTGGTGCACCACAGAGCCTGCCCCCCCACCCCATCCACCCCGCGGCCTTTTTTGTCACTGACCTTTCCAAGGAGGTACCCCCTATTGTCAACCTTTCATGTTTGTTATGTCATAAAAAATATATTTCCTATAATTCATCTTTGTAATTATTGTTTGTTTCTATGTGTGTTCTTGGTTGACTGTGGTCGTTGAATGCTAAAACTGTTATATCTACTTCAATTACATCTGCCTGAATATTCGGTCAAATTCTCAACATGAAATCTGTTTCATAGTAATACAGAAACAAATCTGCGACAAGCGGTGCACAGGGATACACACAAATTGTCTGTAAACATAAAGGTTTCATTATGGAAATATTTCAATCTGTTACACTAACATAATTTCTGTAATAAAGTGTATAAAACAGTTGGGCACATATTTGTCAAAACAAATTTAGATAGCAGTTGTTTTGTTTGTCTTATTTCGTTCAGAGGTTTCTGAACATATAAGATGTTTTCAAAATGTTCCCGTATTGTTTATGAAAGGTGTGTCGTTTAAAAATCACTTCAGCATTAAATGTTTCACGCAAACACATTTTTAATTAATATTCGATAAGTGCATTCAGTGCAGCAGCAGCTGAAGATTTTCACGCGCACAAACCGCATAACTCACTTTTGAATTTCAAGTGTTTTGACACGAAGTAGTCCCAATTTGCACTCACGTGCAGTTACGCGGAAATTGCAGTTGTCTTTTAAAAAACGTTAGCTTAAGCCCATTTTGAATGCAAAAACAACACAGACAATGAATAAAGTAAGTTTATACGTTAAACATCCCCATAGCATTCGTTTTGACTACTATTGGCATATTTTGCATAGCCTAAATTGCTGTTCAAATGTGAAGATCGAAAATTGTGAGTTTTTTGAAACTGCAAAATTGCCGATTTCTCAAAACGGTCACAAAAAATGGGTAGTCACCAATTTGGCTTAAATTAACAGGAATGATAGATCAGTACATTACTCATGCTTGTATCATATTACTTATCATATTACTCATGCTTGTATCATGTTACTCATGCTTGTATCATATTACTTATCACATTACTCATGCTTGTATCATATTACTTATCATGTTACTCATGCTTGTATCATATTACTTATCACATTACTCATGCTTGTATCATATTACTTATCATATTACTCATGCTTGTATCATATTACTTATCATATTACTCATGCTTGTATCATATTACTTATCACATTACTCATGCTTGTATCATATTACTTATCACATTACTCATGCTTGTATCATATTACTTATCACTTTACTTATGCTTGTATCATATTACTCATGCTTGTATCATATTCCTTATCATATTACTCATGCTTGTATCACATTATTTATCACATTACTCATGCTTGTATCATATTACTTATCATATTACTCATGCTTGTATCATATTACTCATGCTTGTATCATATTACTTATCACATTACTCATGCTTGTATCATATTACTTATCATATTACTCATGTTTGTATCACATTACTCATGCTTGTATCATATTACTTATCACATTACTCATGCTTGTATCATATTACTTATCATGTTACTCATGCTTGTATCATATTACTTATCATGTTACTCATGCTTGTATCATATTACTTATCACATTACTCATGCTTGTATCATATTACTTATCACATTACTCATGCTTGTATCATATTACTTATCACATTACTCATACTTGTATCATATTACTTATCACATTACTCATGCTTGTATCATACTACTTATCACGTTACTCATGCTTGTATCATACTACTTATCACGTTACTCATGCTTGTATCATATTACTTATCACGTTACTCATGCTTGTATCATATTACTTATCACGTTACTCATGCTTGTATCATATTACTTATCACGTTACTCATGCTTGTATCATATTACTTATCACATTACTCATGTTTGTATCATAATACTTAGCACATTACTCATGCTTGTATCATATTACTTATCACATTAATCATGCTTGTATCATATTACTTATCACATTACTCATGCTTGTATCATACTACTTATCACATTACTCATGATTGTATCATATTACTTATCACATTACTCATGCTTGTATCATACTACTTATCACATTACTCATGCTTGTATCATATTACTTATCACATTACTCATGCTTGTATCACATTACTCATGCTTGTATCATATTACTTATCACATTACTCATGCTTGTATCGTATTACTTATCACATTACTCATGCTTGTATCATATTATTATCATATTACTCATGCTTGTATCATACTACTTATCACGTTACTCATGCTTGTATCATATTACTTATCACGTTACTCATGCTTGTATCATATTACTTATCACGTTACTCATGCTTGTATCATATTACTTATCACGTTACTCATGCTTGTATCATATTACTTATCATATTACTCATGCTTGTATCACATTACTCATGCTTGTATCATATTACTTATCACATTACTCATGCTTGTATCATACTACTTATCACATTACTCACTTGTATCATATTACTTATCACATTACTCATGCTTGTATCATATTACTTATCACATTACTCATGCTTGTATCATATTACTTATCACGTTACTCATGCTTTATCATATTAATTATCATATTACTCATGCTTGTATCATATTACTTATCATATTACTCATGCTTGTATCATATTACATATCATATTACTCATGCTTCTATCATATTACTTATCATATTACTCATGCTTGTATCACATTACGCATGCTTGTATCATATTACATATCATATTACTCATGCTTGTATCATATTACGTATCACATTACTCAAGCTTGTACTATATTACTTATCATATAACTCATGCTTGTATCATATTACTTATCACATTACTCATGCTTGTATCATATTATTTATCATATTACTCATGCTTGTATCATATTACTTATCATGTTACTCATGCTTGTATCATATCACTTATCTTGTTACTCATGCTTGTATCATAATACGTATCATATTACTCATGCTTGTATCATATTACTCATGATTGTATCATATTACTTATCATGTTACTCATGCTTGTATCACATTACTCATGCTTGTATCATATTACTTATCATGTTACTCATGCTTGTATCATATTACTTATCACATTACTCATGCCTGTATCATATTACTTATCATATTACTCATGCTTGTATCATATTACTTATCACATTACTCATGCTTGTATCATATTACTTATCATGTTACTCATGCTTGTATCACATTACTCATGCTTGTATCATATTACTTATCATATTACTCATGCTTGTATCATATTACTTATCATGTTACTCATGCTTGTATCATATCACTTATCTTGTTACTCATGCTTGTATCATATTACTCATGATTGTATCATATTACTTATCATGTTACTCATGCTTGTATCACATTACTCATGCTTGTATCATATTACTTATCATGTTACTCATGCTTGTATCATATTACTTATCACATTACTCATGCCTGTATCATATTACTTATCATATTACTCATGCTTGTATCATATTACTTATCACATTACTCATGCTTGTATCATATTACTTATCATGTTACTCATGCTTGTATCACATTACTCATGCTTGTATCATATTACTTATCATATTACTCATGCTTGTATCATATTACTTATCACATTACTCATGCTTGTATCATATTACTTATCATGTTACTCATGCTTGTATCATATTACTTATCACATTACTCATGCTTGTATCATATTACTTAGCACATTACTCATGCTTGTATCATATTTCTTAGCACATTACTCATGCTTGTATCATATTACTTATCACATTACTCATGTTGTATCATATTACTTATCACATTATTCATGTTTGTATCATAATACTTAGCACATTACTCATGCTTGTATCACATTACTTATCACATTACTCATAATACTTATCACATTACTCATGCTTGTATCACATTACTTATCACATTACTCATGCTTGTAACATATTACTCATGCTTGTATCAAATTACTCATGCTTGTATCATATTACTTATCACATTACTCATGCTTGTATCATATTACTTATCACATTACTCATGCTTGTATCATACTACTTATCACATTACTCATTCTTGTATCATATTACTTATCATATTACTCATGCTTGTATCATATTACTTATCACATTACTCATGCTTGTATCACATTACTTATCACATTACTCATAATACTTATCACATTACTCATGCTTGTATCATATTACTTATCACATTACTCATACTTGTATCATATTACTTATCACATTACTCATGCTTGTATCATACTACTTATCACGTTACTCATGCTTGTATCATACTACTTATCACGTTACTCATGCTTGTATCATATTACTTATCACGTTACTCATGCTTGTATCATATTACTTATCACGTTACTCATGCTTGTATCATATTACTTATCACGTTACTCATGCTTGTATCATATTACTTATCACATTACTCATGTTTGTATCATAATACTTAGCACATTACTCATGCTTGTATCATATTACTTATCACATTAATCATGCTTGTATCATATTACTTATCACATTACTCATGCTTGTATCATACTACTTATCACATTACTCATGATTGTATCATATTACTTATCACATTACTCATGCTTGTATCATACTACTTATCACATTACTCATGCTTGTATCATATTACTTATCACATTACTCATGCTTGTATCACATTACTCATGCTTGTATCATATTACTTATCACATTACTCATGCTTGTATCATATTACTTATCACATTACTCATGCTTGTATCATATTACTTATCACATTACTCATACTTGTATCATATTACTTATCACATTACTCATGCTTGTATCATACTACTTATCACGTTACTCATGCTTGTATCATACTACTTATCACGTTACTCATGCTTGTATCATATTACTTATCACGTTACTCATGCTTGTATCATATTACTTATCACGTTACTCATGCTTGTATCATATTACTTATCACGTTACTCATGCTTGTATCATATTACTTATCACATTACTCATGTTTGTATCATAATACTTAGCACATTACTCATGCTTGTATCATATTACTTATCACATTAATCATGCTTGTATCATATTACTTATCACATTACTCATGCTTGTATCATACTACTTATCACATTACTCATGATTGTATCATATTACTTATCACATTACTCATGCTTGTATCATACTACTTATCACATTACTCATGCTTGTATCATATTACTTATCACATTACTCATGCTTGTATCACATTACTCATGCTTGTATCATATTACTTATCACATTACTCATGCTTGTATCGTATTACTTATCACATTACTCATGCTTGTATCATATTATTATCATATTACTCATGCTTGTATCATACTACTTATCACGTTACTCATGCTTGTATCATATTACTTATCACGTTACTCATGCTTGTATCATATTACTTATCACGTTACTCATGCTTGTATCATATTACTTATCACGTTACTCATGCTTGTATCATATTACTTATCATATTACTCATGCTTGTATCACATTACTCATGCTTGTATCATATTACTTATCACATTACTCATGCTTGTATCATACTACTTATCACATTACTCACTTGTATCATATTACTTATCACATTACTCATGCTTGTATCATATTACTTATCACATTACTCATGCTTGTATCATACTACTTATCACATTACTCATGCTTGTATCATATTACTTATCACATTACTCATGCTTGTATCATACTACTTATCACATTACTCATGCTTGTATCATACTACTTATCACATTACTCACTTGTATCATATTACTTATCACATTACTCATGCTTGTATCATATTACTTATCACGTTACTCATGCTTTATCATATTAATTATCATATTACTCATGCTTGTATCATATTACTTATCATATTACTCATGCTTGTATCATATTACATATCATATTACTCATGCTTCTATCATATTACTTATCATATTACTCATGCTTGTATCACATTACGCATGCTTGTATCATATTACATATCATATTACTCATGCTTGTATCATATTACGTATCACATTACTCAAGCTTGTACTATATTACTTATCATATAACTCATGCTTGTATCATATTACTTATCACATTACTCATGCTTGTATCATATTATTTATCATATTACTCATGCTTGTATCATATTACTTATCATGTTACTCATGCTTGTATCATATCACTTATCTTGTTACTCATGCTTGTATCATAATACTTATCATATTACTCATGCTTGTATCATATTACTCATGATTGTATCATATTACTTATCATGTTACTCATGCTTGTATCACATTACTCATGCTTGTATCATATTACTTATCATGTTACTCATGCTTGTATCATATTACTTATCACATTACTCATGCCTGTATCATATTACTTATCATATTACTCATGCTTGTATCATATTACTTATCACATTACTCATGCTTGTATCATACTACTTATCACATTACTCACTTGTATCATATTACTTATCACATTACTCATGCTTGTATCATATTACTTATCACATTACTCATGCCTGTATCATATTACTTATCATATTACTCATGCTTGTATCATATTACTTATCACATTACTCATGCTTGTATCATACTACTTATCACATTACTCACTTGTATCATATTACTTATCACGTTACTCATGCTTTATCATATTAATTATCATATTACTCATGCTTGTATCATATTACTTATCATATTACTCATGCTTGTATCATATTACATATCATATTACTCATGCTTCTATCATATTACTTATCATATTACTCATGCTTGTATCACATTACGCATGCTTGTATCATATTACATATCATATTACTCATGCTTGTATCATATTACGTATCACATTACTCAAGCTTGTACTATATTACTTATCATATAACTCATGCTTGTATCATATTACTTATCACATTACTCATGCTTGTATCATATTATTTATCATATTACTCATGCTTGTATCATATTACTTATCATGTTACTCATGCTTGTATCATATCACTTATCTTGTTACTCATGCTTGTATCATAATACTTATCATATTACTCATGCTTGTATCATATTACTCATGATTGTATCATATTACTTATCATGTTACTCATGCTTGTATCACATTACTCATGCTTGTATCATATTACTTATCATGTTACTCATGCTTGTATCATATTACTTATCACATTACTCATGCCTGTATCATATTACTTATCATATTACTCATGCTTGTATCATATTACTTATCACATTACTCATGCTTGTATCATATTACTTATCATGTTACTCATGCTTGTATCACATTACTCATGCTTGTATCATATTACTTATCATATTACTCATGCTTGTATCATATTACTTATCATGTTACTCATGCTTGTATCATATCACTTATCTTGTTACTCATGCTTGTATCATATTACTCATGATTGTATCATATTACTTATCATGTTACTCATGCTTGTATCACATTACTCATGCTTGTATCATATTACTTATCATGTTACTCATGCTTGTATCATATTACTTATCACATTACTCATGCCTGTATCATATTACTTATCATATTACTCATGCTTGTATCATATTACTTATCACATTACTCATGCTTGTATCATATTACTTATCATGTTACTCATGCTTGTATCACATTACTCATGCTTGTATCATATTACTTATCATATTACTCATGCTTGTATCATATTACTTATCACATTACTCATGCTTGTATCATATTACTTATCATGTTACTCATGCTTGTATCATATTACTTATCACATTACTCATGCTTGTATCATATTACTTAGCACATTACTCATGCTTGTATCATATTTCTTAGCACATTACTCATGCTTGTATCATATTACTTATCACATTACTCATGTTGTATCATATTACTTATCACATTATTCATGTTTGTATCATAATACTTAGCACATTACTCATGCTTGTATCACATTACTTATCACATTACTCATAATACTTATCACATTACTCATGCTTGTATCACATTACTTATCACATTACTCATGCTTGTAACATATTACTCATGCTTGTATCAAATTACTCATGCTTGTATCATATTACTTATCACATTACTCATGCTTGTATCATATTACTTATCACATTACTCATGCTTGTATCATACTACTTATCACATTACTCATTCTTGTATCATATTACTTATCATATTACTCATGCTTGTATCATATTACTTATCACATTACTCATGCTTGTATCACATTACTTATCACATTACTCATAATACTTATCACATTACTCATGCTTGTATCACATTACTTATCACATTACTCATGCTTGTAACATATTACTCATGCTTGTATCAAATTACTCATGCTTGTATCATATTACTTATCACATTACTCATGCTTGTATCATATTACTTATCACATTACTCATGCTTGTATCATACTACTTATCACATTACTCATTCTTGTATCATATTACTTATCATATTACTCATGCTTGTATCATATTACTTATCACGTTACTCATGCTTGTATCATACTACTTATCACGTTACTCATGCTTGTATCATATTACTTATCACGTTACTCATGCTTGTATCATATTACTTATCACGTTACTCATGCTTGTATCATATTACTTATCATATTACTCATGCTTGTATCACTTTACTCATGCTTGTATCATATTACTTATCACATTACTCATGCTTGTATCATATTACTTATCATATTACTCATGCTTGTATCACTTTACTCATGCTTGTATCATATTACTTATCACATTACTCATGCTTGTATCATATTACTTATCACATTACTCATGCTTGTATCCTATTACTTATCATATTACTCATGCTTGTATCATATTACTTATCATATTACTCATGCTTGTATCATATTACTTATCATGTTACTCATGCGTGTATCATATTACTCATCATATTACTCATGCTTGTATCATATTACTCATGCTTGTATCATATTACTTATCATGTTACTCATGCTTGTATCATATTACTTATCATGTTACTCATGCTTGTATCACATTACTCATGCTTGTATCATATTACTTATCATGTTACTCATGCATGTATCATATTACTTATCACATTACTCATGCTTGTATCATATTACTTATCATGTTACTTATGCTTGTATCACATTACTCATGCTTGTATCATATTACTTATCATGTTACTCATGCTTGTATCATATTACTTATCATATTACTCATGCTTGTATCATATTACTCATGCTTGTATCATATTACTTATCATGTTACTCATGCTTGTATCATATTACTTATCATATTACTCATGCTTGTATCATATTACTTATCACATTACTCATGCTTGTATCATATTAATTATCACATTACTCATGCTTGTATCATATTACTCATGCTTGTATCATATTACTTATCATATTACTTATGCTTGTATCATATTACTTATCACATTACTCATGCTTGTATCATATTACTCATGCTTGTATCATATTACTTATCACATTACTCATGCTTGTATCATATTACTCATGCTTGTATCATATTACTTATCATATTACTCATGCTTGTATCATATTACTTATCATATTACTCATACTTGTATCATATTACTTATCACATTACTCATCCTTGTATCATATTCCTTATCACATTACTCATGCTTGTATCATATTACTTATCACATTACTCATGCTTGTAGCATATTACTTATCATGTTACTCATGCTTGTATCATATTACTTATCATGTTACTCATGCTTGTATCACATTACTTATCATGTTACTCATGCTTGTATCACATTACTCGTGTTTGTATCATAATACTTATCACATTACTCATGCTTGTATCATATTACTTATCACATTACTCATGCTTGTATCATATTACTTATCATATTACTCATGCTTGTATCATATTACTTATCACATTACTCATGCTTGTATCATATTACTTATCATATTACTCATGCTTTATCATATTAATTATCACATTACTCATGCTTGTATCATATTACTTATCATATTACTCATGCTTGTATCATATTACTTATCAAATTACTCATACCTCTACTACCTTTCCTGAAAATTTCGGCAAAATTCATGACTACCCATTTTTTGAGACGGTTTTGAAAGATGGTCACCCTTTTTCTCACTCAAAACACATTATTCAAAATGGCGGCTACAAGCTAAATAAGCAAAACTGAAAATCAATAACAGAAACGTAATACATGAATATTTTCTACTCCCGGACAAAGTTATTTCTTGCCCCGGATAAAATGTCAGTAAGTCAACCTTTAAACACTTTTTCTGCCTTTCCTTTAGCATGTTTACGGTAAAGATCAGCCGCTCTAGGCGCTTATTAAAAATCGCAACTGTAGGCCTCGTCGGCAGTAATTTGTTGTGTTGATTTACGGTTGCATGAACTGTGGATAATTGCAAGTGAATACTTCACAATTCCAGTATTTAATGAGCAAAATGACAGACCTATTCATGTGTTAACTATTGTTATGGTTGAATGATGTACTGTCAACTTGAGCTACTCAATCCCGAGTCAAGGTCACGTCATGTAGACCACATGAGTCATGTCACGTTCGCCTCGATTAGGGACACCGACAACTTTGGTGATTAGACGTAAAGAAAAACAAAGAATGAAAGGTATGTACAGTTCTCGGTACTGACCCATAAATGTGTGTGTTTTTCCGTGCATGTTCATGTTTAGTGTCTCCGTTAAAATTTACTAATAATATAGCACTGATGTATTATTTCTATGATGAGACCCTTCCAGTGGGGTCTATGTTCACTGAAAATATGACCCAATGTTCCCCCAAAATAGTTTGCTTTGTTCTCCAAAAATATGTTTCCATTTATTTTTATGATTATGTTCAATTGTTCCCCAAAAATATTACCAATAACAGAGAATGTTCCATTGTTCCCCAAAAACAAATGGCCTTGTCCCCAAACCACCTCTATGACCGCAGAGCAGAAATGCACCGTTTCTACCCCCATCACACACCTCCCCTCCCCCACAACCTTCATATAACTACAGCAGTTTTTATAAATGAAGATTTTAAGCTTGATAAGCTTGAGAACCATTAGATTTATTGGAGTGGCAGAACCCGATTTGTACAGATTGTTTTTATTATTCTCATTAAAGTAGCCATCCCGCCAACAACAGTCAAATTTTATAAACATTATGTTAACTGTTTCTAAACCTACTGATGACAAAGTTATATATAAAATACATATTTTGAGAATCCAAACTCTACATACACAGTATAAACGGCTTTAACCAGCCCGACCAAACCCCAGAACTGAAGTGACGAACTACGAGTTACCATCATTTTACGGATATTCAATCACGGGTATTCTAAGAACCTATTAATAAACCTATACTTTTAATCGGCACATATACATTGTTATATGACCTGGACACCTGGATAGAGTTTCGATAAACGGTTTTCTAGTGCAATTTTGTAGTTATTTGGCGGGATAGCTACTTTAAAAAAAAAGAGGAGTGCCTAACTAGAAGTATAATTGTCCAGCTCATTGGGATACTTTACTTTTTTCTTTTTTTTTTGTTGAGATTTTGTTGAGATATTGTGAAATTCTATCACATAAAACAATGGATACACGATGATACAACATGAAAGTTTCTCTGTGATGTTGTCAGTTTACAGCGATATTATTAAAGACCGCCCCAGTTAAATTACAAATAATAGGACACTTTAAAGGGACATATGGCAATCTTGAAGATTTTGTCGAACATTAGTATCACAGTTTATTAGTCCAGTATCAATTTCACTTTAAAACTGCTTGCATATAATTAAATAAAATTTAGATGTATTATTTGTCTTCGTTATTCTACCATAGGTTTAAATATATGATTGGTGCAATAATATCAGCAATTAGTAATAATATATAAATTATACAGTTATACTATAATTAATTTATAGAGAATAATATACAGGCATTTCATATCTCATCCTTTCCGTCGATGTGTTCTTGGGAAAGACACTTTCCCTTAGCCTCATCCATCGGATGGGGACGTAAACCGGGCGGTCCCGTGTATCAGTCTATCCTCCGAGCACGTTAATGAACAATAGGAATCGATTCGATAATAAGAGTAGGGCACGGTTCCCGGATTCCTATGTATCCTTCTCCTCTATCTGGGGCGGCTCTAAATAACCTATACTGTGCTGATGAGCCGTTAAACAACATTCAATCCATATTTCATCCTGTATTGCCCCGAGATGCCAATATCTGCCCGAGAGCTTATATATGGGCGAAGGCCGGGCACGATATGAAAATGTAATATTTCATTCTATGTATGACATAAAAAAATATTTACTTCAGAATATTTTGTTGATTTTAGCAGTGATGGGAGAATAATGATTAAATATTTATTTCTCGGCGGATATAATAGCTGATCTTCCATGATCGAGTGCGGATTTATTAAACGAGTTGGCAAAAATATACAATGCGCGGCTTGTCGAGCATCAAATAATGTTTGCTGAAGAGTTTAAAAAATAATAGATGATTTTGTGAGATTCTATTTATCACACAAAACCCATACAAGTTGATGGTTAAACGTTCACATTTCTCTGTGATGTCAATTTACCTATATATTAATACCGTATTTCCTCTATTAGAAGCGCCTTCCCTAATAGAAGCGCCCCCACCTGTTTTAAGAAACCTTACCGTCTTCAAAAATTAAAAGTTCCTAAAAAACACACTGTTTTTACCGCTAATGGATTTGATTACGGGAGTTTTTTACCTTCGACACCAGTATGGTCTATGACATAAACCTTAAAGCGCTATCATCATCAATACAAATTACGGCTTTTATTTATCTCGTTCCTTTCAGTTTACTATTTAGTTTATCTTTTATTATTATTTAATTCATACGCAACCAACGTCAAGTTTGAAATGTGTATCATATAGATGCAGAGTGATGACAGTAATATACTCAGTACATTGTCAGATTTAGGTTTAGTCAATACCGGTGTAACAGTAAAAGATCGCCGTACAGTAATTCTAAAAGGAAACAGTCGGGGAAAGGAGGTGAAATATATTGAAAATTTGTATCATAATAGTAGTGCCCCACTTCTCACTTTCCATAGCGCCCGGGAGCTACTGTTAGAGGAAATACGGTACATACGACAGCCCAAGTTAAATTCCCTTTAAAAATAACAGGACACTGTCGATTCATGTGAAATTCCATGCATATATCATATGGCTTATATATTTTGCACCACCATCCTTTTTTAACAACTTGTTTTGTTCATTTCAGAGACACATCATCTGGTTTCCAGATGCCCTTCGTTCTTCAAATACCAATGCAACTCTGAAAGACGTGGATTTAACCAAAAAATATTGACTATACTGTGATCGCAAGATTCTAAACTCCAGGAAATATATTAATTTAATTAGGCCAATCAGAAACCGCGGTTAATTTTTCTTCGGCCTTATGCGTTACAGTGTATACTTGTTACTGCGTATCCCGCTTGAGATGTGTTCGCCTGATCATGATGGTGACTTCAGTTTGACAATCCCGAGGACTGAGCAGACGTTATTTTTTTAAAGAACCAAAATGAACATAATTATACCTCACAGAGACTATATAATATGTAAAGCTGTTAAAAAACACCAAATGTATACAATGTCATACTGCTCACATTCAAAAAAAACTTTTGGTGTTTTACATCATTTTAACACATTTTAGGCCATATATGACATTGGTTTTTTTGTTGTAAGTATGAAGTAAATTTCATTATTGTAGTATTTAATAGATGTTTAGTTTATAAATATAATATAAATAAAATATTGTATTATTTATTCTTTGGTTCAGTTGGATCTATGTAAAACAAAAAAAAGTTTCCATTTGCGTACAGTCATGTATCTGAAACTGAAAATCTGCCTTTTGGGAACACAAGGTCATTTTAATCTATTTATTGTTTATTCAAGCTTTTGAAATAGATCTTTTGTAATTAAAGTGACACACGGGCCGATGATGGCAATCTTGAAGTGTACATCAAGCACTGAAATTAGCATCTCGAAACATGTTTTGCTGTACTTAGCGGTACTCGTCTGATAAAGCAAATATCACTGGTCTAGCCTGGTCAAGTAAAATTCATTGGGTTGAAGAGTGCATAAAAAATATCCGCATGACATGATTTATATGAGAACTGAACACTTATTTTTGTGTCAACTGCTTAGGATGGCAGACACTTATCGATCACTTTGTCCGTCGTCATCGTCCGTCCGTCATGCTTTAACAGGCAACCTAA
This sequence comes from Cyrtodaria siliqua, assembly GCA_037043455.1. Lineage (NCBI taxonomy): Eukaryota > Metazoa > Mollusca > Bivalvia > Adapedonta > Hiatellidae > Cyrtodaria > Cyrtodaria siliqua. The sequence continues at coordinate 171,401 of JAWPHD010004187.1, read as the reverse complement.
CCTTGGCCATCAATTGAAAAGTATTTTAATTATGTTCATGAAACTTCACACACATCTTCATCTCAATGAATGTTGTTACACATGTGCAATACCTCTGACTTTCATTTTGGCAGAGTTTTGCCCTATTTATCAGCCTAACCTTGGAAATAAGCAAACAGCACTGTCAGCAGGCGAAGCAAGTGTTCATGGATGATGGAACACACTTCTAGTTCAAGGTCGACTTAGTGACCGCTTCCCACTAATTACAGTCTGGAAACTGATATTTCCATGTCTATACTAGTTTGACATATTAAGCCGTTATATTTGTTTTGTCAAGTGTCGGTGTAGTGGACAGTGCGGTGCACTTAAAAGCACATGATCCGGATTCAAGACTCAACGGTGCCACTGAGTTTCCTCAGTGTGTTCGTCATTTCCAATTAGCCTCGTCCATCGTAAGCGGACAAATCCTCCTATCCGAAGTTTATATATCGAAGTCTATTCTCCGAGCATGTTTAACAAGCAAAAGTAGGAGTAGGGCGGTTTCCTAGATTCCAATGAGACACCTACCCTGACCAGATCCGCCTTTTTATTTTTTTTATAGTTGGGATGGGTGATGGTGGTGGTGACGTGCAGGAGGGGCCGGTACGTGAGGGATAACCAAATAAATTGGACTGCAGCTTTGTTTTAGTATTTTGATGTTAAATATGGCTTCATGTGGTGATGCTCGCCAATAAAAAATAAATAAAAAAAACATTAACACACCAGCGGGCGGCCAGTTGAGTTCCATAATTCCAGATTGGCCATCAAAATGCACAACGAGAAGTTGAACAGCGGTCAACCTTTTTAAATATAGACTACAGACTACTTTTCAGACTTTAGTGTGAGCACCTTCACCGAAAACGCACATGTAGACTTTCAATGACTGACACTCGTTATATTTTTTGACCGACAGTGCCGAGTCGATTTTTTTTTCGTTTTAGCTTGTAATTTTGATAAAGAAATACCATGATGTTCGTAACATGTAGTACACGTCATGTACTATTTAAGCTTAAATAACATAATTTTAGTATCTCCTTATATTTCATTAGAAAAGAACACAAGTGTTACCATTTTTAAACGCATTTTAACAATGGCATCTCGTAAATTTCCCCTCGCTTCGAAATTTTAAATGGGTGAATCTCGCAATTTCTCGCAAAGTAAAGCATCTAAAAGTCAATACAGCTGAAGATGACGAAACTTAAAGGGGAACTGAAATTTTAATCATTTAAACTTGTTACAATCTTCCAGATTACGCGTTTAAAAAAAAAAGAAAATGGCGGCCGTTTCACTTTTTTTTTGACGTTGACGGAAAATGACGTACTGCTTTCCGTTGTCATGTGTTGCTATGAGACGGCGGAGCTAAATAACCACTCTGCTTCCCACCTGATTTAGAGACTTTCCAATCTAACTTTTGCAGATCATCGCTGAAAAGTGGATTAGGAATAGAACGGTTCCAAATCAAACTCAACCCTGTTGTGTAAGGTATATTCCTTAGATACTTGTCTTCTTGTATTTAATAATTAGTAGAGGATAACAGTTTCATTACATATCTTGATTGAAATTCACAGATTCGCGTTGTTATTGTTCGTATTTTTACTCAGTGTTTACTATTTCAGATATGGCAAAACGCTAATCAATCATTACTAATTTCTATAAATACGTCAATGTAATCAGAGTAATGAAGTGCAAATTAAGCAAAAATACATGAAATTACACGATTAAGTTATATTAAAAAAGAAATTAAGTTTTATTTTTATTAATATATGCATGTGTGTGTATTTAAATAGCAAGAAACTGAAGTATTAGTGAAGTATAATCTGCCCCAGACATACTGTCTGAACGCGAGACACATGCAGCCAAGTATTTGCATTTTAACCAGTGACGGTAGAAACCTAATAGAACTGTGATGTTCGAGTCTTCTTTATTTTTTGCAATATGCCACAATGTTTATTTGTGTGTGTATGTAAAACGAACAAGTTCACGATTGCGTAGTAATTGAGACATTTTTAAAATCCATATCAGACAATGTAGAAATGAGTGGAACTAAATTCTAGCACAATTTGTACAAACAATGGACATTTGGAGAAGAGAAAAACTGGTCGATTAAATAATGGAAATGTACTTCTGTACCTTTCAGGTGTTTCGTTTTAAGCAGTATAGCGTAAAGATAATGTGGAATGCTAATTATGTATCTGTCATGTACTACATTTTGATGATGACATAAATTACTGATGAATATATTCATTTGTTAACATTAATTTCTTAATACGCTCAAGTAACTTTCACTAAAACAACGCAATTAAAGACATATGCATCTATGATGAATAGTTTAACAGTTTCGCGCTGTCAATTGTTTGTCAGCAATGGGTAAACACAATCGCGACGTTATAAGAATAATTTAAAAACTAATAAATTATCTCCTACTACACATTGTCATACTGTTGTCCTACATGCATTTTATTTCAATAAATGCGAAATATAAGTGAGCTTTAAGTTGTGCACGTGTTTGGTCTTTTGCTGTCATGTTAATCACTTTTTAAAACTGCGACCACTCCATAATGGTATTCTAAACTGAAATATGTATTTTGAAGGTTAGAGTGAATTCTTAACGTGTAAGGTAAAACGAAACACAATGTCAGTTAATTTAAACAGGTGTTATGTCTGCGAAGTATTTGAAAATGTTCTATACACAAAGAGGTAAGACAAACCAACGAGAACATTTGCATCACAACCAGATCGAGTTTGATATTGACAACAGACATCAATAGTTTAATGCTGTTATATTTTCTCTATTTCAGTTATTTCATTCTACTCGATTGATGAAGCAAGCTGATATATGCATGTACTATTTGATGTACGTCCTGATGAAGTTTTGCCTAGTCATCACCAAAGGAATTCTTTTTTGTTGTCCTTGTTTCATTTTATTACCTTTAAATAACTTATATATAACGTCAACTTTCATGAACTGAGACTCGATAAGTTGCCACTGTAGCCTCTCCTCCGTAACTGGACTTCAATGTCATTTCTGTGTCTAGTATGGTATTCCTTTCCACAAATTCGTATTAGTCTAATCTCAAGTTCGTATACGAGTCTTATTGGGCGAGTGACAGAAAATACTGTTAGGTACATTTGCTTGTCAGTAGATTTTCTATATTAATGTGTAAGTGACAATTTTTAAGTTTCACAAGTGTGTCGAAAAAGTCACACTGATCTCTGCTAAATGTATGCCTCAGCAGTTCCAATGCTATGTTTCTATTTATAACGTTAGCAAATTTAGCGAGTTCTTGTTCTGTGCCATTCCATACGCCGAAGTCGTCATCGACGAATCTCTTATAGAAAAGAGTTATCATGAGCTCCGCATCCCATTTCTTCGTGTATGAGTAGGCACACAGTTGTTTCAAGTTTCAAACCAATCTGTATTAATTGGTTCTCTCCAAGACTGAAGTTGTTGTTATCCATTAAGACTGAAGTTGTTGTTGTCCATTACTGTTTAAATCAACAGTCTAGTAAGTAGATACAAGTGAGTTTGATCTCATAGAGAGCGCTTCTTTGCAAGCAGCTAGACTCTCAATTTTAGGAACTGATGGGTACAGCTTCGGTACATATAAACAGAACAGTATATAATTCTGGGAAAACAGGTCTTGAATTTATTTAAGTTTGTTTATGAAACATGTTGTGTCCATTAAATAACTTTGAGAGCCTCGCACATATTCAACTACTTCATGTTCAACCTTGGCCTACTTATTGGACCAATAACTACGCCAATATGAAATCACTCTGTTAATAACATCACGTTATATATGTTAACCACTAAACGTTAGTGACTGTAGAGACTTAGGGCATTAAATAGACATTAAAATACGTAAATGTTTTGTTTTCAATCGTCAGTTTTATTAAGCATATCCATAATGTATAGCGATGATGCAGGTCTATAGATATAACAATTGAACAGGAAAAGTAGCACTCCAGGACGACAGTCGCCTACTTTAAAGATGCATAAAAGGCAAAATAAGACACCATAAACACAAAAAGGCTGGGCAATAGGGCTACGATAATAAAATTTTGCAAAGCTTATTTTGAAGTTAATGGTAACGGTAGCCCTGCTGGAGTAGCTTTTTAGCTATATAAATATTGCGAATATTGAAGTCCTCAACACGACTACACGCTCTAGCGAAACGAATAAGTTGAAAAACATAGACCACATAAGAAATAGCTCAGAAACATCCCCATCTAAATGGGGATAATCAACAATATCAAAATTAAAATCATCTCGCTGGTCATAGATTTTACTAATTATTTCGCCATTTTCAATAGCGAGATGGAACTCAAGAAAAGAAGCGACATTATCAGAAATGTTAGCTTTGTTGAGTAGAAGTTCTTTACTAGCTAAGGATAGCTATTACTAACCATAGTAAAAAAGTAAGGATTGTCAATGTTCAATACATCATGCATTACAAAGTTAACATAAATATTCAATAAAACGGTGCGTGTAGGTAAAGGATAAGTGCAAAAACCGTTTGACTAGACGCATTATTAGGACAATACCGATAGTTCAAATTAGACCTTTGTTAAGCTGTTTGATGCAGCAGGAAGTGTAACATCTACAAAACACATATATATAAATACTTGAAAGTAAAGTGTTAGACATCAAAATATAAAGGATTGACAATAGGCTAGGGATATCACAGTGGAATGGTCAGTGGCAAAAGGGACCGCTGGGATTTTAATTTAAAGTATTGTAGTTACAACACAGCTTGTCTAATATTAACATTCTAAAATGCGATATGATTGGCTAATGGGAGTTTTACCTGGAGGAATTTTGTCATATCATTAATCATTCAGATGTTGTCATTCGAAGTTAAAGTGTTATTTCGTACTATAGTAAGACGTTCGCAAATATAAAAACATTTACTTGCAATCAAGCGACGTTTTTCAGAGTGTTCGAGCGATCTTATAACAGTTTTTCGGAGATCTAATCAGGTATGGAATCATTAATGGTTTTGTGTATAAGTACTTTTATGCGTTCATGTTATTTGGAGAAATGTTTTGATAGTATGCTTGCTGTCAAATTACCAATGTTGATGTGAAACTCGCTAAGCGAAATTTAGTTTCTACCACTTCCATGAGTTGTTGTTCATTAAAAATGGAAGCCCTTTCTCGCACAAACTTAAGAATTTTAGTTTTAAAACTGATTTGGTGACAACGGTTTCTTGCTCAACTGACCCTACGGCGTAATGTGAGCTATTATGACCGAGTATTGTCTGTCCGTAGCCGTAGTTGTCGTCTAAACAACATTTACCCAGGAAGCGCTTGACCAATATTAACCAAACTTTTTCATTATTGGTTTTCAAGAAATGAAAAATTCGGGCAAATGACATCGATCGTTGGCTTTCATGAAATGCAGCATTAGGTCGAGTAGCATTCAAAATGTTGCCGTTACTACCTTCAGGTCATATACCACTATAATGCATTTCCTAAGGCCTACATTATAGCTCTTTGACCTCCAACGCCTATTTCTAAATCACAATGGCTGTACAAAATTAATTTGTCTTAAAGAAATATCTTAAATACACTAACAAATTACCAGCAAATTGGGGATAATGTAATGCTTTCAGCCTCTAATAATTCACTGAAGGTAAGAACCCCCAGAATGGTAGAAAATAAATTGTACTTTTTGTAAATATACCCTCAATATAATTTTATGAACAAAAATGCAAAGTTCAATCAAAATATCCTAAATGAACACGTTTTATGATGAAAATATAATGTTTTGATGTTTTATGGAGATTTGTTATGATTTGGGTAATTAGAACCAATCAGAATCTATCTTACAATCTGTCTATATGCCCTAATAGACCTATACTTTTTTCAACCAATCAGAAGCCCCAAATCAATAGTGGTATCTGACCTTTTAACAATATTATCCTCAAGACACTTGTACCGATTACGATGAAACTACAAACATATCAGCACCACTTACAACGGATGTCGTATACTATAACGAAATTGGACTGCGACTATATTTTACCAGAGTTATGTCCACTTGAATCTTGAATATTTACGGTAATAAGCTGCTAGAATTATGTGCGGATTGGAATTAAACGGTACATATACCCAGACTACCAATTGAAGACGGGCATATTATCATGAATTTGGATTCGACTATTTATATAAGTCCTCTTGTATGAATGTATATGAAAATCATCTTCTTCCTAGGCTTTTTGTGACGATTGAATTGGATTTTAAAGTCGCTCTAACAGCTAATGTCATATTGCGAATTTCCAGCTTCCATTGGTGGAGGAAGACCCCAGGTGCCCCTTCGGGTATTGAGTAGAATCACCGGAGTTCCGCAAGCCAGATGGATAGCTTCCTCAAATAAAGATTCCTAGGCCCCTGACTAATCGTGCACGAAAATTGACCAGAGGAGCACCTATGGTCTTCCTCCACTAATGGAAGCTGGAAAACCGCCATATGACCTGAGCTGTTGGTGCGACTATAAAATCCAATTTAATTTAATTTAATTTAATTTAATCATTGTACCATACTACCAGGGTAATGATTTAGGCCTGTTCGGGACATTGTTAAAATCAAGTACATTGAAATTGATATTGTTTTAGATTAAAGTTATATTACTCAGCTAGTTGCTTTTGAAAATGTGTCAGTGTTGCTTCAATAGTGGAATAGTGCTTTAAAGGCTAATATACATTTACTGTTTTGGAATAAGAATACAAATCACGGTCAGAAAGTTGCTTGTATACTCGAAATGTATGGCTCGCATTGTAACTTTTATAACAATATGTAGTTTAACATATTAACTAAACAACTAACTGAATGATGATAAACAGACACAAGTATTGGTTTATATTGTATATGCGTATTTATGGCGTATTTCTTTTATAAACAATACAAATATCTTGAAATTTATAAAGCTATTTCTACATTTACATAATGTAGGCGTAAGCTGACAGCAATAAAGACAACCGTAACTTAATTAATTAATTTGTTTTGACAGGAGACATTACTCTTAAAGTTACGTCTTGTTTAATGATTTATAGACTGAAGTTTGCAGGTCATGGTGTCTGTGTTGTTATCTTTAATTGCTCTATATAGTATTACTTGATATTTCTGTCGTTTCTTGTTAAGGTGTTTGAAAGAAATTCAGAACAGGGGATTCACTGAAAGCAACAAGTAAACGACAGTTGATACACTGCTGTAGAAAAGAGTATGATAATGGACCTTTGGAAACGGCCGAGCACGACACATACGAAATATTGCAGTCTCGGTTTGATTGAGACTGTTCATGAGCGGTAGTGAAATATGCTAGCTACCGCTCACGCCCTCTAGCCCCGGGTTGAGCAGAACTCAATATTCATAAAATCAATAGTACAAAATGTTAACCATCCCGAAGATGGCATGCATATGGCGGTGGACATGGAGTTAACTGCTTCCCCATGTCGTACGGCATTAAATGCCCCGAAGAGCGAACATAACATATTTAAATACATGTGCTTACGTCATGCGTCATAAATGAGATGTAACTAAAGTGATCAGGTGTATACGTGCAGTTATGGTTAATACACTCTGTTTGTATGAACTCTGCCTTAAAGGGACACACGGCAATCTTTAATTTTTAAAAACTCACGGCGTCCCTCTAGTTTTTCTGCATAACTTGCATTTGTTCAATCATTAATATGAATTATAAGAATAGTATTAAGCAATTTATTTTTGCATATTATTATTTTTTGTTATTATTGCACCAATAATATATTAAAACTTATAGTATAATAAGACAAACTAGTGAATACTTAAAATCTGATTTATTTAAATGTAACCAGGGCAAAAGTACAAATGATACTGGATATATAAATCGAGACACCCCTTTCAAACATTTCAAGATTGACATGTGACCCTTTAATCTTACTAGTTTATTGTACACGGTGCATCCGTGGCTGAGTGCTTATAGTCTCTGACTTGAAATCACTTGCCCCTCACCGCTGTGGGTTCGATAGAGGCATGGGAATCTTTATGTGAAGAAGCTATCCAGCTGGCTTGCGGAACGTCGGTGGTTCTACCCAGGTAAGCACATGGGGTCTTCCTCCATCAATGGAAGCTGGAAATTCGTCATATGACCGTAGCTGTTGGTGTGACTATTAACTCCAATTCAGTTCAATTCAATAACTGAATACACGGTTTATTATATTGCAGCCTGAGTGGCTGTCAATGTTGCTTTGAATTTCAGTTACTAATTAAACCACGTTGGCAACTTTAGTTCCAGTTTAAACCCTAAACACACACATTTGAAGATTAACATGAAGCAGTCTTGTTACACAAGTTGTATATATGTACATGGTGTATTTATTTATACATATTTTACAAAATATTACATATATAGGACATATAGGTAACCTAAATATACATATATAAAGCATATAGGCAACATTGAGCAAAATTGGATATACCCAGCCTAACTTGGCTTACTAGTCACCATCTTATAATTTCATTACATCAATAAAGCAATATTTAAATTAATATCTGAAAATAAGAAAATGTTCATGCATATTTATACAAATATGGTAATATGAGGATCATGTTGTCATACCCAGAGTTCTGTAATCTCAGTGAGATATATATTTAAATAATGTGAAAATAAAAACAATGAAGTAATTTAAAAATTAAAATATAGTGTTGTGTACGAGTGCTTATAATTCACCTATAAATAATGTGATTGATACTCGTGTATTATATTTCTTAAAGCATTTTGGATAAAGTGTTTTTAACTTAGTTTATCTACTACATACTTTAAATAAACAATTGACATAGATACCCTTTGTTGAGTGAAGACAAGTTTTAACCCTGTAAATGAAAACACTTCACTGATAAATTACTAAACAATGCTGACGAGCATTCACACCGCTTTGCCACTGACCGTTCCAAGGCTATTGTCAAGTTTAGGAAATGTTCCGTAATTTAAACTATTATACAACTAAGAACAACCAACAGAAATAAATGTGTCTCCAATTTTTGGAGACTGAAACAAAACATAAAAAACAGCCAATTTAACTTGTTTATATCATAATATATATTGGTATCGTACCATATAGTGTGATCGTGACTGACGTGCGCATTCCGCGGCTTCACACACTCATCCTACTCCCATCACGATTTATGCTAGTCGTAATAGTCGAGTAAAATAGAGTACTTCGGTCATCATACTGTACAAACTCATTGTATTTGAATAAACTAATGACAAAATGATTTCTGATGAGACGAAGAAGAAAGCAATCTCTCCACACCTGCAATGTAAACGTCATCAATTACAACATTTAACAATATTGTGGGTTAAGGTATTCCCAAGAGTGAATGGTTATTACTAGATTTACCTGCATAATGATAGAGGCAATTAATTGCCAAAACCCCAGACAAGGGTTAACGACCTAAAATATTTGAATCTGAAAATAATTCAAAATTGTGATGCAAATTTCAGAGATTGAGATTGATTGATATTCTTTCGAAAATAGCTTCACTAACGTCACCGTGGTAAATTGTATGCGAAAATGAACAAACGATCGGAAGTAATGTATTACGCATTACACTTACGCATTACACTGTTTACAGCTTTTGCAATACCGTGTAATATTATACTGTGCGATTAACCTCCCACCGGTACACATTCCACTAGACTGAGAAATACTGCGCGTGTTCAAATCTTCCACCACTGCAAGTCAAACAAGTGATGTCATCTAATCGAAACAAAAACAGCAAAAAGGTCAAGATAGCTTCCGATGTCAAATATGCTATATGAGAAGAAGTGAAAAAACGTGAGTGTGTATTTGAACAAAGTTAAAAGCGGTATAATTTTGGACATAGTACGATGATTTTTTTTCTTACAAACACCGAAGTAAGCATGTAGGTGTAGTTTTACTTCGTGCACCTTCCTTCGGATACAAATGATAAATGAAAAGTAAACGCCAATAAACTCAACCGTTCAGTGCGTTAATATTACATGCATCTTCCTGGGTATATGCATCCCATATGTTTAAACAAGTATTCTTTAAACTCTAAGTTTCAACCTCAGTATATCAGAAGTTCAATAATGTTTAGTAAAACTGGTTAAACGGGGTCGGCGTAATGGTCTAGCATGCGGGAGGGTGTGTGTTCATTTCCCGGCCGGGTCATACCAAAACCGTTATAAAAATGATACTAATAGCTCACTTGCTTGATCCTTAGCGCTAGGACTGGTCGGTCCGGTGTCAGTATAATTTGATTTGTTGGGCTAGCGTGCTTGTGTCTACTGCGTGGTATTCTATGACCCCTCTTCTATTGCAGCAGCACTATAAAACGGTTACAAGTAGACATAAAAGCAACGTCAAACCCCAGACATACAGTAAAACTAGCCAACAAATTATACAACTTGAATGAATGAACAGACTAAATTAAACCGAGTCTGCTACTTGTCTCTCTTGTTTGTGTTTGTTGCTTCCAATGTGTCTTCTTTTCAGTAGTTATTGAATGTTTCTAATGCTATAATGGTGTGCTGCTGTTTTCCGAAAACGCAAGCTTGCAATATGCAGTGTTATTGGTTTATATGCAACTGCTATGCTTGTTTCATGATCTATACAACAACATTTAAGCATATCGTTTTGCTAATTGTCCTGGATGTGGACTCTATTAATCTCTATTAATCTCTTTTTGATAGGATGTACTTTTATTTGCACTGTCATGTTAAGCTGGACACTGACGACAGGATAATGGCGAGGTATTGTACGCATTAAATACAAGTAGATCGTATTGCTTACTGAATGTTCCAGTTCGATAACCCTGTCTTCACCACTCTTTATAATCCTTGAGCTGGCTATAGACCGCCCCACCCCCACCCCTACCGCATCCCCCACACCACACCTGGGGGAATTTTGCAAGGTATGGTTTCTGAAAGTTCATACAAAAAGCTTTAAAATGAGCAAAATGAGACGTGTCTGCCATCAGAGCGTTAGGGCGTTCGTGTTTAGGAAAAACTGATACTACCTATATTTATGTCATTTATGAATTTTTTAATAACTTGATAATAACTAGACCGTAAGTTACCAAAAGACGCCATCCCGACTATGGGGGAATTTTGAAGTATATATTTTCCTGAAAGGGTATGCATTTGTTACAAAATGAAGTATGTTTGCCAAATGAGAGTGGGGACATAAGGGCGTGACATCCATTGATTGATTTTTTTAAATTGTAATGTAATTCATTAGTATAAGTAAAGAAATAAATATAATGTCTAAAAATAAAATAAATATATAATAAATACATATTTTAAAATGGTTTATAAATCACAAAAATAGTAATTGCACATTAAACTACTGGGAACTTATCCGTCATTGAAAATAGTTTTTGTTTTACTAGTTATGGCATCTTTCCTTTGTTACAATGTATCCTGCTTTTGGGACAAACCCCAGAGAATAATCATATGTTGTCCCCTTACAATGTAAGTAAGTCTTGCCTTATTCTAGTCTTGCCTTATTCTGATTACTAGTATTTGGACACAATAATACTAATAATAACTCTTATCAGAGACAGATACAAAGGAAAATGACCTTGACATGCATATATCTTCACTCTAACGCCTATGTCCAATGTTCTTTGAGCATGACCATTGGAACTAAGCCAGACACATTCCAGAATATTTATTGACACCCTGAGTCTTGACGCAACCCGTCTCCGGGTCAAATGAACTTCTCCAAAACAGGAGATTCAGTTTCCCTCTTCCACAAGTCACATAACTATTCATAAACTATCAGTCACATTTCCAGGGTAACATCATTGGATTTAGTAGAAAGTATGAGCATACCGGTAATACCGCTGGCGAATTACACGTCAATGTAGAGTAAAGCTGCTAGAGGCCACTCTCCGGATGGCAAATATGGCATCAGAAGTTATTACTTCGCACAAAGAACTGCATCCATCCCAAACAAAGAACAATGAGAAAGACTTGAGAAGAGCCACGGAATCTATCATTGGTTTCACAAACCCATTCTGAGTGGATATGAATGTCTATGAGCTATACCTCCGATCGTCCGGTATTCCAATCGAAAGATGTTGCTGATGATCTATTACAGCATCAGGCTGAGAAGGTCATGACATGACTTGTTAATTGACACGCCGATCCGATCTATAACACACTATATTTGGTTAATTGATTCCCTTATTGATCAGGTATAAGACAGATCCTAAGTTGACGCTATCATATCCTCTAGGCTATCCTCTAGGCTCAGTACCATGATCCTTGCAACAACTGATAACAATTCAGTTCCTGGTACATTTGACGAATTGGCAGAGCTAGTGTTTGATCTACTTACCAAAGCAACTTGAGTGACAGACACTTCCGTCCCTCGATCTATCAAGTAGTTTGAGTGCAACAGGCGAGGTGAAACCCCAACTTGTTTGATTTTTGTATCTATATTTACTGTTGCCAGGGCCGAAAACGAAGACATATTGTGGTTTGAAGCGTTACATGAGTAATCACGACAATACGACACAATTCGTTAATCTCATATGCGGCCAGTGGAAAACAGACATATCTGCACCAAACTCCCAAGGCAATGAAACCTACTTTGTCTGGGGGGAAAATATCCCCTGCTAACCATTATCCAAGCTGGGATAAAACCAGTGGCTTTGTGCGGAGAGGCAAGGCTGTCCCTTTGAAGATTAATAAAAAGCACAGAGAGTTTGTGTCAATTTGGATTGCTCGAACAGCAGCATTACGTGAATGTTCGGATGATCTTCAAGAAAAAAGCACGGAGATCATGGAGAGGATAGTGTGCTGCCTATTTGGCAAACTTCTTTACAAGGATGTCAAATATGTTTTCATTAAAATTCAAATCCACAACTAGAGCTTTTTGCCGCCGTGTCAATTATCTGAACATGCATACTTTCAAGAGTTTTTGTGGCACAGTGCTACCCATGATTAACCTACCATATGCAGAAACAAATGAGAGAAGATAAAATTATTGAATTTGACTGGACTATTGGTGATATAGTTGGTTGACATCATGTTCAAAGAGCCTGGCACTGAATAAGGAAGCAATAATGGGCAGGAAGATGCGGAAGCCAACAAACTGATTGATATTCAGTTTGAAGAAAGTGATGACAGTGTATATAGGAATTGTGAGCTCAAATGATTTATATATTTCCATGAAAATGTATGCTATCTCATAGAGCTATACATTTATATTGGTTAGTAACGTAAGTAAAGTTCAATTCATTTTGTGAATATGTTGACATTGCTTAATTTGTTACATTTGATTAATATATGAATACATTAGCAGTTAAATTTGTGCATATAATTTACTATTTTTCTTTGAATTTGGTAACATAAAACATATGGAAGAGTCGTGTAAATTATATACAAACTTCATTTCATTCAATGTTTGCCTAAGTACAAACAGTATATAAAGGATAATTCTAATACACCCGCACTATATAGCCTAGTTTAAGATATCTCGTTATATTCAACGATATATCACTGTCACGTTTGCAACGTTAGGAGAATAAGCAAGGCAATGCGAAAGAAATTCGGGCTCGTGAAATTATGGTTTACAATTGAACTCCAAACCGTGATATATTACACGATAATTTACCGTAAATGATGTTCTATTTCTTAAATAAAGACATATATCCATGTTTTTATTTGATACTTAGACGTGGTATTTAAATAAAATGATGTAAACTTAATTAGTAACGTATGTAACGTGTAATGTATGAGGTAAAACACATTAGCATTGACATAATTTCATGTCTTTTCAAACTGTGTTGTTACCATCGATGATATGTAGAGGATTGTTGTATTAAAGTCTTTATAAGCTAATTGGCTGCATTTTCAAGATTTCTGGTAACACATGGGAAATTAATATTAATTATTTAAAAAAGCATACAATGTAACGGACAATACAAGAATCAAACCTTGTTGACGTCATGGATTCGTATGTTTATTATAACTAAGATGTTTTAGATAATGTTCGGATATAAAATATTTAATGTTCTTATTTTCTTAAACCAAACACCTTCATTCAACAAGGTAACGTAAATTACGGTAACGTAGGCTTAATAACGCATGTATCAAAGGTATAAAAATTAAATGAAACTAAATTTTGCAGTTTAAAAAGCATAAATAATTGTTACAATCATTTAATATGTCTAAAGGAATGTTGTAATAAATCTTTAATAGTTTATTGGATAATTTGTTCTAATTTCTTTTAACATGCGGAAAAAAAGTATTTAAAAACACACAATGTAACGGACATTACACGAAACAAACATTATTAACATCATGGGCACGTATGTCTGTGATATATATGTTGAAGATCCGAATATTTTAACAGATCATTGTATTATTAAATTTGTTTTAGAAAGTGAAGTTGATTCTTATAATGAACAACCCGATGAAAATATTGAAAATAAAGATACAAGCTCTGAAACGGATTGTAAATTTTTAGATAGCAAATATGTTTGGAATAGTGAATCTATAGATGATTTTGTAACATCCCTGAATTCAGACCATGTTGTATCCCAGTTGAATGCATTAAAGGTGAATATAAATAATAGCGTCAATGAAAACGATATTAATACTGTAGTTAACGAATTTGTAAATGTTATTGAAAGCGTTGCTGATCCCTTATTTAAGAAGACTATTTCGCAATGATACAAACCAAACATTTAATAATAGAATAGCTAACCCATGGTTTAATGGTGATTGCGATGAGAAAAGGAGATGTTTTATATGCAGTCTAAATAAATACAGAGAGTGCAGAGATGATGTTAACAGGTTAAATTTAGTAAGGTCAATATCTGCGTATAAAAATATAACCAGAAAATGTAGAATCACTTACGATTCTGAAAAATGCAAAGTTGTACTGGAAGATGTTGAAAGAATTAGCCGGCATTAAAACGCCTAATGTTAGTATATCTGTATTTGAACAAAATTTTAAATGTATCAGTAATCCAAGCGATCCATATTTTACGCCAGATGATGATATAATAGACTTTAATGAAAAGTATGTTAATAATGAATTCCAAATTATTTTTGAAGAGCTGAATATTGAAATAAGTCATACAGATGTACTGAAAGCAATTTCCCAACTTAAAAATGGTCGTAGTTCTGGACTGGATGGATTATTAAATGAATTCTTTGTACACGGTAAACACACATGTATTCCTATACCTTTACCATTGTTTAACAAAGTTTTTGAAACCGGATATTTTACGGAAATATGGTCAGACGGTTACATAATACCATTACACAAAAAAAGGTAGTCTTAATAATCCTGAGAATTATAGAGGTATTACTTTGTTAAGTACTTTAGGGAAATTATTTACTCGTGTGCTGAACAATCGATTAAATGATTGGTCGGAAAGTTACAATGTTTATATTGAAGCACAGGCCGGTTTTAGGAAAAATATGAGCACTATAGATAATGTTTTTGTTGTGCATGGGATTATTATTCATATGATAAATGCGGGCAAAAAGTTGTATTGTGGTTTAATTGATTTTACAAAGGCTTTTGATTATGTAGTAAGAGACAATTTATGGATGAAATTAATCAAACTAGGTATTAGGGGTAAAATTTTAGATATTATCAAGTCTATGTATAAATGTATAAACTCACGAGTGAAGCTTTCAAATAAGCTCAGTGAAGACTTTACATGTGTTTTAGGAGTACGTCAAGGTGAATGTTTGTCCCCATTACTTTTTTCAATGTTTATCAATGACATATAAGAAGAATTTATCTTAAAAGGTTTTGATGGCATTGACGTAGATATGATCAAAAACATTATTGTGCTATATGCTGATGATATTGTGATATTTTCTGAAACTGCACAGGGTTTACAGAAAGGATTTGACATTCTTCTTGATTACTGTAAGCGCTGGAAATTAAAAGTAAATGTATTGAAAACAAAGGTTATGATTTTTAGGAAGGCTGGTCCATTAGCTGGAGATGTTCGATTCACCTATGATGATAATTTAACAGAAATTGTTAAATCTTTTTCATATCTGGGAATTGTTTTTACTCAAGGTGGATCTTTCCATGAAACACAATGGACATTAGCAGGTCAGGCTCAAAAAGCAATATTTAAACTAAATAGATATCTATACAAATTTACAGATATCACTGTACAGCACAAACTTGATTTGTTCGAAAAACTTATTGTTCCTATTCTAAATTATGGCTCTGAGGTTTGTGTAACAGCATTAAATATAGTACGAGTGCATACACAATTTTTCAAACGAGTATTACAGATAAAACGATCAACACAATACGAGAATTCTAGTAGGGCAATTTTTTATAAACTGACTGTTGATTATAATTTTGATCTTAAGCCATATCTAAAACTCGTATATATACCAACGTTTAGACAGGCAATGTCAAAGTTACGTGTGTCCTCTCATACCCTTGAAATAGAAGCTGACAGATGGCAAAAAGCAGGCAGTAAACCAATACATGAAAGAATAAGCGTCGTCTGCAATACACTTGAAGACGAATATCACTTTGTTATTGAATGTAGCATGTTTAATGAAATAAGAAACCATTACATAAGTAAATATTTTTGGGAAAGACCTAACATGATCAAATGTTTAGAACTTTTCAAATGCGAAAACAAAAAGACACTGCAAAACCTTAGCTTCTTTATATATAAAGCCTTTGAAATTAGAAAATCAATGGTATATAAATAATACATTTACAATGGCCGTTTTTGTTGTTTTTTTATGTTATTCTAAAGTTGCATGTTTACGTTATAAGTGTATATTTGTTTATTACAAACTATGTATATACATTTGTGTACTAGTTAGAATCTTTCCATTTATCACGTTAGTTAAATCTAATATTATATATAAATTAATATAAATATGTACATGAACATATTAGCGATTCAATGTGATGGTTCAGTCACCTTCTCTGCATGTTTTGCGGTGAAAGCAAAATAACAACAACATTTACTGCTAAAGTATTTATTGTTACCTTATACATATGAATACTTTTCTGTTAGTTATGTTAATTGTTGGTATAATGTTGTATATATATTTCACTATCGCTGTCAAGTGTATATGTATTTGTTGTATCCTCACGGGTCTTATGACCCGTTGGAATTATCTGAATAAACACATATGTAAGGTTTGGAATAATTTTCTGATGTAACATCATAAATGTTTTTAATGTCTTAGGTTAAAAAACTTAATAAAAAAACAAGGTAATGTAAATTACGGTACCGTAGGCTTTGTTACGCAGGTATGCAAGGTATAAAAAGTAAGTGAAGCGAACGTTTGTATTATAAAAGGCATGAATAATGAAGACAATTTAAAATACAAACCATTTCTTCCGTACATTTTTAGTCTTCAAAATGCATGAAAATGAATTATTATTTTACAGGTAACGTATTCTACACCCTGTAACACGATAAAGCCCCAAAGCTCAGATGGCTGATAAGTTGCAAAAGACTACATACGTAACGGGCTTTCAGAAAAATAGGGTCTATAAAATTCACCCGGGAGAGGGAGGGTTTACCTTATTAGCTCACGGCCTATTAAGTTGTGTAGTGACCATTTCATTGAATATTTAATTTACTCTTAGTCTGTGGTAAAGTGCGGACCATTTTTTCTCATTTTTGTTTGAAAAATATTTATTTCCAAATAACACACATTCATTATATATAATATATATAATTACGTGCAATAAGAAAGCTAACATAAATGATTAAAAAAACGTGCATAATAAGTTGTTTGTTTCGCCTGTCTATTTATATTAAATTGTTCGTGTACTGGTCCGTATCATTTTATATGTTTTAACGTCGACGGTAACGACCTGTCAAGGAACGCTGACACTGAACTAACTGAAGAGCAGCATGACCAGCGTATTGCCATCATCAAGGCTGGGAACGAAAACTGCAAAATAGTTTTGTCAAAACTTGCTCCTAGAGGCGATGTTGACGTTCACGCAGTAATCATGATAATTGGGCGCTTGTCAGCTCATCACAAAACTGACTATGTTGACAATAACCGTTCCTTTCACGATAAAAATGGAAATTATTAACCCGTTTTCTGAATAAAAGGGACCACATTCAGCCATCCAAACCAAATACCAAGCGAGTGCTAGCCACTATAAATGAAACAGTAGAAATTGTGCATGAATTCGCCAAGAGCATTTTCTCCTGAAAAACAGTTCAACAATTTGACCCAACAGGTAACTTCGCAAATGCAAGAGATGCCAGAAACAGGCGTTATTTTCAACCTAGAAATTGTTTAAACTGTAATGAAACTAGCCACAACACCGACGAATGCAGACATCGGCAACCAATCAAATGGTTGTCATGTGGTCTCATAGGACACAAACTGGACATTTGTTGGAACTTAGGAGCACGGCAATGATACCAACTATCACAGACATGCAGAAAAACGTTTCAGTGTTTTGGACACGATTTGTGAAAATTGTGATCTTAGCGTATTTACGTGTGAACATGAGAACAATGACAGTGTGCTTTTACTGCCACATAAACTGTCAATAAAAATAAATCAAACAAACAAACAATTACATTACCAAAAGTGGACACTTAACTGATCTATGTTTAAATATAAATGGTTTTAATATTGGTCACATTAACATACATGGATTATCTACACAAATTGGCCAAATTAAATTAATGTTAACTTCACCTTTAAATGAAATTAGTGTGCCTGGAATCAGTGAGACAAAATTTACTAGTGACCATAAAACTGAATCATTTTATGTAGATGGTTTTCAAGTTCCATTTCGAAGGGATAGAGTAGTAAACGGAGGTGGTGGTTTGACTGTTTATGTTGAAGATGGCCAATCTGCCTAGATTGTACTAGAAGAACCGATTTAGAAGATGATAATATAGAAATTATATGGATTGAGATTAAGCCAAATAAAAGTAAACCATTTCTTTTTGGCTCGATATACAGACACCCCGAGTCTAGAGTAATATGGAAAGAATATTTTGATGAGCACTTAGAAAAAGTTCAGTTAGAGTGAAAAGAATTAATTATTCTAGGAGATATAAACCATGATTTACTTAATCCACAGATAAATATAGAATGGTCTAATTATATTTTATCATTAGGGCTTGTTCAAATGGTAAACGAATATCGAATGTCCAAATTCAAAAACTCTCATAGATCATGTGTATACTAATTTTGAAGAAAATATTATATGTGCAAAAGTACAAAACAATTGGCGTTAGTGACCATTATCCAATTTTCTGTACACGTAAATTAAGTTTTAAAGATAAAACAAATACTCACCAATCTATTAAGTATCGCTCTTTTAAATATTTTATTGAGGAAAACCTTTATTTAGTGCTCTATTTGATTTTCATGTCTATATGTATTAACGATCTTAAAAGCATATCATGGAGCACACGGGAAAGTTATACAGATGCAAATGACTTACTTAACACCTAAGTGACTAATTTCTCAAGTATTATTGATAAGCATGTGCCGCTTAAAATACAAAGGGTTACAATGCTCCAACAACCGGATTGGCTTAATTCTGATATTTTAGATGTAATAAAGGAAAGAGATAAATGAAAAGCAAAGAATGATGTTCAAAATTACAGAATTTTAAGATATGAAGTATGGATTTGATTAAAAATCTTCTCTTATGAAAGGAACATTGAAGAAGGCAAATCAGATCCAAAGTCAATATGGAAAATATTTAAAGAGCACGGTCGTCCACAAAAACTTCACAAAAAGGAAATTCTGCAAATCAGATAAAATCTCTCATATACATCACGTATATCATTATTTTACTCGTCTCTTTCTCGTATGCATCATGTACATACTTACTTCGTACTTGTTTTTTAGTATTTTTTAAGAGTTGTAGGCAATAATGAACTTGAGGCTACTTGTTGATCTTATATAGCATTGTAAATACGTGACGACTACTAGCGGAACATGGGGTATGTTCCCCTTAGATACGTCCTTGTGTTTCAGTTTTAATAAGATGCTGTTTTGCCATACTACTTTATATGTTTTGGATAACTATTTTGCCTTCAAACTGTTGTAATGTTGATGTTAAACTCTCTAAATTCTAAAGCAACACACATTTAGTACGTAGTACTATGCAACTTTGTAAGCACTGCTTCTTTTTGTCAATTGTGCATATCACATTCAAGTCTCACTATTGCGTTTACGACAATTTAAGCATTACGATTAATAGTTTTGGTTGTTCCTTTCAACTTTGTTTCAAATTACATTGTATACACATCCGGATGGGCAGTTACTACCGGTTTGAGTAGTTTGTGCGTTTAGAATCAGCTTGGACTGGAAATGCTAAAGAAAGTCAGGGTGGTAGAAGATGCCTTTCTGGTCTGAGCGTAGATTCTTCCTACCTCCCCTCCTACGCAAAAAAAAGAAATAAATAAAAAATAAAAATTCTAGGTTTCAGTTAGGGTTGGGGCAGCTGGCTCGCAGATTTCCTGGCTTTCTGAAGTTTTCCTGTAAATCACGATTCTACTCCCAAAGGATTGTGGTATGTTTTTGATGAGTATTTGCATGAAGATGTACAATTTGTGATAATTTACTGCCTCTCAGTTCCCTTAGACATGGATTGTTACTTATTACGTAGGCATTATTCTCCTTGTCTTCACTGCATCTGGTTTATTGTTTAATTTAGTTGATAACATGTTTAGTTATGACATATTAATCATTTTGTTTTATATAATGACATCACATTGTCTATGAACAATTTAGCAAATGTGATCTAGCTGTGAATATTGTCATATCACCTTAGGAGCAATTGTACAATCACGAGGCTTTAGCAACTACAACGGCTGCCTCGTCAGGCACGTACAATATTTCCCTTACAAGTGCAGGTTCCCTTTGGTTGGACATTTTGTGTGTATTTATGTTCATCCAACTTATTGTCAATACCGTTTATAAAGTTGTATAACTTTGATATATGAGTTACACTTTCAATACAAAGTAAAATAAATTCCGTCTGACTTTCCAAGTAAGTCAGACAAGTACAAAACTATACTATAGTTCTTAGTGCCTTGCTTTCCACTTCGACAATAATGAACTCAGGTTACCTGCACTTTGTATGGCCGAAAACGAAACATAAAATAGGGTTTTCTGTTGAAATAAGGAAAACGGATTTATGTTTTGACAGAGAGCCGGGGCGTTTGGTACTCTCAGTACTCTGACAAGGCTAAGTAGAAGATTATGCACTCTTAATGTCTGTGAAGCTGGCCAATCACCAATTCGGGGACCAATATCCCTTGTCATGGATATCCCTCTAGGGAGGTATTGAAGACAGACGCCATTTTTCTGCGAGAGAGTCAGGTCTGTCAACCCTTTTTCCCTAACCTCCCCACCATCCACCTTCATTGTGTGCGTCTGTCGTTGCTTGCAAAAGCGGACATATATGTGCCTTCTGATACCTCAACGCCCTGTTTCTCTGTCTGCAAACGTCCTTGAAATGTATATCAGTTTTCTTACCTAGTCATTTAATTGTATCTTATGCTAGTCACGTGTGTGTATTTATGTTCATCCAACTTATTGTCAATACCGTTTATAAAGTTGTATAACTTTGATATATGAGTTACACTTTCAATACAAAGTAAAATAAATTCCGTCTGACTTTCCAAGTAAGTCAGACAAGTACAAAACTATACTATAGTTCTTAGTGCCTTGCTTTCCACTTTGACAATAATGAACTCAGGTTACCAGCACTTTGTATGGCCGAAAACGAAACATAAATAAAAACGGTGAAGAAATAACAAATAATTTTGAGATGGCAAATGTGTTTAATAATGTTTTTGTTAATATAGCTCTATCAATCATATTGGGTTTCAACTCGTATGTGATTATGTTGTTGGACTTGTATATACGTTTGCATCTAGATGCGTATGCAGATGTACGTGTTTTGTATATATGTACGTGTATAATGTGTGTATGCATGCGTGCATGCGTCTTTGTACGTATGTTTATGTGTATGCATATGCATTTATATGTTTGAGCATATACATGAGTGAATGTTTGTGTTTGCTACCTGATGATGATGATGATCAATACTGAATCTCAAAACTACTGGTATTTCTGTGTTTACTGTGGTAAGCAATATTATACTAGGTAATATTGGTCATATACTATGATAATTTTACTGCAGATTCAAGAAATATACTGTAATAATTGTTACACACATATACTGCAGAATCAAGAAATGTACTGTAATAACTGCCGCACACATATCATGATCATATGCTACGATGCTGTCGTTTCATTATTGAACAAAATGTCAAACTGCTGCAAATTATTTAAATATACACTATTATTGATGATACAATTACAATTAGTGAATCTATTAAGCACAACTGTTCTGCATATTCTCTTTTCTTCAATACATTTTATCTTATTATTGATATATCTTCACTGTATTTGTTTTTCTTATCTTCTGGTATAGTTTTAAATACTAGATGTGGGTTGTTTTCGCTAGTTATTTTCATCACTTTCGTTCGTGATGTAAACTTGTCTCTTTATTGAAAATAATGTCAAACTGCTGCAAATTATTTAAATATACACTATATTCTGATGATACAATTAGCAAATCTATCAGCTATAACTGTTCTACATACTCTCTTTTCTTTTAAGACAGTTCATCCTATTATCGATATTGCTTCAATTTATTCTTTTTCTTAATTTTAGATAATCTAATTTTATGAATTTAAAAATCAGTAGCAAAGCAGTTTACTTCTGGCATAGTTTTAAATACGAAGTGTAGGTTGTTTTCGCTAGTTATATTCACCAGTTACTATAACTCGTACCCTTCCTTACTTAGCTCTCTACGCTCCTTTCGTATGTGTATTGTTCTTGGCAGCACCTCACTCTCTAACGTCTACACACCTGGAATTACATAATGCCTATAGACTTGTCCCTATCTAGGGTGAGAATAGGTAAGAAAACTATTTTTGAGCTGGTAACATGGATGGCTATACTTTTATTAAAATGTGGTAACATTAAAAAAAATCCTGGCCCATCTACTAACCCTCGCTCACAAGAGGATATAAACTAACATTTGTATATAGTCCATTGCAACGTCCAAAGCTTTCTACAGAAAAAAATAAATATTTGCTGCTCTTCGCGATTTTGACATCCTCAGTTTTACTGAAACTTGGTTTAGCGATATCTTTTATATGCCGACTTTAATAAACCATTTCCACAAGACAGATTAACTGATGACCATATTGAGGAATAATTGTTTTTGTAAAACATAACCTACATGCCACCAGACGCCGCGATCTTGAGGTTGACAATCTTGCAAACTATACTCTTGCAAACTATACTTTTTGGAACCTTTTATAGACCTCCAAATTCAACATCTCAGATACTCAAAAACAATGAACTATCGATTGATCTTACAACTGATACAAATGTTTCGGACATTGTTACCGGCGACTTCAATTTGGACATTTATAAACCTCAGACATGCCAATACATCATAAACTTATCACAACAGTATAACCTTACTCAATTAATAAAATACCCTACACATTTTACTGAACATTCACAATCCCTTATCGGCCTTTTTTTAGTATACAACCCAGAAAGTGTAGCATTATGCGGTTTTGGTGAGCACTTTCTAAACCAAAATATGCGCTATCATTGTCCTATATATTGCTTGCTTAATTACGACAAATCAAGACATAATACTTATAAGCGTACTACATGGCAATATGATAAAGGGGACTACGAGTCAGTTAAAACAAATACGTCCACCTTTATCTGGGACTCTTTATTCGACTCCGATATTGATATATATGCAGATAACTTAATACTCAATAATAATAATAATACTCAACTTAGCAGAAGCTTTTATTCCTACAAAAACAGACACTCTGACCCACCTTGGTTACATAATGATGCGCGCAATGAGAAAACTCATACGACTTTACGACAAAGCCAAACTTACAAACAATGCTGACCATTGGACAGAGTACAGACAGATACGTCACGTAACAACACGTGCAATCCGGAATGCTAAGGAAAACCATATACACTCGCTTGCCAATAAGGTAAACTCGGATTCTATATCTTCATCTGATTGGTGGAAAATACTTAAATCCTTCATTAAACCCAACGAACGGTCCTCAAGCATACCTCTGTTAAAACATAATGGTAACATATTTGCTGACATTGTATGTCCGTGATGTATATCCGTGATGCTGTATGTCCGCGATGTCAACAAAGACAAGGCAAACATGTTCAACTCATTTTTTCAAACTCAAACTATACTTGACGATATTGATAAACCGCTCCCCTATATTGACGTGTGCCCAAAGAGACCAACACTTAGTCAAATCACCATTACTCCCGACGAGGTAAAATCTGTGCTTCAAACTCTAAATTTAGATAAGGCAGCTGGACCTGATAAAATTAACAATACACTACTTAAACAGTTATCAACTGAATTATCAACTCTCTCATGTAACCTATTTAACAGATATTTACACACTGGTAAAGTCCCATCACAATGGAAACTAGCGTACGTGTGTGCTGTATTTAAAAACAATGATCACTCTGACGTATCAAACTATCGCCGATATCCCTTCTTAGTACTATTGACAAAGTCTTAAGAAAATTATTCATAAACATGTTTTTAATTTATTTATAAGACACTATATAATTACTGCTCTCCAATTTGGTTTTGTCACAAACGACTCAACTGTAACCCAGTTAGTCTCCCAATACAATACATTTTACAAAGCACTTGACGAGGGCAAGGAAGTCAGGGCCATAATCTGTGATATTTCGAAAGCCTTTGACAGGG
Organism: Cyrtodaria siliqua; assembly: GCA_037043455.1. Classification (NCBI taxonomy): domain Eukaryota; kingdom Metazoa; phylum Mollusca; class Bivalvia; order Adapedonta; family Hiatellidae; genus Cyrtodaria; species Cyrtodaria siliqua. The sequence goes on along the minus strand of JAWPHD010004187.1, from coordinate 146,556 downwards.
TCTGGCATAAAGGACTACGTCTCAAACTTCAGGCTGTTGGAATTACTGGTCAACTTCTCACGTGGACTATCTCCGTGATCGCCTTTCACCAGAACCAAACCAATCAGAATCTATTTCTGTCTTTAAAACCAGACTAAATATTGACATTAATAATACTCCAAAGTGGTACTATTCAGGTGACCGAAAAACTCAGATACTACACACAAGTCTACGTACTCACTGCTGGAGCCTTAACCAACACCTGTATTCCAAGAAAATTGTTGACAGTACGCTTTGTACTTGTGGAAATAGTGAAAATACAAAACATTTTCTTTTGCACTGTAATAATGTTCACCAACAAAGAATTGTAATGATGAATGCACTGAAAGTCTTTAATAACGTATCTATTATTACCCTCCTTCCTGGGATCCCTAGTATTAAATGAAACAAACTGTAGAATTTTCAAAATATTTGAAGATGCAAGATTTCATTTTCAGAACAAAACGTTTTTAAAACAGGTGTCTACCATCTATCAAATATTATAAAAAAAAATGTACTTATTAACTTCCATGGGAGAATATTATTTATCTATTTTTAGAAGATATCACTGACCAGCTCGAAGAAGCCAGATCTTAGTGCTGCCGGAAACATAGAATACAACTCTGTCTGTCTGTCTGTCTGTCTGTCTTTCAGTGTCTCTCTCTCTCTCTCTCTCTCACCCACGAACCATTTCATATCCAATGTTATTTAACTTAACAGAACGAATTAACAATGTATGTAGAGGGAATTATTTGGTTGTTATCCACAACAATGCTGTTTAAACAATCCAATATTTATACTCCAAAATATCGCAAATATTTTTTTAACTGCCATTTATTCATATCATTATGTTAAGGAAACAGATTTATACAAGTTTTTCCTTCTGAATCCGTTTCACATGTTTGTAACATTCTCGAATGTCTGTATAATAAGCAATGTAAATTGTAAAACATTTGTGAATAAACTATTGTTTAAACTAACATCTGATACAACAAAAATGTATAGTATATAAAATGTTTAACAAATCATTTATACGATTATATTATTTTTTCCTTCAGAAATATAAAGACCACAATGAAAACCTTATACAATGTGTGTATTTGTTTACTGGCGATAGCGCATATCAATGCACAGGGTAAGTCATCATAATGTGTTAAGAATAACTATACTAACGAATCGAATTAATGCATAACATGGAGAAATCAAACAAATAAGTGCCGGGAACTTGATATATGTATTTAGCAAGTAAGCATAACCTTAAACTCGTATGACGTCATTTCTAAGTTATACATTCACGCAGTTAAGTAACGGAATACGGATATTAACAACACTTACATCCTACTCGTATGCTATAAACATCCTACACACATCACTGCACACATCCTACACACATCCTACACAACACATCCTACAAACATCCTACACGCATCCTACGCACATCCCTACACACATCCCTACACACATCCTACACACATCCTACACACATCCTATAGCGCATATCAATGCACAGGGTAAGTCATCATAATGTGTTAAGAATAACTATACTAACGAATCGAATTAATGCATAACATGGAGAAATCAAACAAATAAGTGCCGGGAACTTGATATATGCATTTAGCAAGTAAGCATAACCTTAAACTCGTATGACGCCATTTCAGAAGTTATACATTCACGCAGTTAAGTAACGGAATACGGATATTAACAACACTTACATCCTACTCGTATGCTATAAACATCCTACACGCATCCTACGCACATCCCTACACACATCCCTACACCCATCCTACACACATCCTACACACATCCTACACGCACCCTACACACATCCTACACGCACCCTACACACATCCCTACACACATCCCTACACCCATCCTACACACATCCTACACACATTCCTACACACATCTTACACACATTCAACACACACCCTGCACACATCCCTATACACATCCTACACACATCCTACACACATCCCTATACATATCCTACACACATCCCTATACACATCCTACACACATCCTACACACATCCTACACACATCCCTTTACACATCCTACACACATCCCTATACACATCCTACACACATCCTACACACATCCCTATACACATCCTACACACATCCTACACACATCCCTATACACATCCTACACACATCCCTATACACATCCTACACACATCCTACACACATCCCTATACACATCCTACACACATCCCTATACACATCCTACACACATCCTACACAAAATTCTACACGCATCCCTACACGCATCCTACACACATCCCTACACACATCTTACACACATTCAACACACATCCTACACGCATCCTACACGCACCCTACACACATCACTACACACATCCCTACACCCATCCTACACACATCCTACACACATCCCTACACACATCTTACACACATTCAACACACACCCTGCACACATCCTACACACATCCTACACACATCCTACACACATCCCTATACACATCCTACACACATCCCTATACACATCCTACACACATCCTACACACATCCCTATACACATCCTACACATATCCCTATACACATCCTTATACACATCCTACACACATCCTACACACATCCATATACACATCCTACACAAAATTCTACACGCATCCATACACGCATCCTACACGCATCCCTACACATATCCTACACACATCCTTATACACATCCTACACACATCCTACACAAAATTCTACACGCATCCCTACACACATCACATCCTACACACATCCTACACACATCCCTATACACATCCCTACACACATCATACACACATCCTACACCCATCTCTACACACATCCCTACAATCATCCTACACACATTCTACACACATCCCTACACACATCCTACACGCATCCTACACACATCCCTACACACATCCTACACACATCCCTACACACATCCTACACACTTCCTACGCACTTCCTACACATCCTACACACATCCCTACACACATCCCTACAAACATCCTACACTTCTACACATCCTACACACACATTTTGTGGGCACTTTTGTATTACCAAACTTGAAATATGTCTTTATTAAATACATATTATATGCATATAGCCGTATATCAATAACTTTAGTAATCAACAATATTCTGTCTACAATACAGGTCTTTCTCGCGATGACTTGAGAATGGCTTTAAACCAGAATCCATTGTTTTCACATAAAAGGGAAGTAATTGTACCACAGAATGTCAATATTAATCAGACGATTGACGATAAACCTCAACCAGACATTGTCCAGCAACAATTACTAGCAAAACAAGAACCACAAACTATATCTCAAAAGACTCCACCAAACAACCAACCCCAAAAATCTGAAGGAAAGATAGAGCCAGGAAATAATTTCAAGAATGAAATACAGACAGGAAGGCCTATAACAGCGGGAAAACCGGCCGGGCGTGGACTATCAGTACTTGGTGAAAAGGCTCCTGAAAGCCCATCGACATCATTTGTTTCTAATATGCGACCAATATCTGTTGTCGATCAAAAGGTTGCACAACCCACGTTAGTTCCAAAAACATTGGCAACTCCAATTGTCAAACCACGAGTAATAAATGACAGGTTGGCGGTCAACATAAAGTCTAAGACAACCGCAACATCTAGCACACATGGATCAAACAACAAAATATGCAAGTTCAATATGCCGACATTTATTTTACCGGATATGCATATCTCTCAGCTGGATTTTGAGCAGCAGTATCTAGTTCCGGCATTGCGTGCGCATTTACGACAAGGACGCGCATGTAAATCACGTGCCTTGACCATATTCATTGATTGGTTGCTGTATCTTCGCCAGAAACTATTCAATATTTAACAAACAAAAGAGACGTTACGTTCTTATTTTCTCCAAACTTTGCATTATAATCAAAACTAGATGTATAATACAAAACAGTAAATAATCAAAACTAGATGTATAATACAAAACAGTAAAGTATGTGTCGCCTGTTTATAGTGTAATTAAGAGAGAAAAACTCTAAAACTGCTATATATTCACAAGTAGACTCGTGAACTCTTCGCTCCTTACGTTTGACACAGCGAACGTAAACTTTCAACTGGATTCCATAAACAAACACTATATATGTTCTAACAGTTGTTCTAATAGCAGTATGTACAGAAACGCAACTCGGGAATTTCGGCTATGTAAAGTATATACTGCACACCTAATTTCACGTAATATTCCAGAGATATCCAAGTTCTTTTGTAAAAGAGAAGGGTTGAAGCTAGTAAGAGAAAGGAAAACAACTGTGCTGACGTAGACTTTTTAATCACAGTACACTTTGTAATGTTGATGTAGTGCTTTGAAAATCCCAGCCATTTCAGAACTGTTAATGTAAAGAGACTGCAAAATTGTACATCCTAAGTTTGATTTCCTGCTTGAATCAAACGCGTATTCATTCTATCAATAAGGAATACTTAAAGGGATACATTTGGTGTGTTATGTCTTCTTTCAGTTGAAAGGCCTATTGTAGCCATGCACCATTCGATTAGCAGCAGAATACTACACATACAATATATAGCGGACATTCCTGAGTGTTGTTTCTTTTTTCCTTAAGAATACATGAAGGTGATGGTGTTAAATTGATAATTACAAAACCTTCAATTTTCTTTGAACACATATCTAATCGATCGTACTTACACACTGTGTGTCATAGCTTTGATAGCGTATCGCATATTTGTTAAAACATCTAACGTAGAAAGCATTTGTTTTGTTAGAAAGCTAGACTGGCTTTGTCGTTATGTTTGTTAATGTTTGAAACAGCTCAACCTATCATCAAATCAAATACTCTGCTATGTCTCCGTTTACAATATGGGCTTCAAATATTAGTGGTTCAAAGCTATTCAAAAAAGACTGATAACACATTTTAGGATTTAAGATTTTGTTTTAAATCTGATTGAACAATATTAAATGAATCTATAACCACGGAGACGAGAGCCAGTCTGTTACAAAGCACTTACACTTTGCTTGGAGCATCTTAGATAATGATTGCTCATTCATTTACTATTCCTGTATAGATTCTTCTTTTTTTACAAAATTAAGGGTCTATAGAAATTGAAACTCGTCGATGGCATAAACCAAATAAAACCCCAAGATCCGAAAGAAAATGCCAGCTTTGTAATATACTAGAAGACGAATTACACTTTGTATTGGAGTGTTCACTATATCATGATATTAGAAAAGAATATGTTAACCAGTATATTTGGAAACGGCCAAATATACCAAAATGTATTGAACCTATGACAACAACAAAAAAGCATTTATTAAAGAAACTGTCAGTTTTCATTAGAAAAAGTTTTAAAAGAAGAGACGATATGTTTCATAAATACGTATCACTTTTCTCCATTTGTGTTCACAGATATAAATGTGTATTGATCTGTACTTAAATTTATTAATTTAAAAACATGTTAAACAATTATATACCTAATCTGCTAATAGTTGTCAAATATATTTTAACTAGTAACATACAGATGGTCTTGAACTCACCTACAAATTGTACAAATTGTCATTAACTTTAAAATATTGTGTGTATTTCTTATACATGTTTATATGTATGTACTATTTGCTTGTGAAATGTTGGGCGCAATGCCTTATGTTTGAATAAATTATCTATCTATCTATATTATGCAGTGCTACGTAAAAGAAAGTTGCGCTCAAATATCTTCACAAATTAGCTGGATTCAAGGAAAAATTGAACAGTTAACAGTTATGGACATTGTATTATATTGAGAAAAGAACTAATTGGTTTTGTTGGTTGTATGATGTTTTACGTTATTTTCAGTACATGTTAGGCTACATATGCCGTTTTTTAGTTCGTGGTGCAGGCAGCCCATCCACTTTGTCCTGGGTAGAACCAATATTTAATACCCACCGCCATTCGTAAGTGTTATAGTTTGGAGATGAGAGATTTTTAAAGTTGTCCTTCAATATAGTTTTATGTTTAATAAATTAACCACAATGGGACAAGTTGTGAGTTTTTCTATCGTAGGCTTAGGATATGCTTACATTTGTGATTGAATTATTATTTTTATCGATTTCTGATTCGTATCTCATCAATAATAATTTTCATGTTAAAGTTACACTTAATTTTTAATATGTTTTTATTTGTTTTTATTTGTTCTTTATTCATTGGAAATCAATCAAAAAACAATTCTCGTACTTGTTAAGTTACTTTCCTATAGTGAGTCTGACTCACTTAGTACGAGTAGAGTATTGATACAATATGGAAAATATCCATGATGCATTATTTAATATTTATTTTTATCACATAACGCCCCTTGTTAGCAGTGTCGAACACCCATGTATGACACAAGTGTAATACAACCTTGAACGATTTTGATTGGTTGAGTAACCTGTAACACTACGCAAGTTTATTAAATGAAACTATTTTATTTATTATAAATTTACCCAGATCTGAGTCATAAACTTATTAGTTGTGACAGCTTATAACAATAATGCACGTTATACAAAACAGTGTTGTTGGTTTGTTAAAAAGTTGGCGTAAACTGCTATTTTGTAGAGAGGTGAAACACGAACTCTTTTATACGCAACGTTATGTGTGAGACGCGACGTTACGACTAGTTCATGACGTTTTGGCGCTAAAGTGTGTCTGACGTCGTGGCGGTTCTATGTCCATCTGAATTATTTTTAATAATTTGATTGCAATGTTATATAAAAAAGATCTTAAACTCGTTCCCATTCCATATAAGATTTATGAAACTCGTTATGAATTATTTTTAATTTTAACTCGACAAAAGGTTCGTTAAATTAAAATAATTCATAACTCGCTTCATAAATCTTATATGAAATGGGAACTCGTTTAAGATCCTCTATATATATATGAGTTTCCGTAGCCCGTTTATCACTTAATATGGATATAAAAATCGAACAGAAAAAGTAGCATTCAAGGACGACAGTCAATCACAAACACACACAGAAACAAAGAACAACTTTAAAGATGAAAAAAATGCCAAATTAGACATCACAAACACAAAAGGGTTGACAGTAGGGCTACCGCCCTAGAAACCATATTTCAGGCTTTGCCATTTTGTCTTTAAACCTATTGTACACCTTGGTTATTTCAAATCAAGGTACGCCAAATAAACATATTCCTTAAGAAATGCATCAAGCTTAATGTATACAGACGACAATTACGCAGTATGCCATATGAACGATTTTACGTTGAAGGTCTCACAACACTATTATCTCCCTTGAATACACGTGCCCTACAGATGAAGGAGGTAGATAAAAAAAAAAAACAAGTCCGCTTTTGTACATTTTACGTGATACATTGATTTATCTTTCCAGGTCTAAATCTACAACATTTTATAAGAGATCACAGAAAAATCCATGTTGATATAAGATTTCTAGCTAATTCTGCCTCAGTTTACACATCATGGGTCTAATCACCACGAGATTGTAAATTTGTCGAACTTTTGATAGGTGCAAACATGAAATTTAAAAGTTTTCAATCTAGTAAATTTGTGTTAATTGTGTTTTAAATTGCAGATATTGGATCAATGAAAAGGTTAAACATACATACATGTTGTACATTTTGTTTATCTCTATGCCACGAAAAAAAATATTACAATGGAACCCTATGCAAAATTAATTGTTATGTGAGACGTGAAGGGAACATAACTTTATGACAGAATGCATCCGCTTACATTGGGGATGGCGACCATTTAGTACATGACAGCGTGGTATGAAAATAGCGTGGTATGAAAATAGCGTGGTAGAAAAATAGCGTGTTATGAAAATAGAGGATCTTACATGAGTGCCTGTTATATTTTGATTTACTAATTACGTTTAATAAAATTCTATGATGCGAGGCTGTGCGGAGCATCACCTCAAATGTATCCTACGGGGTTAATAAATTCAATATTAAATAGTCACGAAATCAATGAGAGATTGTATTTAACTTTATTAATATAGCTGCCTACATATGATGATGTAGTATGTTGCTTTGGTCCTCTCTTTACAACACCCAGTAATTGGAACTGGACGTAATTCGTTGTTTTTTAACGGTTACGGAAATTGACGAGGCAATTCCGAGTTCACATCGAGCTGAACGGACACGACCGAGTGATTCGGCCTTCATGGCTTAATTACATTTTATACCGCAAGTTATGTGAGACAACATATTATTTTAAATTATTAGACTCAGATATATATTAAGGGGATGAACCTATAATAAAATGATCATTCGTAAGAGCCTTACAGTATTAAATGTAAATGCCTTCCTTACCAGCCGGAAATGTCCAAAAACCTGTCTAATAACGACAGCCTCTCTAAACAACACTGAATTGCATGCATTATTAATGCAAGTGACATTTTAAAACTTCATCCGTGACGCAATTGCGGTAATTTATTAACTTACAATTGAAAACCTATTGTTGTTAAATATAATTAAAGTTGTCAGTTTCCATAGACTTGCAACATATAAAGACAGGTGGAATGCGCAATCGAGTATCTGAGAAAGTTTGTGTCTGAGGGTGATCTCCATAATATTCAAAATATTTAATATACAATACTGAGGCACCGCTAAAGACTACAACTCCGCTAAAGACCACAACTCCGCTATAATACACAAACATTTCCGCTAAAGTCCACAAAATGTTCCGCTAAAGTCCACAAAAAATAGTGTCGCTAAAGACCACAAACGTTTTCTCTAAAGTCCACAACACTATTTCAGCGAAAAATACAATTTTGAATTAATTGCTTTCTCATTTGTGAGAGATGTTTCAGGATTTTTTCATTAATTTATGCAAAAATTAATTTATGCAAAACATATTTGCGCCAGATGTAGTTTACATGTATAAATGATACATACGTTTTGTAAATATGCAATATCTGGCATTAAAGCGCTAAGTGCGCTCTTTACAATGAGCAAATACATTTGTTGCAACCCTAATGGTAACAACTGCATTAAAGGCAACATCCCTATGCATTAAAGGTAACAACACATTCTTGATGACATTTGTATTGGAATTTCAGGTTGCTCTACTACACATGCTATTTATTCCTCCTCTTCTAAAGTATAAACAAAACAGAAATATCTGTTTCATTATAAATTTTGTAATGTAGTGTAAGTTATTTTATTACCTTTAGTGTATGTTGTTACTTTTAGTCTCAAAAGTTTTCGAACACCTTCGTTTTCAGGCACTTGTTTTGACACATATCTGTGCGCCGGAAGCTTTATGAAATAAGTGCGTAATGCAGGGTCATATGCGGATCGTTTTTAAATGAAAATAGAATTAATCATTCCATTTAACACTTATTAAACCATTTGTGTGCTTTTGTCATCACATCTCTGGTACAGTCGGACTCTTACCGGTGCATTCGGACACCCATGACGGTACATTCGGACATCTGGGAAAGTTCGAAAAACCGTAAAAGGTTGTTTTTTTTAAAATTCGCTATACAAGGTAAAAGAAGGTATGGAGCCATACACAACTACTATTTAATTAAGTACATATATATACAAACATAGACAATCACGCCACAACCCATCAGGCTAGAAGTGTGGCGATGGTTTCAAATTGATTGACTCAGATTTATTAGATCTATAAAAATTTATAAAATTAAATTAATAGTGATTGTTTTGGAAGGCGATTACATAAGAGTGATACCTCTAGCATAACGCCCTAGCCTAAATCCGCACATGTTTCATTTGAAATTACCAGTTTGAATTGAGCGTATTAAGGTGTCCGATTCTACAGTCGGACGCTTTCATTTTGTCAAAAAATGACTCCAACAATAAACGAATATACATTTTTATATTTTAATCATCAACTACGTAACTTAATTGTTCACACAAATTTCAAAGAAGTACGACCAACAAGATCGAGTAATATCGCAGATTTGCGGGTGCGGTTAGCAGGATGCTCTAATATGAAATGTTTGTAAATGGCGCCAAAACAGGTTTTGATGACGTATGCATTATTTGACAAATCAAAAAGTGTGTTACACTTTGCATAATAATAATAATAACAAACGCATAGCTAAGAAACATCAATTTTATATGGATAAGATTATGACATCATACGTGATTATACCGGGAAGTACTCTCAAACATTGTTGTGAGTGTAATCAAGCGTCCGATCGTACCGGGCCGTCCGAACGTACCGGATTTTACCCTAATGCAATTATTACCTTTAGGGTTGCAACACACGTATTTGCTGATTGTAAAGAGCGCACTTAGCGCTTTAATGCTTCTTCCTGCCAAATATTGCATATTTACAAAACTTATGATGTAAACTACATATGGCGCAAATATGTTTTGCATAAATTAATGAAAAAATGATGAAAAATCTCTCACAAATGAGAAAACAATTAATTCAAAATTGTGTTTTTCGCTGAAATAGTGTTGTGGAACTTAACGAAAACTTTAGCGACAATATTTGTTGTGGACTTTAGCGGAAATGTGTGTGGACTATAGCGAAGTGGACTTTAGCGGAGTCGTGGTCTTTAGCGGAGTTGTGGTCTTTACAGGTGCCACAAATACCATGCTGTTTTATTATTAATATTATTAGCTCTACTGGCCAAGGGCCAGCAGAGCTTATGGGATGGTGTGTTGTCCGTCGTCCGTCCGTCGTCCGTCGTCCGTTAACTTTTGCTTGTGTACACTCTAGAGGCCACATTTCTGAGGCAATCATCATGAAACTTTGTCAGAATGTTTGTCTCAATAAAATCTCGGTCAAGTTCGAAAATGGGTCATGTGGGGTCAAAAACTAGGTCACTAGGTCAAATATTGGAAAAACCTTGTGTACACTCTAGAGGCCATATGTTTGACCCGAGCTTGATGCAACTTTGCCAGAATGTTTGTCTTGATTATATCTTGGTCAAGTTTGAAAATGGGTCACATGGGGTTAAAAACTAGGTCACTAGGTTAAATACTTGAAAAACCTTGTGTACACTCTAGAAACCGTATTTCTGACCCAATCTTGATGAAACTTTGTCAAAATGTTTGTCTTAATTATATCTTGGTCAAGTTCAAAAACGGGTCACATGGTGTTAAAAACTAGGTCACTAGGTCAAACTTTGGAAAAACCGTGTGTACACTCTAGAAAATAATTTACTAACATATAGTAAAACATATATAATTCATACTCACTAATATAAATTGTCTTCAAGTAAACAGTTTTTTATGAAATACAATTTGTGTTCCTTCATAAAGTGCTTTTAGGTAACACACCATGTCATATTTATAAGTGATGTCCTAAAGTCGAGACTTCTGACACTTCAACAAATATATATCACGTCTATGAACAACGGAATTCATTAGTGGAAGCAATAGTTAATGTAAGTGGTAGCAAGTATGTAACCGAGTTAGCTATCATTCTATGTAATAAAACAAAATATAACCGGATACTGACGTGACGACGAAGAAAGCTATCTCTCCATAAAATCTGTCAAAACATTATCAGTTGTAAACGTGTGTTGTTGTCTGTTTGTATCAACTGTAAAAATCATATGCAAGTAATTAAGAATATGAAGAATGTAAACACTCTATGTTTAACGTCAGACGCTTGTCCTTATGTGGCAATTAAAGAAATAGTTACATCTAAATTATTGATCTGTAAAAGTAGGTATATACGTCAAACAGGAAATGTAGCGTTCACTGGACGGAGCCAATCAATCACACATATAAAACACAAACAACATTCACAATGCAAAATATAAGCAAAGTATGAAACTCCACAAACATAAATTTGTTGACAATTTGGGTACCGCCTCGGAACAACAGTCAGAGGCAAAATGGTCGCTGGGGATATAAACCAGGTATCGGATTGCACCAAACCTCACTCTTACCCTATTGGTCACTCCAATAAAACGGGACAGTGTAAATAATCTGTAAAACAGGATAGCTACTCTTACAAACCAGGCAGCATTAATAGATGGCATTTAAGTATGGCACAAAGATGATCATGTATATATGAATATAACATAAGAAAAACATAGATAACCACAAGCCAGTACTCATTAACTTGGCAGAAGGCCATACAGGCCACGACAGGACAAGATTGAAGACAAATATCAAACGCTACCGTCCTTTCAGGATTAAAGTAGACGTCGTCATATGGTCCACACTATGTCCAGTCATCACTTAATCTCACAGATAGGCATGGTAGGGTTTGATATTTGTCTTCAATCTTGTCCTGTCGTGGCCTGTATGGCCTTCTGCCAAGTTAATGAGTACTGGCTTGTGGTTATCTATGCAAATGGGTCAACCATTAAAAATGCAGTGAATTGCAAAATGATAGGGTCATAACCTCTTTTGATATTTGTTTAACAAGATTAACAAAGATTGTATAAAAGTGATCATTCAAAAGCGTATGAGAGTGGACCTTTGGAAACGGCCGAACACAAAGTTTGTAAATCACATCTCCATAAAAGTCAGGTTGTGATAATCCTTGTCGCAGAATATCTTACATTAGTTTTGTATTTTAAAAGTAGATCAATGTTTACGATAATCGGATTTCGAAGTTTGTGGTAACTGTAACGCTAACATTTGCATGTATCATTTTAATATGATAATTACAAAAACGTTTAACACGGTGGCTTCAATATTGAATTATATTTAAATATTAGCCTTGATTACGTAATCTCATCGAGTTGCATATAAATGTTTGAATATTTGGATAAAACACACCACCAAAATATCCGCTATATTTCAAAAAAAATACTTCTTAATTTACGTATTGACAATAATTGTTCACAATTCAACAACACAGATATTAAGCATTCGCCAAAAAATGATGGATATGTGCCTGGTGTTGAATAATCCATTCCTACAATAGGCATGTTCTGATATGAGTTATTTCCCACAAGTCAAACTTATTCGAGTTTTTTTTTCAATGTGTTTATGACAAAATAATTGTCTCTAAAAGCAAGAATGTCAAAGACGTAGAACAACGTAGGTCAATTACGTCAACTCTCCAATGTCGCTTTATCATCAGAAGTAGATACAAAAATCGAACAGGAAAAGTAGCATTCAAGGACGACAGTCAATATTGAAACAAAGAACGACTTTAAAGATGAATAAAAGGCAAGATAAGACATCACAAACCTCAGTCTTACTCTATTGTCATCCCAATAAACGGAACAGTGTAAATAAAGAAAACCCCTCCAGGTTATAATCTCTCACAAACAATACAGCATTCATAGGTAACCGAAGAGGTGAAATATTTATTTTAAGTGTTTTTACTAGTAAACACATATATGCAATTTCGAAAGTAATACCATTCTGTGAAAAGCGAAATAAGGTCCAATAAGTAGTTGTTAGAGATACGACATAGACTGGTAAAACATCAAATCCCGTCGCCATGCACGTGTCAAGAACGTATTATAGCCATTTGGATATCTGAGATACAGAGCTACCAACGGTCACTATTGTCTTCGGGGGTGTGTGTAGTGCCGTAGTCAACGAGTAATTTGAACATTGCGTAATCCGTTATTTTTTAACGCTTACGGAAATAAATCGACGAGGAAATTCCGAGTTCACATCGAGCTGAACGGACACGACCGCGCAATGATTCGGCCTTCATATGCATTATGTATTTTACAAACGTATTATGGTCTGTGTTTCATGGCTTTCTTACATTTTACACCGCAAGTTATGTGAGACAACACATTATTTTAAATTATTAGACTCAGATATAAATTAAGGGGATGTACCTAAAATAAATCGATCATCAGTAAGGGTCTAACAGTATTAAATGTACATGCCTTCCTCACCAGCCGGAAATGTCCAAAAACCTGTCTAATAACAACAGCCTCTCCAAACAACTCCTGCTAGCATTGACACTGAATTGTATGCATTACTAAAGGGGCAACATTCCCTACCCTGGCAGGGAGAAATTGGAGATGTGTCTTATCAATTACACCAGCTATACAGGCCTGTCAGTTACAGTGAATGACTCTAAAAATAACACAATATGTAAACAACTCTCACTGGATGTAGAGTTTACAGACGACAGAAAAATGTACTAACAAATCAGTTAGGAGTAAAGTTTTTCAATATAATGACTCCAAACTACTAGTATATAATGTCTGCTTATTTTATTGGAACTGTGACAGTTTTTTCAGTATTATTAATTCATGTTTTACCCTTTTATTTTCATCTCTTATATCCACTGCACTGTGTATAATATAAAAAGGAATTGCTATGAACTTTGGCAAATGTAATCTGATGACTAAACATAACTTTACACTGCCAGTAAATATTTCAAGTTATCAGTGTTAAATGAAAATTAATTGCCAATTATAGTTGGTCTGGAGAAACTGTGTATATATACTGCAGTACACAATATATGCCTTTAATGTATGTTAGGATGTCATTGTGTTGTAAATAAACATACAAAATAAAGCATAACTGTACAAATTATTGTTTAGGAATGGATGATGGAGATAATAAGATAAGTACTGACGAGATAAAGAAACGCCTCATCGGGAATTTCCGCTATACATTGTATATACCGCACACTTAATGCCACATAATATTACAAAGAAATCCCAAGATGTTTTGTAAAACAAAGTTGCAATTGGTTAGAGAAAGGACACAGCTGTGATGTTGTAGACGTTTTAATCACAGTACACTTTATAACAAGAAATTCATAAATATTGAAGTTCCTCTTTGAAAAATTGACTATTTTAGTACTGTATTTAACGTAAAGAGTTTTCAGAAATTTGCATCCTAAGTTTGCTCACATGCTTGAGCCAAACAGATACTCTGCCAATAACCAAACTTTGAAGAAATACTATTTGCTGTGTTTTGTGTTGTTTTAGTATTTTTTCCGAAAAGAAAGGTCTTACGTAGCCATGTACCATTCGATTAACAGCAGCATAGTGTACATACAATATATAGCGGAAATGCCCGATGAGGCGTTTCTTTATCTCGTCAGTATATATAGTTATGACTAAGGAACATACATCACTGAGCCTGAGGAGGGAATGTTCGATTTTCATGGGTGGGATATATAGAAGTGCATAGTGGTGTTTTTGATTCTGATGTGAACATGGTAGGGATGATTTGTTATCTGAATAGTCACAGATACAAACATTCCATCTCAGAGTACTCTGCTACAGAGGTTTACACACAATTATAACTTCTGCCTATACTGAGTGTGTACTTCTCAGTTCATAACCCCACAGGCTCCTCCCCTATATTTTCAATTTTATGTCAGTTGGGTTTAAAAAAAAAATTGAAACTAGGAATAAGAAATACTTTTTCACAAATATGTTTTTACCAATACACTTGTTTAATATCAGTTTACTTCTGTGCCAAATATTGAATTTTTTTATGAGGTGGAATTTTCAATATTTTGAAAAAGGTCTCCCTGATTTAACCATGTATAAATTTAAATGAAAAACCTGCCCCCAGCTCCATCTGGTGGCTTTAATACGGCAGTTGGACCTTTAAGTGACATTTTAAAACTTCATCCGTGATGCAACTGCGGTAATTTATTAACTTACAATTGAAAACCTATTTTTGTTTAATATAATTAAAGTTGTCAGTTTCCATAGACTTGCCACACAAACAGGTGGAATGCGCAATCGAGTTTCTGAGACTGTGTGTGCATGAAAGTGCTCTTCATAATATGCAAAGTTTTTTTTTGTGATTGCGTATATATGTTATACCGCTAAAGCGTCACAAACGACAATATCAGTTACAGCTAGATAGTTCAAGTATGAGAGATGAATGCAAAGTATTAGTCATCAGGTTGTTTCTGCATGTCCATGAACCGTAACAAGTAATTTGGTTTTAGAATTATAGTTTAGCGTACTACAAACATAATTTAATAATATGGTAGATGTGAATAAAAAAACTAGCCTACTCACTTCACTCGACATAACTAGTCTTAAACTATTAATTTGGCGACATATCTAGAGAAAGTTCATAGACCTTTTTCAAGCCTATTAACACATCGCCAAGTGGCTGTATTTACAATATACCTTGCCAAATAGATGTGATTTGATTGGAGGATGAGAATGTTACCTCACACAGTGAAAGTTAAAGTCGTCATAGTCATTAATCAGCCGGGTTTTTTTTATTGTGTGTGTGTTTTTTTGTTATAGTTTACGCAAAGTCGGATAACTGTGTACATTACTGAGACGTTCACAACTATATGAACCAATGTTAACCATAAACTGATTTTAATTCAAAAGTGTCTTTGAACGAGTAACATTAACTGAGCTTGTGATTATTGTCAGGTAGTGTATAGTTAACATATTCAATTAGTGTACTCGGCGTATAATACATATAATATATTGTTCGGGGCGCTTGATTCATCCAAAGGGTTTTCTGCAGTAGCTTGAGCAATTTAAATAATATATAATGAATTATATATCATTACAACTGGTATTTTTAGTGGTAAATAAAAATACATTAGTTTTGAAAATCGGTTGAGAAATAAATATTTTACAGCCCAAATCATGTTTGATGGGGCTTTTCCCAGGTAAATTCCTTGTTGGTGGGACAGCAGAAAACTAAGAAATTTCAAATAACTTCAGATAGCCTTCATATTTTGCTATAAAATTTTCACAGGTGAAAATTACGCCATTCAGTAGTTAGCATGAAGCCATGCAAACCTAATATGCATTGCCTTTTTCAGTATTCATTGGTTATCATTGTTTCAGAAATATGTATTGTAATAACACTGGAAAGTTGTTTTTGGAAAAAGATCAGTGCGCACTGTAGCTGAAGTTAATCACCAGTTGGTGTGGGTTCGAATTATTTAATTAACTGGGGCATGACTTCATGTCTTAACAACTTATATAATGGCGGTATAACGGATACCATATTTGCGGAGTGTTTCATCTTTCTTTCATATACCATTCATATAAATAATGATAATAACTTATGTTGAAAGGAGACGCCAAAACTTATTTGCTTTATATACGGAAGATTTTAGGCTGTCTTTGTTTATTTTTTCCGCAGTATTTATTCGCTCTTAGAGTCGAACTTCTGCAAGGTTGACAACATGGCATTTAATTTAAATAAACGAAAAGCATGTGCTGATGGTATGTTTGGAAAAAAAACTACCGATGCAAATTGATAAGCTTTATTGTTTATTACATTTTCCCTAAAATTGAGAAAACCTATATATATATAAAACGCTTTACTAAACATATGATTAGGACAATAACAATTCATAATTCAATTCAAACTTTATTTATTACCGGATATATAAGCATTTAACAAAATTACATTAACTACGAATAGCTATTTACCAACATATTGGGTTGTAGAAAGTAAAGTTCATAGAAACTAACGATAAATAACATAAAGTGAAAAACGAAGAAAATTAACAAATGTAAGCCATCGTGTTACCAAATGTATTTTGTGCAAAAGGAATTTATTATACGGGGAATAACTTTATTAATTGCTGTGTGTCCTTTCCGACTGTCTGCAAAATATGTTAGAAAATAAAAACTGGTTAATAGAAAGGCGTTTTTATTTATGAAAAACGTCGGACTGGGTTCTCATCTCTTAATATATTTGCTTGGTATTAAAATGTCATTTATTTAGACATTTTATTAATGTGTAGGTAAAATGCGATAGGTCAAAAGTAATATAATTTGTACACTCTTTGAATTAATATCACGGTGTAGCGGCGGGTTTTCTGTAGTTTTTCGAAATTGTAATACGCAGTTCTCGTTCTTTTCACTGTAGTATAGTAATATTATTTCAAAAGAATAGGGAACCACCGCAGTATCAGTTTGTCTTTAGACGTTTATTTTTAGACGCGAATCAGAACAAGGCGCAATTAATAATTACTGGTTCTCGAAGATAATCCGCGCATTAATAGCAAAGGGATGTATTGCAGTCCAAAACAAACAAACATATTCACAAATGTGTTAAAAACTTGTGTTAATTCAATATTCTCAACATTATTTGATGTAACCTGAGCAAAGTTTCTAGTAATGTTCACAATACTTCAGCTAAGGTAGAAAAATATAAGCTTTTAACAGTCAAACACACACAGTTTTAAGAATGTATTTACAGATCAAATGTTTTATTTACACATTGTTTTAATAATTAATTTGCAAATCAAATTCATGCAAATATTAACACAATGAATAAATAAATAAATTGCATTAAATGGCATAACTTACAAACACTTTGGACTAATATAAAACAATATATCGTGATACGTATCGCGATTTGTTGTATCCGTATACCGTTATATCGCGATACAAAAACAACTGACATTACCCATCTATGATCTTAATATATTGTTTTCATGTTCTCTCACCATGTAATTATTGTATTCATTATTTTATTTAGATTAGGCAGTTGAAAGTGGAAGTAATCACATTTGCATATTTTATACTATTTTAAGGGTCAGCTAAAAATATAAACAAAAACATTCCGTTTATAGACGTACCAACAAGGGTCTGGTGTTTTCAAAAACTTATAAAATCGCGAAACACAACGACCTCGTATTATTGTATTAATTGAACAACATTGTGTCTGGTGCGCCCCGATTTTATTTCCGTACAATGCAACGGAAATACGCCTGAGATTAATAAGTATATGAAACCTTATACTCCATACTCTTATACTTAATATCTAGACGGCACCTATAGATTCACTTCTATGTCTATTGTTTTGAAACAAAAGTGTTCATGTTCAAATGTTCTGGCGGGCCCAGTTTTCTTGTATTCATTGAACCAGTGTAATAATTACCACATGATTTATCTGGAAAACACAGATGTCTATAGTAAATCAAAAAATAATTTACTAACATATAGTACAACATATTTAATTCATACTCACTAATATAAATTATCTTCAAGTAAACAGTTTTTGTGACATACATTATTTTTGTTCCTTCATAAAATGCTTTTAGGTAACACACCATGTCATATTTATAAGTGATGTCCTAAAGCCGAGACTTCTGACACTTCAACATATATATCACGTCTATGAACAACGTAATTCATTAGTGGAAGCAATAGTTAATGTAAATGGTAGCAACTGTGTAACTGAGTTAGCTATCATTCTATGTAATAAAACAAAATATAACCGGATACTGACGTGACGACGAAGAAAGCTATCTCTCCATAAAATCTGTCAAAACATTATCAGTTGTAAACGTGTGTTGTTGTCTGTTGTTGTTGTTTTTTTGTATCAAATGTAAACATCATAGGCAAGTAATTAAGTAATATGAAGAAAGTAGACACTCGATGTTTAACTTCGGACGTTTGTCCTTATGTGGCAATTAAAGAAACAGTTACATCTAAATAATTCATCTGTACAAGTAGGTATATACGTCGAACAGGAAATGTAGCGGTCACTGGACAGAGCCAATCAATCACTGGACAGAGCCAATCAATCACACATATAAAACACAAACAACATTCACAATGCACAATATAATGCACAATATAAGCAAAGCATGAAACTCCACAAACATAAATTTGTTGATAATATGGGTACCGCTTCGGAGCAAAATGGTCGCTGGGGATATAAACCAGGTATTGGATTGCACCAAACCTCACTCTTACCCACTCCAGTAAAACGGGACAGTGTAAATACCCTGTAAAACAGGCTAGATACTCTTACAAACCAGGCAGCATTAATAATCAATTTAAGTAAGGCACAAAGATGATCATGTATATATGAATATAAAACAAAAGCATATATTGCCAAAAGCCAGTACTCATTGACTTGGCAGAAGGCCATAAAGGCCACGACAGGACATGATTTAAGACAAACATCAAACGCTACCGTCCTTTCAGGATTAAAGTAGACGTCGTCATATGGTCCACAATATGTCCAGTCATCACTTAATCTCACAGATAGGCATGGTAGCGAACTGCAAATGGGTCAACCACTAAAAATGCAGTGCGTTGCAACAAGATAGGGTCGTCAAAATGATAGCCTCTTTTGATATTTATTTAACACGTTTAACAAAGATTGTAAGAAAGTGATCATTCAACGTTTGTAAATCACGTCAACAAAGATTGCATGAAAGTGATCATCAAAGTTTGTATATAAGTCAGGTTGTGATAATCCTTGTCGCAGAAGATCTTACATTAGTTTTGTATTTTAAAAGTAGATCAATGTTTACGATAATAAAATTTTGCAAACGGATTTCGAAGTTTGTGGTAACTGTAGCCCTAACATTTGCATGTATTATTTTAATATGATAATTACAAAAACGTTTAACACGGTGGCTTCAATATGGAATTATATTTAAATATTAGCCTTGATTACGTAATCTCATCGAGTTGCATATAAATGTTTGGATAAAACACACCAACAAAATATCGGCTATATTTAAAATCTATACTTCTTATTTTATGTATTGACAATAATTGTTCACAATTTAGCAACACAGATGTTAACCATTCGCCAAGAATTCATGGATATGTATATGGTGTTGAAGAAATTCATTCCTACCATAGGCATGTTCTGATATGAGTTATTTCCCACAAGTCAGACTTTTTCGAGTTTTTTTCGGCGCCAGCCGTTTATGACTTTTGGCTTCGCAGGAGGTGTGTCTGTGTAAGCTTATCAAAACTCGAGTTGAAAGCGATACATAAATTATGAAAGCCTAAAGTGTTTATCAAACTGAATGCTGATTGGCTAAATTTGTCTGACAAGGCCAAAGGAAACTAGTAGATTTGTTTATAGAATGTAGTTGTTGATAAATGGTGATTTGTTACGCTGTACTTCAATCGTGACCGGAAAAGATGAAGAAAGGAATAGAAATGCTGAAATTGCATATAAATTATTCTGTTTTCTTGCAAAGTGCGTTAATTTTACATGGTAACTGGTAATGAAACCCTATTAAAAATTACATATCGCCGTGATTTCCTAGTCACGTGATTGTTTAAGGTGCCCCGATGTGTTCTTCTCCAAAACCACAAGGGCTAGAGGTTAGATATTATGTATATATCATCACCTAGTGGTCCCCTACCAAGTTTGTACAAATGGTGGCCAAAATATTCTTCTCTGAAACCACAAGGGCTGCAGCTTTGATATGTTGCATGTAGCAACATCTAGTGGACCTTTACCAAGTTTGTACAAATGGTGACACTGGGGTCAGAATTAGCCCCACCCGGGTGTGGGTGTGTGTGTGTGTGTGTGGGGGGGGGGGGGGGGGGGGGGGTCAAATGTTTACATAGTAATATAGAGAAAATACATTAAAATAAAATCTTCTTCTCTGAAACCACAAGGGCTACAGCTTTGATATTTTGCAAGTAGCATCATATAGTGGTTCTTTACCAAGTTGTACAAAGGGTCAGAATATGCCCCTTACCGGGGGTCAAACGTTTTACATAGAAATATTAGGAAATACATTTAAAACCTTCATTTTTGAAACCACAAGGTTAGAGCTTTGATATTTTGCATGTAGCATCATCTAACAGAGTACACTTTGCAAGTAGATCGATTCTGGCTCTCGTGGACCTCTTGTTTTCAGGGTTATGGCCCTTTGAATATTTTAACAATGGCCTTCCGTAATGGAAGGCACTAACTTGTTTTGTTCAAATTCCCCTAATTGACACTGGCGTGTCAACTTTTATCGGAATACCGATAGAAAACATTATTTTGCTCTTCTCCCTACCTTACATTTCGCTATTAAAATTATCATCAATCACTTATACATTGCGCTTCCCCAAACTATCTTTTTTTAAAGATATTTCTTGTTTGCAACGTATTTATTACAAAATAATTGTGACTGAAAGGAAGAATGTTAAAGACGTAGAACAACGTAGGTCATTACGTCAACTCTCCAATGTCGTATTAATCAGTGTCGTTCAGCAGTAGATACAAAATTCGAACAGGAAAAGTAGCATTCAAGGACGACAGTCAATAACAAACACAAACATAAACAAAGAACGACTTTAAAGATTAATACAAGGCCAGATAAGACATCACAAACACAAAAGCTATCGGTCAGTGTCAAAAAAAGCCGCTGGCTGCCATCACAATAAACGGAACAGTGTAAATAAAGATATCCCCACCAGGTTATAATCTCTAACAAACAAGGCAGCATTAATAGGTGACCGAAGAAGTGAAATGTTTATTTTAAGTGTTTTACTAGTAAACTCATATATGACATTTCGAAAGTAATACCATTCTGTCAAAAGCTAAATAAGGACCAATTAGTAGGTATTAGAGATACGACATAGACTGGAAAAACATCAAATCCTGTCATCTCGCCAGTGTCAAGAATGTATTATAGCCATTGGATATCTGAGATACAGTGATATCTAAGGTAGTTCCACCAAACTGTCCCACCAAACTGGGGATAAGAGCCTGTACGCAACACTGTTGTCTTCGGGTGTATGTGTAGTTCGATGAGTCGAGTGCCAATGTCCCAACATCTGACTTGGAACTTAAATCCGTTTCATTACATTACGTGTGGTGACCCATATACATTATCAATAATGGTCAATTACTTTTCATTACATTACGTGTGGTGAACCATATACATTATCAATAATGTCAATTACTTTTCATTACATTACGTGTGGTGACCCATATACATTATCAATAATGTCAATTACTTTTCATTACATTAATTGTGGTGACCCATATATATTATCAATAATGTCAATACTTTTAATACATTCAGCAAATGCAACTTGATCCTGTTTGCATCACGACGTACTGTCATTTTACAAAATATACGAGCGAACGTTGATAAATAAATAGGCTTCACAAAAAAACATTCTTGAAAAAAACAATGTTACCTAAAACACAAATAACATACTTGAATAAATAAAATATACCGATATATTGTAATAGTACTGGGGGAAAATATGTTCACGTGTATTAAAAAAAGATTAAACAAATAAAAATAAAAAATAATATACAATTATTGCCTTTTGATGAGGTCGATACATGGAAATTTACCGCCGTAAATGCCCTTTTAGTATTATCGGCATCTTCATTTTCTATTATTTTCTTTTTTTCATCAGCTGTCAAAAAAACAATACTGTCGTGACATTTTGTTGATCCCGATGACGTCATTCTATTGTACATTCGTACCTATTCACGTTCGCTCGCGCATTTTTGTTTTAGCCACGCCTTTGAGTCAATATGAAAAGTCAATATACATTTCTCAGGTCAATACGTCTTTTTAGCAGGAATCATGTGACCAGCCTTGATCCAATAGAATTTCTTTAATGTTTTGATTTTATAATAAAACAGATTATCACATTATCACATTAATTTAACAAATTAAACCTTTTACGATCTATTTGTTTTTTTCCAGAAATTACACACGCCAGGATGAATGTCTTACTGACAGTGTGCATATGTCTACTTGCACTGGGACACACGGATGCACAAGGTAAGTTGACATTATCATAACGTATATACTTATTCACCTCCCATCAATTTTAAATAGGGAAAATACAACAGCAAAAAAATAACAATATTGAAAAAAACCTAGTATGGTTAGTGATGCTGACCATGACATACATTTCATTAATGTGCGTGCGTGTTATTTGTATTATAACACTTCTACTAAGAAAGAGCATCATATTAGTTTAAACTATAAACATGAATTATGCGTAATCATTTTGCTACACCTTAATATCCAAAAGATAAAAAAATGTTTACCGTTAGAAGGTATGATATTTCATGCTTGCTTTCAAGCTTGCGTGAAAGGAAACAGTCTAACGTTCCAAACAAAGTATGTATTAGCTATTGCTTGGTGCAGTTATTAGATTATTAAAATAAATACACAGTTTCTATTTCTTAAGGTTAATTTGTGTTTTGGTCTGTCGCTGCATTTCTTTATTGGCATACTTGTAAGAGTACTATTTTGAATACATATCTGAATGTATTTTAGTAACATCTGCTAGATAAAATGTTCATTAAGTCTTTGTGTACAATACAGGTAAATCACGGGCTGCCTTGAGAAAAGCGTTAGGCCAGAACCCATTGTTCTCACATGGACGGGAAGTTATTGTACCTCAAAATGTCAATATTGTTCGAAAGATTGACAAAAATGGTCAATCAGGCATCGTGCAGCAGGAATTATCACCAAAAAATGAACCACTTAAAGTACCTCAAATGGCGCCATCAAACAACGAACCCGGAAAGGCGGAAGGAATGGTACAGATACAAGACAATGTGAATACTCAAATGCAATCAGGTAGACCCATAATGGCAGGAAAGCCAGACGGACAGGAGATAACAGTACTCGGCGAAAGAGCTCCACAAATCCCAAAAGAATCAGTTGTTTCACAAATACGACCACAAGCTTCTGTCAATCGACAGGTAACACAATCCCCTGTCATTCAAAAGAAAATGCCGGCTCGAGTTGTTACACAACAAACAATAAATGATAGGATGGCGGACCGCAGAATCGCTAAGACAACCGCAGTGCCAAGCATAGGATTACGGAAAATAAAGTGCATGTTCAATATGCCAACATTCATTTTACCAGACTTGGATATCACACAAAGGGACTTTGAGCAGCAGTATCTACTTCCTGCTTTGCGCGCGCATTTTTTACAAGGACGCACTTGTCGAACACGTGCTCTGACCATATTCATTGATTGGCTGTTGTATCTTCGCCAAAAGCTGTTCAATGTTTAATAACATAGACGTTACCTCAAAACCTCTAATATTTCTCCAAACTTCGACGCACCATGCGGTGCATAATACAAATGTGCTGAAGTTGAAACAGTAAGGGTGCTAGTCGCCAACTTACGTGTCGAACTGACAAAACAGATATGTTTATAATACTTGCATTCAAATGTGCTTGCATGTTATGTACATGTAGACATGTGAACTAATTGTTCAATACGTTTGCAAAATGCTTCTTGACGGCGAAAACGTTAGGCAAAATAATTTTCAATAATTTTTCAATAATTTTCAATAATTTTCAATAAAACAAATCATCTGTTACTGTTGTGTGTATGCTGTTGATAGTGACATGATATAACCCGTATTACAAGGCATTCAACTTTATTTCGAGACAGCATCACCCATAATGTTAATTCGTTTCCTAGTTAGAGCTTATTCAGGCGAAACGAACTGGCGTATATCAAATATATTAAGTTAGTTGACTAGCTTTCACTACCTCAAAGAATGAAATAAAATTTAGAGGAAATAAAAGTATATGCAAACATTAAGTTGACGATCGTTTGTTGTCGAATTAATGTAGTCGTCTTGGTGAAAGATGACTAATTATGATAATTCGGTAAATTCGGACAATTCGGTAATTATGAAATGTTACAATTTCATAATTATTTTTTATAAAGCGAATCTGTATATAAGTTACACAATCGTTTCGCTTACAGCTACATAGTCTATACTTAGAATGGTACTAACTCATGAATATGAATGTGTCAGGAGTAAAGTAGTTTCAGCTTTAAAAAAAATCAGTGTATAAACCAGAATTCTATCCGTAAAATAACACATTTAATGTAGCTTTCGTACAGGTTACATCGATACATATACCGCTTTCGAATATATTTGAAACATTGCGGCACGTAGTGGGATTTGACCAAGGGACCTTACGTTTGTCATGCAATACATGTAAAGATTACCCGACACTGATATGTCTTGATATATTATAGCTTTTCTAACACAAAATAGGCATTAAGAATTGACAATAGGGCTACCTGATTGAATGAATTGGATATGTTATGATTTTCTCATTGTTTAAACTGCAACAAATTCATATAAAAAATAAAGGAAAACACTATTAAATAATATATATATCTGTATGGTTATGTTATATATGTTTCCAAAGTGCCTTGTCTCGCTTACCTGATGGTCTTATATAATTGTATACACATGCAACAGTAACAAAGGATGGTGAATCAGAGGGTTGAGCGTTGATGAATCATTGAAGAATATAACGACAAATAACGGTAAAATTACACTATAAAACCGTTTATCAAAACTCTATCCAGCTGTTCATAAAACTGTATATGTGCCGATAAAAAGTAAAGGTTTATTTACGGGTTCTTAAAATACCCGTGATTGAATATGCGTAAAATGAATTATGAGTTGGTAACTCTTAATTTGACGCTCCGGTTTTGGGGTTTGGCTTAGCGGGTTAAAGCCGTTTATATTGTGTCTACAGAGTTTCTCAAAATATGTAAGTTATATATATCGTCAGTAAGTTTAGAAACGGCGTACATATACTGAAAGGAAAAAGAAACGCGACATGGGAATTTCCGCTATATATTGTATGTACAATATGCTGCTGTTAATCGAATGGTACATGGCTACGTAAGATCTTTCCTTTCGAAAAAAAATACTAAAACTTCTACAACATCACAGTTGTGTCCTTTCTCTAACTAAATGCAACTTTTTTTTACAAAACATCTTGGGCTTTCCTTGGACTATATATGGAATTAAGTGTGCAGTATATACAATATATAGCGGAAATTCCCGTGTCGAGTTTCTTCTTCCTTTCAGTATATGTTGTAACATTTTGCTGGGATAATTACTTTAATGACATCAGAGTTATGTTGGATAGAGACGATTTTACATGAGAGTGTGTTTATTATTGAATTTATTAAACGACTTGGCAACTATTTAGATATGCACAATACATACATAATACATACATAACCTTTATTGTTTCACTCAGGTTACAACATATATGAAATACATGATATAACAACATGAGGCATAGTACACAAAGGTGATGTTATATAACGGCTAGGGGTACGTGGGATGTAGGTAGAAGAAGTAGCAGATAAGGGAGAAGTGAGGCTATGATTACATAGTTAGATGTAGAATACGAGAGCAGTTGCAATTCAGTATTATTACTTTGTGGCGTGTAGTATGCATTTGATGAATCGGTTTTAAAAGTTGTGCACATTTTAATACAATTCGGTACAGAAACAAATGAGTAGTATAGTCTATTTAAATTACAATATACCCTGACTGGGGCCGTATATGTACATTCACCTTTATTATAATTAAGTTTTCTGCTACACTGCAGAGAGAAGAACAAAAACCAAGAAACGTGACAGAGGGTGTGAGTTGTTCCTGTATCAATTTTTTTTTCTTTTGTTATTTGAACAGAAATTCGTACTAAATGTAGCTCTTTCTAACTTTAAAAGCAAGTTTATGATGCGAAGGATTGTGAGTTTGCTTAATTCAATACTGCATTTGAGATTCTTTTTCATCAAACTATTAACATCATATAACGTTAGAAAGCGCATCGTGGTAAGTTATTGCACCTGTTATTGACGTTGCATATTACCACTAGGGTTTTCATGGCTTTAGTACACTCCCTAAGTCATGTTATGTGATGCATCAATTATCATAATTGCTGACCTTACCATTTCAGAAATGAAGATTTATTTGTAATGTGTGTATAAAATATGAGAACCAAAAAGTGGGTACAATAGTGAAGATGAACCTAGAGTAATTGTGAGCAAAAGCCCAGTTCATCAGCATAAGCCAACTCTACATGAAATTAGTTTATAACTGTACAGTTCTATAAACAAATACGTTTAAGTTCGTTCTATAAATCGATGTTTAAAATGTGTGAGCTACGTGAATTTTAATATTAAGTAAATCACATGATATAATTATCATTTTTTATATAAAGTGAATAAATCAATAAAAAAAAGTTCAGTGGATATTAAATATGATTGAAAGTTTATAGCAATAACATTATAATTGATAATACAATAAGTTATGTAACAGTATAAGTTGAGTTGCGTCTCTTAAGAAAAGCTTTAAATAAGTATTTTGCAACTTTCTTCTGATGATTAAGCATAATAAATTTAAGTTTTTCTTCTTATCAAAAATTCTCTGTTATGTAGAGTTGTATTACATATAGTGTTTCTTATATCATTATAAAAAGAAATCTAGTAAGAAACGGTGTTCATCTTTAACAGCATTAGCATTGCAATATCTAAAATGTTTAGGTTTGGTTTGGTTTTGATTCTCGCCTACGTATCTCCCAGTTTCAATTCTAACTGGTAGTATACCACAACGCAATTGTGCTAAAATAGATTGCCCACCCTTAGTAAGTGTCATTTTCACGTAATTATCGATAACAAGGGTTTCTTTAAATAGATAATGTCCTCAATTTCGGTAAACTTCTATACTTTTCTATCCATATTCTCACGTAATAGTCTCTTATAATGGCATTTAAATTTGACATATTAACGGTAGTTGTATTATTAAAGTGAATAATCAAACCAAGTTCTTGCATGATATATATAGTATATATTTTAGAAACGGTTTACGTATGTCGTAAAAGCTGGCTGTTGTTGGTGGGGTAGCTTCTTTAACAAACTTAGTAAGATCCTTGGTGATGATCACTTTCGCCCCGTGTTGTTCCGGGGCCCCCGTTTGGTTACGGGGCAAAGAAAAGGGCCACTGCAGATCCCGTTGGAGGGGAAGGCAGAGGAGTAGAACCCCACAAATTCATGTTCATTTTATCATTTTTTGTTCAATGCTCATTAAAGGTCTTCATCATGACCCCTGCATTGTTTCAGGCGCCATCTCGCTCATATCACTAGAGCAGTGGCAGAAAAACTAAAACGTGGCTCCAGCGTAAATGGAGTGTCTACAGTAGAATTTGCAGCAACTCTGCAGTTCAGGGTGAGATGGTTCTAGGCCCATTCTCCATATTTTATCTCGATGTACATGGAGGATGAGCCTGGCATGTTCATTCCTGTTAGGCGCCATATAACCTTTCATGTGTTTCAAAACTCTTATTACACATATTTATCAAAAGAGGTAATGCCTTATCATTTTGCAATGCACTGCATGTTTATGGTTTACGGATTTAAATGTTTGTTTCCGCTTGATTGTGCGATGACGTGTCAGATTGTAAACACTATGATGACGTATCATTTGATGTTTGTCTTCAAGCTTTCTGGATTTCTAGGCTTTTGTTTTTATAGTCATACATACATGTTTATGTTGTACTTATATTGTTTGCTGCCTGAAATGTTAGAGGATCTAGCCTGACGGGGATTTCTCTATTTACACTGCCCCGTTTTATATTCGGATGACGATAGGGTAAGAGTGAGGTTTGATGTACCCTAGAACCTGGTTTAAACCCTGCCGCTGACAGTTCCAAGATGGTAGCCTTGTTGTCAACACATTTATGTTTATGATGTCACACATCTTTCCACTTATTTATCCCTGTAATTGTTGTTTGTTTCAACGCGTATTTTTGGTTGGCTGTGGTCCTTGGATGTTACATTTCCTATTCGACTTTTATACCTACTTCCATTCCAGAAGTAAACTATTTTAAATAATCACTGTGAATCACTTCAAAAATATTCATCTATCAAATCACAAAAACTAGGGCTCTCATATATTGCTTGTAGAATTAGCATATGGTCTACTACTTGTTTTTTCCCCCTAAATAATGACAACTTTACCCAGTCCCAACGGTCATACCTTCACCCAGTCCCAACGGTCATACCTTCACCCAGTCCCAACGGTGCTATGTATTACACGGACTAATATAGGGAAATTTATAGATACTGACTTATAGGCCCATTGGGCCGGGTGCTTAATTTACAATTATTTCATATATGTTTGATTTTGAATTGTATATGCACATGTCACTTTTTTAAACTATTTACTTACTTATATAATTTAGCTATTTTGAGAATCCAAACTCTATAGACACAATATAAACGGCTTTAACAAGCCAGGCCAAACCCCAAACCTGGAGCATCGAATTAAGAGTTACCAACTCATAATTCACTTTACGCATATTCAAGAACTTTATTTTAAGAAGAAAATATAAATACAGAACAGTAAAAGTAGCATTCAAGGACGACAGTCAACCACAAACACACAAAAAAACAAAGAGCAACTTTAAATGTGAATAAAAACCAAGATAAGATATCACAAACACAAAAGGATTGACAACAGGACTACCTCCTTGGAAAGGTCAGTGGTAACTAGAACTATCACTGAAGGTGATGAATACCACCGCCTTTTTGCTATAGTCGATGAGGATGATGAATGACTGTCTAAAATATCTGTTAATTTCTAATTCTAATACACCCGCACTATATAGCCTAGTTTAAAATATCTCGTTATATTCAACGATATATCACTGTAATGTTTGCAACGTTAGGAGAATAAGCAAGTCAATGCGAAAGATATCACTAACGTTTTCAACGTTAGGAGAGTAAGCAAAGCAATGTGAAATATTTCAGATGTGTGCGTTATTTTCACATTTTAGGGGTATTAGAATAGAAATAGAACATCGTTTACTGTGAATTATCTTGTAATATATCACGGGTTGTCGTTCAATTGTAAACAATAATTTCACTCGCACTTCGGGCTCGTGAAATTATTGTTTACAATTGAACTCCAAACCGTGATATATTAAACGATAATTCACCGTAAACGTTGTTCTATTTCTTAAGTAAAACAAAGGTCAATAAAACTAGTCTGTAAAAATAAAATGCAGAATCAAAAGACCAATAATGCAGAGACACATCAGAACAACACGGGTGAACTGTATGTCAGTATAATAACACACAATGAACACTTTTTAAGTGAAAGCCACATAAAGTTCATTATAGAGTGAAACTTTCTAAGTCAAATAAAGGTCCATAATTCTGTAATAATCTAGGCACCAACAATGGGTAATGTACAGGGACATAAGGTCATCAGTTGTTATGTGTACATTATGTTTGGGAACAATCAATTTGAAAATGTTTGAGAAAAAATATGTTATCATGTCATTATACAAAATTAGCCTGGAAAATTCTAAGTCAAACAAAGTGCCATAATTCTGTAATAAATTAGGCAATCAATGCAATGATGGGTGATGTAGAGGGACATAATGTCATCAGTTGTTATGAGTATATGAAGTTTTGGTACAATCCATTCAAAAGTGCTTGAGATATGCAAGTATTAACAAATGTGTAACGGCACGCGACGCGACGCGACAGGACGTTACGGACAACGTGATTCCTATATAGCCCCACCTCTCTTTGTGAAAGCGGGGGGGGGGGGGGTTGAATGTAATACCCCTGTGGTCAGCCCTATGTTGTGTTCTCTCAGAGTTTGCCTCTATTTTTGTCAGTGTTAATTGTTTTGCATCTACTTTTCCTGAGTGAGAGAGTCCTTATTTGTATTTGCCCGTGTATGAATATGAGGCAGTTTATATGTGAAGATGTGACCTTAGACAGAACGTGTTTATTAGTGGATGTCAGAATGCGACACGTTGAGCGTAAAGAAGAAACACATATAGGAATCTGCCAGACAACATCGAACACTAAACCTCTCAGCGAACAAAAGACTAGATATATTTGATATGCAACCACAAATACTTAAACTGTAAAACTCTTCACATCACTAAAGCAAATAAAATGGCACGCTCACCAATGTCTGCATGTGGCTTGGGGACCACTTATATACACCTTACACGCGCGCGCGCGCGCGCGCACACACACACACACACGCACAAAGAAAAAGCGAAGAAAATCACTGCAAACGAATGCAAAATCCTTTACACACACTGGTATAATTTCAAAAGAGATGTAACGAGTATATAACCTGAAACATTTTGAGGCGATGTGTGCTGATAGTTATAGTGTGTGTAAAATTAAATTTAAAAAGTGACCAACGGACTTGCATTATAATATAATGGCATGGCCTTGAAATAGATAACATTCTCAATAATAACCCATACTATCCGATAAAATGAATAAAATCAAGTCATAACGTTGATTTGCAACAAAAACAATTAATTAGGCAACACATATAGGTTAAAAGGTCACCCTATAATCATGGTCCAAACCTCACTTGCAATCACATACAAATTATATCATTCAATATCGTAAGATGCGCTGTTATTGGCCAAGTAAACGTTTTACATTTACGCAATCGCAACGTAATATCATCATGGTCATTAATCATCTATGCTTTCCTTGTTATAGTAAAGCTTAGGATATATAGTGGATATAGAGTGGATATATAGTCTAGCCAACTAGTAAAACGGTCAGTAGATATTTATTGAAGTAATTTCTTATCCACCAACAGAGATTGAGTTTATCTTGGAATTATTTTAGGTATTGTATAGTTTGTCGTTTCTTATTTAACAAAAAGGCTGACACACAAGGGCATATTTTAACATTGTAAACAACAAATTTATTTTATTTTAGTTAAGTTTTTAGGTAGACTGATCGTTTTAATTATAACTGATTCGCTTTCTCTGAAGTCTGCTTCGTTTTATTCTGTTTTTTCCGGCCACCGTCATCTGTATGAAGTTATGTAAATGTGGTGTTCTAGAACAAGTGGCAGAATATAAAGATGAATTAATGCAAAGTGATATGTTAACATTAAAGCATTGGATTGAGTGCTTAGAAGAAGTGTGAAACCAAATGTAACTTAAAGTTGCCAAATTTCACAACTGATATTAAAATCTACCGGAAGGATATTCGATATATTTCGCAGAATAGCCCCTTGTTCAATAAAAACACACTATATAAAACTCTATAACTATAACTTTCTGAATTGAAATTATGACTGTTATTCTTATTTTGCCAGAACGGTCAAGCCCAACGATGAATGACTTATTGGCAGTTTGTGTTTGTTTAGTGGCATTTGTCCCTACAGAAGCAGCGAGTAAGTTATTATGTTGCTGTTTTTTTAAATGTTATCATCTATTGTGTTAGCAGTTTCAAAATATGCTTATAAACAACATGATGATATACTAGTAAGAAGAATCTTTCGATCATGAAAAAGATAATTGTATAAAAACGAAAGGCATCACACAAAACCAAACATAATATTAGTGCAGTCTTAGATTAGAAATAGCCGAACTATTCATTTATACTTCCATTTAGTTTAATATTTTGATAAAAACCTAACTTTTGGATATTATAATATAAACACATGTAGTAATTATATCTATGATATTGCAGGTCTTAACACAGATGCCTTGCGAAAGGCTTTAGGCCAGAATCCAATTTTCTCACACAGAAGGGAAATCGTTGTACCACAGAACGTCAATATTATCCTGCCGATATCAGAGCAAAAAAATATTCCGACGGATATAGCAAAACACGAACAACATATTGTGTCGCCAATGATGCCACTAAACAACAAATTCCGAACGGTCGAACGTATTACACAGGCAAAGCACAAAGGAACAAATCTAATAAACTCTGAAAAGCCCACTATAGCCGGCATGATGAAAGAATTTCTTAGAGAGAAACCTCTGGTAGACACTGCTCCACAAAAACCAAGATCATCGGACGTTTTACAAAAAATAAAGGATTTAGGTCAGAATCCAATATTTGCACACAGAAGGGAAGTTATTGTTCCACAAAATGTCAATATCAACGTGCCGAAATCAGATCAAAACATCCAGCAGGAATTAACACCGAAGCAAGAACTACGAACTTTATCACAAAGAATGACATTTAACGCCGAATCACGAAAACCTAACGGCAATGTAGAGGTAAAAAACAAAGAAACAAATCAAATAAAAACCGGGAAATTCATGACAGCAGATATAACTGTCGAGCAGAGGACATGGAGGAGAGCAGTTTTTGGAAAATGAAAACTCGAATAGGTATAACTACATTAGGTGCTGATTCACAAAGGCCAACATCGTCAGTTGTTTTAAAAATTCGTAACCCTTTAGGCCAAAGCTCAATCTTATCACACGCGAGGGAAGTTGTTGTACCTCAAAATGTTAATATCAATTTGCCTAAATCAGACAAAAATGCAGTAGATTTGTTTGCTAAAGGCCAACATAATCAGTCGCTTAACAGACGGTAACACGTTTCCGCTACTCCACACATACCGCCAAATACAGCGTAATTTACATTCGTTCCACAAATATATAGTTTATTCAAGAGATCACATTTCCAAGCCAATAACAAAAGAAAATTGATTTAGTCCTCTGCCTCCCAAACTGAAAAATCGGAAAAGCCTTAATCAGGTATTGTTAACGGTTACGGAAATCGGCGAGTCAATACCTATGGCAAACCCAATCGGAACTCTTCGCCAATTTCCGTACTCGGTAATAGTGGGTGACGGAATCCGACGAGGCAGTTCCGATTGATGGCAAACCGAGTTAAACGGAAACGATTGAGCGATGATTCTTCATTTATATTTTCATCACGCAATTGTATTATGATAATTATGTAAAGGCTTTATTAATTCCCAAACGTTAAGTTGTTTGAAAAAAATATATATAAATAGTGTACATGCTATTCGGTGAAGTGAACAGGCAATGTGCGTAAACCTGCTGATTCAATAAGATGAAAACAGAGGAGTATTCATTTTTCCAAATGTCAAAACATGCAAATGAATAGCAAAAAACAACAAGATGAAGTTGAAAAGAAATAAGTGCTGGTTAATTTCAATGAGCTGTCTTCCTACCTTTTAAAAAAAACAGAACGGTATAATGTACAGGTGTCCATGTTTTGATAAAGCGGGATCTGTAGTTTGCATACCGAATGTGGTTCAAGATATCGTGCACTTTCACGAATTGCATTTATTATCAGTGCTTAAATAATTCATTATGCAAATATGCACTTGTCCTTGAATGCATACTTAAATACTTAAAACCCACACATTTTCCGTCATAGTTTGACAAACGAATCATAAGTACAATGTTAACATTAAAACATGGTTCTACCTTAAGGGAGAATCGTGATATATTTTTTTGCAAAGTCGTAGAGCCGTTAAACGTTCAACCGATAACGTTTAATAAAAGAAAAGGTTTATTGTTTTTCAACGGCGACTGCATTTTAATGACGTGTTACCGTTATCCGCAATTTTTGTGTCCGTCCGTCCGCCCGTCCATCAAGTCTGTTGGGTTTTTTCCCGTAACTTAAACTCGTCCTTCAAGGAAGGTATTCATATCTGGAACAGGAGATGATAACCAAGATGCCTAGATAACAACGAAGGTTTCGGGTCCTGGTTCTGACAAGAGGGTCAATGTCAGAATCACCAAAATGAACATTAAAGTCAGTTTCAACCGTTAATGGACGGGACGTGACATCATAATGATATTGATCGTGTAACACACCCCAGTGAGAGGTGTTTTATTTTTAGTACGACGTATTATAAAAAATTGCAATATTGTCTCTCATATCTAGGCACATTTTAAATAAGCTCAGCTTACCTTCTCATGAACAATTACTGATGTGCTGCCAAAACATAAAGTACAATGTTGGGGTCATGAATATTCTAAGAAATAACTCTTCCCGTGAAAGGTTTAATAAAAGTACGTATAAAAGCCAAACAGGACATGTAGCTTTCACAGACTACAGACAACCAAAAACACGAATTAAAACAGGCAACAATTACAATGTTAATAAACAAGGCATGTGACATCACAAACACGAACGGGTTGACAATAGGGCTACCGCCTTGGAACGGCGATGACAATTCAGGATTTGAACCAGGTTCTAGGGTACACCAAATCTCACTCTTACCCTATTGTCATCCCAATAAAACGGGACAGTGCAAATCATTGAAATCAAGATATCCCGGCCAGGTTATATTCTCTATTAAAGAAGGCAGCATTAATAGGCAATATAAGTATAACACATATATATATATGATAATTTCTATTACTCTACTTTGCATCGGTTGCAAATTACTATGTAATATTCGAAACGAAGTGGCAAATACGTCCGCTGACTAGGGAGCGTACATTTCTATATAAATATAAAAAGACATGCATAGAAAGCCACAAATCAATTACTCGGTGACTTCGCAGAAGCCAGAGCATCAAGAGAACTCGTCATTAAGGTTACGAAGATTTAAGACCTACATCAAATTGAGGATTTAGGTAGACGTCATATTAGGGTCCACAACACTGATTCATGGCAAAATATTGTATTTAATACACTCATTTCTATAGAAGCAAACAAGATCATTTATATTGACTTGATTTGGGTAGGAACATATTACTGCCATATAAATGTGTGTATGAAGTTTGAAAACCGTACGAATAAAAATACAACTTTAATTAATTGTTTGTTGACACATTATTAAGTATATCTAGCAAAATGTCGCCGCAATTTACCTGGTGGTGATATCACTTAACCGCATACGTTGTCCTTACAATTAAGGATAGTCAGCTGTATATTATGGGAAGCCATAACCGTCAAAATGTGGATATTTGCAAACCATTCAATGAAAGGCCGTTTAATTCAACACGAAATCATTTGATGACGTCGACTCTGTTCATTCGTAATACGGTTCGAAGTGAAATGATACGGGTAAAATGTCAAACCATACGACGCAAATAGAAATCATAATATTAGCACGACTACGTTATAGATCGGTATATATTATGAGGGTATATATAGTGTGACTCTGCAAACACACATGTACGTTGTATATTTTATATAAGCATGCATATACGTATACGTTTTAAAGGGTACATGACGTTTACCTTACACGTTTCGAACCTCGGGATGTTTCGTACCCTATGATTTAATGTTGTATTCATTGTATTAGCACAACTACGTTATAGTCATAACTGGGTTCGCCCCATTTTTATGCTTCCCAAAAAATGTCCGTCCGTCCGTCTGTACCTCCGTCCGTTCGTCAGTCCGTCACACTTTCTTTTCCGGAGCATAACTTTGAAACTACTTATGGGTCTGCATTGAAACTTCACACAATGATAAAGGACACTTAGCGGAAGTGCAGAGCGCAAGAACCGTAACTATGTCTTCATTCAATCTAGATTATTTCCCTTTGTTATTTTATACTTATAATTCTTGTCCAGAGCATAACTTCGAAAGTACTTATGGGACTGAAAGTACTTATTGGGACTTCCAATAAGAGGAAAAGCAGAGCGCAAAAATCGTAAATATGTCTTCATTCAAAATATAGTTATTTCGCTTTGTTATGTACGTCTATATGAACAGAAATTCAAGCATAGTCGGAAATAACTATTCCCGCACCCCGAGTAGGCTTTTTAGCATCTCATATGCTGCAATATATGACGAGTTTGCTGGGCCACCATACTTCCAGTCGGGATAAGATTGGACCCAATGTGTATATATAACATTATCAGGCCCTTAAATATTAATAATAATAGTTTAATGACAAGTGTTAGAAGCATCTCGCATTTAATAGTAATTTTACCTTGTATTCTACAATTTGCGATAGCTCTCTTTAATAGCAGTATTTTAGCTTACGATATACAGGTAGATGTATAGGCGTAGTATACTTTATTACGACCTATTGAATAACTGTGTAAACTTTTCGGGGAGCATAAAAAAGGGCGAACCTAGTAATGGCTATACCGTAGTTGTGCTAATACAACATTAAATCATAGGGCACGAAACATCCCAGGGTACGAAACATCCAAGGTACGAAACGTCCTGTACCCTTTAAAACGTATACGTATATACACACATATATAAAATAGACGTACGTACGTACGAACGTACATGTGTGATTGCAGGGTCGCGCACGTACGAACACCCTCATAATATATACAGCTTCCGGTGACGTCATCAATGGAGTGCGGGAAAAAAATGTGCTAAAGGAAAATAAATGAAAAAAGAAGAGGAAACTGATGTACTTTGGCAAATTACTGAGGAAATACCTGACATATGCTCCCCTAGTTGTACAATATAAGGCCCGGGTGTAATTAGCGAGTTATTTGTAGAGAAACCCCATATTTATTTGTCACGTGTTCATCCGCTAAACATGGCGAGTGGGAGGGGCAATGGTAAAAGCATGACTAAGCGTGGAGGTCATCCACCTCAACAACAAATGCCTTCACCTTCGATACCTAATAAAGGGTCAGGACAAATTAAATGTGCAACTGTATCTACACATGAATGTAAGTCTTGCTCGAAATCGTGCAATAATGATCTGTAAGATCTGTGGAAACTGGTTCCACCACGACTGTGAAAAGATTTCCCCCCAACAATACGCCCTTTACCAGGAACTGGATAAAATTAAAGCTCCCTATGAGTGGCTGTGTACTTGCTGCAGAGAAGGTGATTCCGTGAATATATTGAAAGCTAGCAGTTCTATGCAACCTAAGAACTCAAAATTTGAAAGTTCAGTGGACTTGAAAATTAAAAAACTTGAGAGTGATGTTGAAAATCTCAAACAGAACCAAACCGCTGATGTAGATAGGGTTAATGAAATGCTTTCGGGGACCGTAGGGTTAATGATATGATTGCAGGGGCCGTCAATGAAGCTATGGACATTGAAAGTAGAAAGTTTAATTTGGCTATATCAGGATTGTGTAGTGCAAATGACCCAGCATCAGCCCATGCTTCAAGTCTGAAGGGCTTACTGGAGGATGATTGTCTAAACATAACGGGCACGGTAGAGCTCAAGAATTGTATTCGAGTAGGTAACAGAGGACTTTTAATTGTGACTGTCGACTCGATTGAATCGAAAAGGCAAATTCTACAAAATGCCAAAAATCTTAGAAGATCCGAGATAATTGCTCACCAGACTGTGTATATATCGCCAGACCTCACACGTAATCAGCGCACTAGAGAACGTGAACTGAGAATGGAACTTAGAAGGCGTAGAGGGGCAGGTGAAAGTAATTGGAGAATTTCTCGTGGTAGAATTATTGAACTTGAAACATTGCATCCCCTGTCAGGAATGTTTCCTGGGGAAAAAAGTAGATACTGTATCCGTACTTGTAAATACGTTGAATAGATCAGTTAAGTCAAATTGTTCAGTTAAAGATGATACATTTTCATCAGTTAATAGTTCCGTTAATAGTTCCTTGTTAAGCTCAACGGTTAATGAACCTGTGGTTGATACTACATCGTTAAACAGTTCTTTCACTAACAGTGAATCTGAAGATTTAAGCTCAGCGGTTAATGAAGCTAATGTTAATAACATATCAGTGAAAAGCTCTTTCACTAACAGTGAATAATTTAAAATGTTCTAGGGTTTGCATTGCACCGACTTTGTTTTCGTCCGATTGTTTTACTTACCACCAGACTAAATGTGTTTGCGTTAAACTGATTCATATTGCATCATACTGATTTATTTTGTTATGTATCACTTCACATGTTTCGATGAATCGTTTGTTACGTTTTCATCGTACCGACTTGTATTTTATTGTATTGCATTAGCTTTTTTTGTCAAATGGTTTGTCATTGCACTGAATGATTTCTATTTGCGTCGTATGGTTTGACATTTTACACCGTATCATTTCACTTCGAACCGTATTAATTTACTTTGTAACGAAGTTTACACGTCGCATCGAATCAATATGTACGTCATCAAATGACATCGTGTTGAATTAAACGGCCTGTCATTGAATGGTTTGCAAATATCCACATGTTGACGGTTGTGGCTTCCCATAGTATATCACGTGATAAACAGGCGAATAAATGACGTATTACGAGGTACATATGTTCGCACCTACTCTATTTGTTTGCTTACCATCGTTTTAAATAGACGTTGTTTTGAAAATTCGTCCGATCTACTGCGTTGTTTTATAATTATTGGTTTATGAAACAAACAGGATATAAATATGTGTATGTAGGTCTATGAAAAACAAACAAATAACAAAAGTTAACGTCGTCTGTCACACTTTAACCTGCAACCTAACCTTGGCCATAACTTAAGAAATAGTTGACATATGTTCATGAAATTTCACACACATATTCATCTTACCACACAGAATATTGTTATCCATGACCAATAACTATATGCCCCTTTTCTTAAAACTTTAACCTAAAACCTAACCAAGCTCATAACCGGTCATAGCTTGAAAAGTTGTTAACCCATGTTCATGAAACTTGACACACATCTTCATCACAATCAAAGGAATGTCGTTACGCAGTCATGTCCAATAACTTAACTTTCATTTTGGCAAGGTTTATTCCCCTTGTCATAAAACTTTAACCTGAAACCTAACATAGCTCACAACTTGGCAAACTATTGACCTAAGGTCATGAAACGTTATACAGTTCTTCCTTATCAATTATCCATTGCAGATGTATGCCCCTTTTCATAAACTTCAACACTTAAAAAACTGATTCATAATTCATAAAGAATTGTCTTCAGACTTTATTCTTAGATTGTACTTGCTGAAAAAAGCATACAGCAGGCGACACAAATATTCCGTGGAACACCATTTTAGTTATTATAGGAACTACATTCGACTACACCTCGGAGGTTTGTATGCAATTGGTAGTGGTAAATTATTAGTGCTTACCGTGGACAAGATGTCAGTAGACGATCATCTTTTTTAGAATACAATTGATAATACTCGTAAACGTAGTAATCAATTTATTTTGATTTTCATTTGTTTAGCTGCCAGCAGAACTTATGGGATGGCGAGCTGTCCGTCGTCGTCGTTAACTTTTGCCTTGTAAACACAGCCTTCATTATTAATCGGATCTTTACCAAACTTTGCGAGGGTCTTTATATCAATGAAAGCTCGGATAAGTTCGAACACCAGCCAGTTCGGATTAGTTTCACCGGAGTTATGGCCCTTGATTTGCTGGAAAATGCCATATTTTGCCTTGTGAACACTTTAGCACCTTCATGCATTATTTGATCTTTACCAATCTTGCATATATTGTTAATATCAATGAACACTTGGAAAAGTTCGGAAACCGGCCTGATCGGTTTAGTATCATCGGAGTTATGGCCCTTGTTTTGCTGGAAAATGCCATGTTCTGCCTTATGAACACTCTAGCAACTTCATTTATTATTTGATCTTTACCTTTACCAAAGTTTGTATTGTCTTTATGTCAATGAAAGCTCAGACAAGTTCGAAAACCAGCCAGATAGGATCATTAACATTTATGGCCATTGTTTTGTTGAAAAATGTCATTGTCAGCCTTGTGAGCATTCTAGCACCTTCATTTATTATTTGATCTTTACCAAATTGTGTCAGGTTGTTAATATCAATATGCACCAGCCGGATCGGACCAGTAACACTAGACTTATGGCCCTTGATTGCAATATGCTATATTGGGAACCTGGGATCGTGGGTTCAAATCCCACTGAGGGCTAACTTTATTGATTTTTTCTTTCTTTCAATTTCTTGGCTATCGCAATATCGTCCGGGTGTATGTGCGTCAGTTTGTCCGTTTCTGTTCGTTTGTCCGTTCGTTCGTACCGGAATTTCATTATATGCGTCTAACATCACGTGCACAATTTCGGGTATCTGTGACCTACTTTTGACGAAATATAGGTCACATCCGGTCCCGATGCGACATGCGTATTAGATGTTCACCAAATTTCACCAGAATGTTCCTTATATGCATCTAACACCATATGCAAATTTCAGGTCGCTGTGACCTACTTTCGACGAAATATAGGTCACGTCCGATCTCCGCAACGATATGCCTAGCAGGATTTTCACCAAACTTCACCAGAATGTTCGTTAAATGCATCTAATACCATGTGCAAAATTTCAGGTCGCTGTGACCTACTTTTAATGAATATAGGTCACGTCTTGTCTCCGCTACGACATGCGCATCTTGCAGGAAAAAATAAACTTTACCGGAATGTTATTTATACAAATCTAACATCATGTGCAACATTTCAGGTTGCTGTGACCTACTTTCGATCAAATATAGGTCACGTTCGGTCTCTGCTACGATCTTGCTTCTTTCTCGCAGGATTTTCACAAAATTTCGCCAGAATGTTCCTTTTGTGCATATAACATCATGTGCAAAATTTCAGGTGGCTGTGGCCTACTTCCGGCGAAATATGGTCACGTCGGTCTCCGCTACGACATGTGTATCTTGCTTCTTTCTCGCAGGATTTTCACCAAACTTCACCAGAATGTTCCTTATATGCATCTAACATCAAGTTAACAATTTCGGGCTGCTGTGACCTACTTTCGACAAAATATATGTTACATCCGGTCTCCTCTTAGACATGCATCCCCCACTGTTAATGATATTAATTTATCTTGAAATGGACATTAGTGTTGGTCAAATCAAAAATGTGGGCCTTTATAATATGGCTTGACACGTAGGTCGTGGCCTTCTAGTTTTTTTTTTAAAAAAGTTATAACCCAAGGGGGTGCAGCAATGTCTCGGGTTTGGGCTCTGCCTACTGGTGCTCCTTGTGGGTTTTTAGGTCAAAAAAGAGAACATATATGTGAATGAATTTGATTCTAATTTTATATGGTTATTTAGGGACTCGAGGCACAACATATACAAAACAGGTTTTGTCCTCCTGCTTATAGGGACCCCTCTACAAGGGTATACTTTGGGGAGCTTCCAGTAATTTACTATTACAGAGTTTCGGCCGTGTGACCTCTTCTATACCCGTTGAGAGCTCAAATTCATGTATGGTATATTTCTTAGCTAGGATGTGTAGAATTTTGGCCCTGCCCACTGGGGCCCCCTGAAGAGTAATCGGGTCAAAAATCACAAACAAGAGGCCCAAGAGGACCTGTATCGCTTCACTGGCTTTATGGTAGACTGTCGTTGGGGTGGAGGTGGGGGAGTAAATTCGTTGTTGAAGCACTTATTACGAACCCTTTGTCCTGCACCCAGCAAAATGGCAGTCGAACATATAAATTACTGCCAATTCCCCAAGTTGTATATACCCATGAAGAGGGACCCCTTTACACAGGAAGGCAAACCAAGTTTTATATATACTCGGCAAAAAAAGTCTTGGACCAGGGTATATAAAGTCAAATAAAAATAGAACTAGTGGACAAAATTTAGGTATCTTTTTTTAGTAACCAAGGTCCACCCTACCCGGTTAACTTGGTACCAGAAACAATAAATGCCAAACAAGATTTGATATTAAAAAAATAACGTGAACACACAAAGGGTCTGTAAAAAATGTTGCAAAGTCCATAAAAAGTAACAGTTACGGACACATTCGAGTAACCAATAAAAAGATTATTATTTTTTCGCAAACTTTCATTGTAAACGATAATTATTGTTGATTGTTGATCTATTGTGAATTATCAACTGAGATAATAAGGGTTATGGTCGAATGTCATGGTTCAGCGATCATTGTACTGGTTCGAACACTGCCATGGTCCAAAACTTCTTTTACGGGGTACATTTTGTGCCTCAAGTCGCTAATGACCATATAGCAAATTAGAATTAACTGCATTCACATCTTGACAAGATTTTACCTGATTAGCCGCTAGGCAGCCCCTAGCTAGGGATGGAGTCAAAAACAAAAACGTATTGCGCATCTGCAACTTTTCTCCTCCAGTGTAAACGGATCCCTGTACAACTTGGGTAGCTTGCAGTAATTCACTATTACAGAGACATTATGTTCGTGTGTAATGTATCTCTTAGTCAAGAATGTTGAAATGCGTATTTTGGCTCCATCGGCTGGGGCTACTAGCCCCAGGGGATTATCCCGTAAAAAAAACACCCACCAAAAGTGGCATTTCTTGTCCAGATGTGAAATAATTTGATTGTAATTTAGTATGGTCATTTAGGGACTCGAGGCACACCATATATAAAACAGGATTTGACCGCAGGCATACAGGGTTACAACTTGGGGAATTTGCCGTAATTAACTATTACGGAGTTCCCGCCTTGTAATATTAACTCCTGATAAGATTTTAGGATCATGTGTAATGTATTTCTTAGTTCAGGATGTGTAGATGCACAATAAGTTTTCGTATTTTGGCTCCATCCGCTGGGGCCTCCTTGTAGGTAATTGCATATCTTGTACAAATGTGAACGCATCTGATTCTATTTTGGTATGTTCATTTAGGGACTTGAGGCAAAACATATATAAAACAGGTTTTGTTCTCTTGCACCCCCTCTCAAAACCACAGACTCCATAGAGCCAGTAGGGTGATACAGGCCCTCTTGTTATTACAATTAACCTGTTAAAATATATCAAATCAAATAACAACAGGTCAATGACCTTGAAGCTCTACTGATAGGTTTTGTTAGCTAGATCAGCATTCCTGTGAAGTTTCATGAAAATCTGTCAAGGAGTTTCAAAGGAGTAATCGCTACAGTTTTTTACTATATAACTCTATGTAAACAAAGATAGCCGCTGGCAGCCATGTTTAATTTCGTTTTCAAGAAGTAGTCGCTACAAACTTGTTTTTAAAAAATCTATTTTAGCCGTGGCAGCCATCTTGAATTTTCGGCTGACCTGAAATTTTGCTAGACATCAAGTGCAACATTCCTGTGAAGTGTCATGAAAATTGGTCTAGTAGTTTCAGAGGAGTAGTCGCTACAAGTCTTTACTATATAATTCTATGTAACAAAGATGGCCTCTGGCAGCCATGTT
Source organism: Cyrtodaria siliqua (assembly GCA_037043455.1). Lineage (NCBI taxonomy): Eukaryota > Metazoa > Mollusca > Bivalvia > Adapedonta > Hiatellidae > Cyrtodaria > Cyrtodaria siliqua. The sequence goes on along the minus strand of JAWPHD010004187.1, from coordinate 102,363 downwards.
TAATGTTGAATCAAAAGATTTTCGACAAGGACCAACATCATGTCATGCTGATCATTTTATAAAACATCCCATATCAATATCACTTACAGTTTTCAAGAAGTAGTTGCTACAATCTTGTTTTTTAAAAAATCATTTTTTAGTCGTGGTGGCCAATTTGAATTTTCGGACGGCCTGAAATTTTGCTAGGATCAACTAGACATCAAGAGCAACATTTCTGTAAAGATTCATGAAAATCCGTTCGTAGTTTCAGAGGAGTAGTAGCTACAAGTTTTTACTATATAAACAAAGATGGCCGCTGGCAGTCATGTTTAATGTTAAATCAAAAGGATTTTCGACGAGGACCAACATCATGTCATGCTGACCATTTTAGAAGAAGTCCCAATATCACTTACAGTTTTCAAGAAGTAGTCGCTACAAACTTGATTTTTTAAAAATCTATTTTTAGACGTGGTGGCCATCATGAATTTCTGGCCGACCTGACATTTTGTTAGGATCAACTACATATTAAGAGCAACTTTCCTGTGAAGTTTTATGAAAATCCATCAAGTAGTTTCAGAGGAATAGTCGCTACAAGTTTTTACTACATAACTATGTAAACAAAGATGGCCGTTGGCAGCCATGTTTAAAGCCGAATCAAAATGATTTTCGAGAAAGCCCAACACCATGTCATGCTGATCATATAAGAAAAAGTCCCATGTGTATATCACTTATAGTTTTCCAAAAGTAGTTGCTACAAACTTGTTTTTCAAAAGTCTATTTTTAGCTGTGGCGGCCATCTTGAATTTCCGGCCGACCTGAAATTTTGCGAGGATCGACTAGATATCAAGAGCAACATTCCAGTGAAGTTTCATGAAAATCTGTCAAGTAGTTTCAGAGAAGAAGTCGCTACAATTTTTTACTCTATGTTAACAAAGATGGCTGCTGGCAGCCATGTTTAATGTCGAATCAAAATGATTTTCGACAAGGCCCAACATCATGTCATGCTGATCATTTTAGAGAAAAAGTCCCATGGATCAACTAGACATCATGGGCAACATTTCTGTAAAGTATCATGAAAATCCATCCAGTAGTTTCAGAGTAGTCACTACAAAAAATGTTTACAGACGCACGGACACCGCACCACTGCATAAGCTCTGCTGATCTTTGATCAGAAGAGCTAAAAATAAATTGATTTAAATCATTAATAATGATTTTGCAGTCACTGTGGACATTCGCACATGGCTCATGTCTTTTCGGACAACTCGGTCAGATTTATGCTGAAATTGAACATAATTTAAACGTTTTTTCGACTTTCTGTTTACTAATTACTATTCTTTTGCATAAACATGTTAAATGTAAATATTGATGTAAAAAAATATATATTTAAACCATTAATAAAGAGTATACTTGTAGAGAAATCAATTTTTGTATTACTTAAATGTAATGAATAATATAAAACGTATTTGATAAACAGGTCAATCAATAACGATTTTATATCGTCTTTTCGTTATCTAGTAATGCCTAGAAGCAAATATGTAAGAATGCGGAAGTAAACAGATGGCAGTGTTAAACTGACAATGGCATGGCAATCTTGAAATATTTATCGTGTTGAAGTTAGCCTCTTTATTAATCTAGTATATTTTGACTTTAAATCTGCTTGCATATATTTAAATACAATTTTAAATTTTCAACTTTTCTTCTTTATTCTACCATAGGTTTGAATATATTATTGGTGAAATGTACGTCGTATTGAAACAATTGAAGAAGTACTACAAACAGCGCTGCCCTATAACAGGTCTGAAGTATGTTCGTATTTTGCTTGACAACGCGCCCGCCCACTAAGCCCGTATTGTAACGGACTTTTTGGAGTCGAGAAGATCACCGTTCTCCCGCACCCCTCTTACTTGCCAGTCCTGGCCCCCTGGGACTATTTTCTCTTCCCAAGACTAAAAAATCATTTATCTGGGAAGAGATATAACTCGAGGAATGCCCTGGGATCTGCTGTTTACCAGTGTCTAAAGGGTGTACCTGTTCATGAATACAAAAAATGTTTTCAAAAGTGGATTGCGCGGCTCAAAATGTGTGTTTCGGCTATTAAAGGGGGAGTACTTTGAAGGAAATTGCAAAAACAATTGATCAAAAATGATTATAGTATTCTAATATCAATACCAATCGCATTATTTACGGAACACCCCTCGTATTCAAAAACAGTTTCCTTAATATTATTCTTATAATTAAAGAAACTAACCCGCAAAATAACGGCAAAAAGATATACGACAAAACTGTTTATCTAAACTTTATCCAGGTGTTCGTTCAGGTCATATAATATGTGCCGATTAAATTATTTTTTTTATTTACGATTTCGTAAAATACCCGTGATTGAATATGCATAAAATGAATTATGAGTTGGTAACTCATAATTCTACGCTCCAGTTTTGAGGCTTGGTTTGGCTGGTTAAAGCCGTTCATATTGTGTTTATAGAGTTTGGATTCTCAAAATATGTAAGTTACATATATACCTCGTCGTCAGTAAGTCTAGAAAAGGTGTGCATATGTTGTACAATTGGCTGTCATTGGTGGGATAGCTACTTTATTATTAACAATTGAACAAATGCAATTTATGTAGAACAAGAGGCCCAAGAGGGTCTGTGGACGCTCTACTGGCTAACATAGCTCTTATAACATTAATGAAGCGAGTGACTGCCATTTACTTTTTTTTGAAAGTTTCGGGCAAAAAACAGCTTTTTGACTAAATCAAGGGCCATAACTAAAGAATCTGGTACAATTTGATAAAAATCAGATGAAAAATGAAGGCCCTACCATATTAACGAGGCAAAATATAGCATTTTTAACTAAATCAAGAGACATAACTCCTCTGTTACTGGTCCGACTGGTCCAACATAGAGCTAAAAAAAAAATCAAAAATTCAAAAAAAAAAAAAATTAAGAAAAAAAAAAAAATCAGGAAAAAAAAATTCAAAAAAAAGAAGAAAAAAGTCATAAAATCTGGTCAAGTTTGGCAAAGATCAAATGCAAAATGAAGGCCCTATCGTATGACGAGGCAAATTATAGCATTTTTAACAAAATCAAGGGCTCAGCTGTTACTGGTCCGATCCGGCTGGTTTTCGAACTTGACCGAGGTTTCATTGACATTAACAATCTGATAAAGTTTGGTAAAGATCGGATGAAAAATGAAGGCCCTATCATCTTAACGAGGCAAAATATAGCATTTTGAACTAAATCAAGGGCCATAACTCCGCTGTTACTAGTCCGATATAAATGGTTTTCGAACTTGTTTGAGCTTTCATTGATATTAACAATCTGATAAAGTTTGGTAAAGATCGGATGAACAATCGTCTTAACGAGGGAAAACATAGCATTTTTAACTAAACTAAATAGCATTTTTAACTAAATCAAGGGCCATAACTCCGTTGTTACTAGTCCGATATGGCTGGTTTTTGAACTTGTTTGAGCTTTCGTTGATATTAGCAATCTGATAAAGTTTGGTAAAGATCGGATGAACAATGAAGCCCCTATCGTCTTAATGAGGCAAAATATAGCATTTTTAACTAAATCAAGGGCCATAACTCCGCTGTTACTAGTCCGATATGGCTGGTTTTCGAATTTGTCCGAGCTTTCTTTGATATTAACAATGTGGTAAAGTTTGGTAAAGACAGGATGAAAAATGAAGGCTCTATTGTCTTAACGAGGAAAAATATAGCAATATAGCATTTTTAACTAGATCAAGGACCATAACTCCGCTGTTACTGGTCCGATCTGGCTGGTTTTCGAACTTGTCTGAGCTTTCATTGATATTAACAATGTGGTAAAGTTTGGTAAAGATAGGATGAAAAATGAAGGCCCTATCGTCTTAACGAGGCAAAATATAGCAATATGACATTTTTAACTAAATCAAGGGCCGTAACTCCGCTGTTACTGGTCTGATCTGGCTGGTTTTCGAACTTGTCCGAGCTTTCATTGATATTAACAACCTGTTAAAGTTTGGTAATGATCGGATGAAAAATGAAGGCCCTATCATCTTAACGAGGCAAAATATAGCATTTTGAACTAAATCAAGGGCCATAACTCTGCTGTTACTAGTCCGATATAAATGGTTTTCGAACTTGTTTGAGCTTTCATTGATATTAACAATCTGATAAAGTTTGGTAAAGATCGGATGAACAATCGTCTTAACGAGGGAAAATATAGCATTTTTAACTAAACTAAATAGCATTTTTAACTAAATCAAGGGCCATAACTCCGTTGTTACTAGTCCGATATGGCTGGTTTTTGAACTTGTTTGAGCTTTCGTTGATATTAGCAATCTGATAAAGTTTGGTAAAGATCGGATGAACAATGAAGCCCCTATCGTCTTAACGAGGCAAAATATAGCATTTTTAACTAAATCAAGGGCCATAACTCTGCTGTTACTAGTCCGATATGGCTGGTTTTCGAACTTGTCCGAGCTTTCTTTGATATTAACAATGTGGTAAAGTTTGGTAAAGACAGGATGAAAAATAAAGGCCCTATCGTCTTAACGAGGAAAAATATAGCAATATAGCATTTTTAACTAGATCAAGGACCATAACTCCGCTGTTACTGGTCCGATCTGGCTGGTTTTCGAACTTGTCCGAGCTTTCATTGATATTAACAATGTGGTAAAGTTTGGTAAAGATAGGATGACAAATGAAGGCCCTATCGTCTTAACGAGGCAAAATATAGCAATATGACATTTTTAACTAAATCAAGGGCCGTAACTCCGCTGTTACTGGTCCGATCTGGCTGGTTTTCGAACTTGTCCGAGCTTTCATTGATATTAACAACCTGTTAAAGTTTGGTAAAGATCGGATGAAAAATGAAGGCCCTTTCGTCTTAACAAGACAAAAGTTAACGACGGACGGACAACGGACCGACGGACGACGGACAACTCGCCATTCCATAAGCTCTACTGGCCAAGGCTCTGCTGGCCCTTGGCCAGTAGAGCTAAAAACTAAAGGGATGCCAGAAGTTTTGACTTTTTTATGGAAAATCGGCAAAGTAGCAACAGACTGTTCGCACGCGAAGACGTCAACGTCATTAAGCAAGATCAAAGACGTCATGGCTGAGGAGCGGACATTAAAATCCAACTGCAATTTTCACGCCCAAGTAAATAAACGTTTGAAGCTTTGAAATATATCAATAAAGTGAAAGACAAGGAAGAAAACTAATTTCATGTAATTTATTAATTTATTGTAATGTATTTATTTGCCAAATAATTGTTTGCATCTTATGATACTTGTATGTTTAATGTAACACCGTCTTGTAAACATGTCGACGTATTTTGTCATAAATATGCACCGTTTGTTGTTTTTCTTCTTCATTTATAGTAAGGTATGTAATAAAAAGACAAAGATATGTCTGCAGTGTGCATTTTGTCGATAATGGCACTCCTTGGGGCCATTACGGCACTAGGTAAAACCATTGAAATTACATGAAGTATTCAGCTATATTTTAATAGCTCACATCATTTTTTTACTTTTAACTAATTGACTTGTCACAGTATTTTGTTCATCTCACACTGTTCAAACTCTTCAACTTGTCCCCTATCACAGTGTATTAATAATGCACACACACGTCACATCTTTCAACAGCCCACCAAGCTTTGCATGTTTGCAGTATGTCAAATTAAGCTTTACAACTTCTATACACCTATAGAACACATGTAAGAGTTTACTCATTCTTAACACTGTTTTAGCTAAAATGGGAGAATGTGCCAATAGTCCATTAGTACCAACATTGTTACTAGCACAATTTGGTTCATTACCGACAAGGTCAACTGCACAACTGATTCCTTTTTGACAATGTAAACTGGATATATAAAGTCACAATGTTAATACCCGGATTGCTGATGTTTAATGTGATCTCCGTCCGAGGTATCATGCATGTACAGGCATCCTCAGATCTCCCAGCCATACAGAATGTCCTGTGTTTTCTTCATGATGTCCATTTCAAACACCTGAAAAGAGACATGAAAATACTTTAAAAAAGTGATTACTTAAGCTGAGGTTCATTTTACTATTCAAACAAGAGATGTTTGTAAAACATATATACCCCCTCAAGGGCTGTAACTCAGTTGACAATAGACCAAGTAACCTGAATAACAATCCCAAGCTTCCTTTCCATGAGCAGCACTTTGTGGTGAAGTTTTTTTCGTAAAAATCCCTTTGTATTTATAGTAACAGTAACCTTGACCTTTGCCCAAATGACCCGAGTAACAACCACAAGCCTCCTATCCATGAGCCCCACCTTCCGGTGAAGTTTCGTAACTATCCCGCAAGGGAAACTGAAGTTAAAACCAATTTTCTATTAACAGTAAGTGACCTTGACCTTTGACCAAATGACCCGATGGCCGAATAACAATCCCAAACTTCCTTTCCACAAGCCGCACATTGTGGTTGTTTCGTACAAAGCCCTCAAGGGAAATTAAAGTTATTGAGCGGAAACCAATTTTGTATTGATAGTGACGGTGACCTTGACCTTCGACCGAAATATCCAAATAACAATCTAATGCTTTATTTCCATGAACTGTACCTTGTGGTGAAGTTTCATAAAAATCACTCAAGGCAAACTTAACTAAAGTTAGTGTGGGGAGGGGTGGGAGCATCATGGATGTCACGCTCAGTCTTCTTTTCTCTTAACCCTGTTTGTATGCAGACCATAATTAATGTATCAGTCTGTGGTAGCAAGTGTAGTTAATAAGCCTTCAATATATTGATGTGAATGCAAGTATAACCTAGCAGTGAGGCAACCTGGTTTCGCAACCGTATACTTAATACTGACAGGATTTTCTCCCTTTACTTCAAAGAAAACAATTTTTTTTTTTCATATTCTGCAAGCTTTAGTCACGACAATATGAGATGAATTGGGTGCACCGACGCAGCGTCATATGGCACGAAAAGGAATGAACATTCCATGCCCAACTTCAGAGGTGCTGCAAATTTTATTATTTACTGTAGACGCTCCGTTTAAGTTATGCTAGAGTCAGGAAGGTTGCCACCACTGAAGTGTCACCTGAGATTACACAGGGTATATACATGATGATGACCAAATTTAATGAGCATGATACAAAATTATAAAATTAATTTGGCAGTCGACCTCCTCTGCCACGAGACATACCCACTGTTCTTTCCCAGACACACCTTAGGCCTCTTGCAAGACTACAGGAATCTTTCATGGGTATCCGGTAAAGATCGGAAATTCCAAGGTTCCGATAAAAAGCTATACCGAGGGATGATGGAATTCCATTTCTAAACCGGATGCCCACGATTGATTATTTTTCTTGCATATCATTGACATTTTGCGTGTTGACATTGCCAATTACTAACTTTGTGTACGCTTTTTTACACAATGCATGCATTCAGGGTTTTCCCATCGGTTATAAAAGCACTCTCGGTAATCATCGGTTACCATCGTTAGCCGTTGGTTAGCCGATAGGTAGAACGTTGGCAACCAATCTTCCCGCGACTCTACACCTGCGGTAGTATCGGTGGCTTTGTTGATACCAGCGGCAGCTTTTGATAACCCAATAATGGTTGCCAATGGGAGAACGCACCCAGAGACATCATGCAACTGTTGACAGTATCAATGTCTATGTTGATATGCACGACTTTTATCTTCACCTATGTGTAAGATCAGGTTTTCCTTTACCCATTATAATACGGATAACCTTATCCGGTATGCAAGAAAAAAACATCCAAGGCAGACAGACCCAGCACACCCCCCACACTTAAATCTGAAAAATATGAAGCCTCATCGCACTAACTTTCCCATTAGATTGGTTAGGCCAAAAATTGCACTGAATTATTGAAAAAGGCTGACATGTTTATTTTCTGCTGTCATAATATTCCAAAATTACTCGCCATTACTAAACTGAAACCCGGACTCTGCAGTTAATTCTTGTATTTGAGTCAACACTTTCCACATAAATTACCAAATGCAAAACTTGACGGTCATTTTGCAGCTTAGGCCAAATAAGACTAGAACTATCACTGAAGGTGATAAATACCCACAAAAACAATTTTTCAGTAAGATCAAGGGCAATAACTCTGCATGGCATTGACTGAGCCACACCAAAATTGTGTCACATACATGTATACTTCATGTTTATCATGTACATAAAGTTTTAATTCAACATCTTCCAAACTGTACAAGTAGTTCACTCCACAAGATTGCATATGCTGAATAAAACAATGTTTACTATGTGCAAGGGTAATAACACTGCATGGAATTAACTGAACCGCACCAAAATTGTGTCACACATCTACACTTCATGATGATCACGTACACGAAGTTTCAATTAAATATTTTAATAACTGTTGAAGTAGTTCGCACCACAGTCTTGCATATCAGTGCTCAAGAAATAAGATAGCCCGACGCCCGGGGCTCCTCGAAATCCATTCCGGGCCTGTCTCATTTTGCAGACGAGGAGCCCGTCGGGCCTGTCTAAAAAAAAGAAAAAAAGAAAAAAAAAAGAAAATCCCCCAAAAAATCTGTTTTACTGAATCTCAAGCTCAAGTTCCTCAAGACAAAATACTCCCATGTGTATTGTGAACTGTGAAAACACTTGCAATAAAGTAATTAAAATGTGTTATACACACATTGAAACAATAAGAAGTTCGAATATTTTGCCTGGCTTCGTGTCGGCAGTTTGTCACAACTTTGAGGTCGACATTTGTTGACATAAAACTCATTATTCTGCTATTAGGGTTTTGTTTTCTTTCCTTTGTAATAAGAAATACCGTTTTTGTCATTAAAAACACACTAATGCATGAAAAAAAAATCGTTATTGATGGTATTTCGATTGAATGTTTGTGAAATGTTCGGGCCGTAAAAGTGCGGTGTCATAGTAGTTCGGATGGTACATAATTTCGGATATTTTTTTTTTTTTTTTTACATAATCAAATAAGAAAAACTGTCCTTTACAAATACATGTTGGTGGAAAGAAAAATATATATATATTGTATATGTATAAATACAGATATAAAGTATATTTCTATTCATTATTTAAGGTGTAAGGAGTTCCTGGAATCCTACTTTTAAACGAATTCTAGTCTAGGCTCCTAATTCTTTACTTGGAGAAAGTGGTGACAAAAAGAAAAAATATAGCCAAAGGAGGCTCTGATAGTCTCATAAAACCTGATTAAAAATTTGGCTCCAAGTTTAGCTCCAGTTTCACCAAGTCGGCTCTGATTATTATCGTTTGGCAAAAGTGCTAGTACTCTCCTTTGCATTGGTTATAAATTACTATGTAATATTCTATTCTAACATATTTTAAACGAAATGGTAAATAAGTCCGCTGACCAGGGTGCATAAAGTGGTAGCAAAAAGAAAAATCTAGTCAGAGGAGGTTCTGAGCTTGATTAATACATACGTAACAAATGAGTGCTATAAAAGTGAATAAAGACACATTTCCAATAAGAAAAAAATATTGGACCTTTCCATTTTAAATCAGGGCCTGTCCATTTCAAATTAGGGCCTGTCCATTTCAAATCGGGGCCTGTCCATTTTCAGAAGCAACAAGCCCTGGGCCTGTCTCTTAAAATAATTTTCTTTGAGCACTGCATATGTAGAATAGCACTTTTGACACAGTTCAAGAGCAATAACTCTGCATGGCATTGACTAAGTCAAAGAAAGATTGTGTCATGCACATATACACTTCATATTGATAATGTATACAAAGTTTCAATATCTTAAAAACTGTAAAAGTAGTTTGCTCCATAAGATTGCATATGATGATTATGGCAATTGAATAATGACTACGTTCAAGAGCAATAACACTGCATGGAATTGACCGAGCTGAACCAAAATTATGACACGCACATCTTCACTTCATTTTAATCATGAATACAAAGTTTCAATTCAATATCTTGAAAACTGTAAAGAAGTTCATTCCACAAGATTGCATATACTGAATATAGCAATTTTGACTAAGTGCAAGGGCAGTAACTCTTCATGGAATTGAGCAAGCAACACCAAACATCTGCACTTCATGTTGATAATGTACACAAAGTTTCAATTCAATATCTTGAAAACTGTAGAAGTTCGCTCCACAAGATTGAATATGCTGAATGTAGCAATTTTGACAAAGTGCAAGGGCAATAACTCTGCACGGAATTGTGTGAGCCACACCAAAATTATGTCACGCACATCTACACTTCATGTTGATCATGTATACAAAGATCAATTCAATATCTTGAAAACTGTAAAGAAGTTCATTCCACAAGATTGCATATACTGAATATAGCAATTTTGACTAAGTGCAAGGGCAGTAACTCTTCATGGAATTGAGCAAGCAACACCAAACATCTGCACTTCATGTTGATAATGTACACAAAGTTTCAATTCAATATCTTGAAAACTGTAGAAGTTCGCTCCACAAGATTGAATATGCTGAATGTAGCAATTTTGACAAAGTGCAAGGGCAATAACTCTGCACGGAATTGTGTGAGCCACACCAAAATTATGTCACGCACATCTACACTTCATGTTGATCATGTATACAAAGATCAATTCAATATCTTGAAAACTGTAAAGAAGTTCATTCCACAAGATTGCATATACTGAATATAGCAATTTTGACTAAGTGCAAGGGCAGTAACTCTTCATGGAATTGAGCAAGCAACACCAAACATCTTCACTTCATGTTGATCATGTACACAAAGTTTCAATTCAATATCTTGAAAACGGTAAAAGTTCGCTCCACAAGATTCAACAGACTGTCGCCGCAGTGACTCCTATATACCCCCTCTCAAACTTTGTTTGCGGGGGTATAATTATATGTGTGGTTCCAGTTTTCTGAATGAACCCCGTTCTTATTATGTTTTAAAAACATTGAGTGAAAAAAGACAAATACAAAATAAAATATTTTCCCTACTTATCAACCCTATTTCTTCTTAGCTTGTAATAGGAACCACACCTATAATTATATTTAGCCTTACAAACATGGCAGAATGCCTTTAAACACTACTCCCTGCGTTGACTATACCTTGTGTCCCGATGTGTTCCCAGACATTTGATACTGCAGTACCTGGCCCCGCACTGTACACACGTATATGTAGATAAGAAAGTATGGTAGGTTAAGGTCCATTGTAGTATACATGTATTCAGTCAGCGAAAGCAGAAAATAATATCTCGTGACACGTAAATGATTGTACCTAGGTTAATGCAGATTCCAGAATCGTTCAGTGTATTAAAATTTAAAATGGTAAAGAATGATGCAAGATTGCTTTTTTTTATTGTCTATTTGCATACAGTTGTTTAAAACCGAATGACATCATGTATGTAACATTATATGCTTTTTTTTCTTGGAAAATGATCTGGGTTTACAATGGCTGCAAAGGCTATTATAGTCGTGCTTAGCGGGTTAAAGTTAAACACTATCGAATAGATTCCTCTGGTTGTTTAACATGCCCGAAGGTTAGATTTCAGTTCATGGGACCGTGAGCAGGTAATGTCACCATCAGATAGATGAAGCAATGGAAGATGGTGGCTTGCTTAATGTGAAATGTACAGCGACACCATATAAAAATTGAAGCCTTTTATTTCTAAGCTGACTAGAACACGCCAGATGCACAGTTTAACTCACATATTTGCATTTAAGTTATCATATTAAATGTACCAAGTTTAAACATTTTTTGTGTGAAAGAGAAGCTGAGGGGAAACATACTCTGATACTTATAAAAACACTCAACATTCTGTTTAATATATCGCCAAAAATCATTCAACATAAAGCGCACCATATGCACTTCCAGACAATACTGAAACTTTCCAACAAGTTTCATGACAAATGTTGCAGAAGTTTAGCAAGAAGGAATGTGTGATAGACGGACCTACACACAGTCGCCTTCCATTACCATATCCCCTCACCGTTAGCTGCTGATAATAATGAGCTATATACCTGAACCCCTCAAAACTCCACCGTCAAGGAAATAAGAATCACACCCTTTTATAATATAAAACCAAAGGATATCCACACACAGCACAGAAGTGTCTCGGAGGAAGGATGGCTGGTGGTGCACAAGCACTCACATAGTTTGGTGGCTCCCTGTTACTCATGTGCTGAAACGATAACATAAAAATAAATTGTATTAAGTATAACACAAATTAGTGTGCAATGTATTCAAAAGTATAATATTTTTATTAAAGCATGTTCACTTAAAAACTGTAGTATTTTAATTTTGTATTTAAAGGTTTGTAAAGTGAATGTTGACATAATTTTCAAACAAGCTTTATTATTGAGAGTTCTGAAAAATGTTCGAAAAGAATATGACCATTTGAAGACTATTCTAATACAGATATGGAAGCAGCCATGTAAAAACTATGACATCGAAGTATTGCATGGTTAAGGAAGAGTACATGTAACAGTGAAAGGAAATTCCATGTATGGCTCATGTGAGATTACAGGTTAAATCAATGCATGTGTCTAGGGAGATAACATGCGTCGATCAACAAAGATTCCATGCATGTGTCAAGGCTGACTCAATGCATGGGTCAGGAGATTACATGCATCAATCTACAAGATTATATGCATCCATGGGTCAAGAGAGGCTCAATGTATAGGCCTTGGGAGATTACATGCATGGGTCAAGATAGGCTCGATGTATGGGTCTAGGGAGATAACATGCATCAATTGGATCAAGCAAGAATCCATGTATAGGGCAAACAAGAGTCCATGCATGGATAAAGGGAGACTCAGTTCAGCAAGATTACATGTGTGGATCAATGTAGACTTGATGCATGGGTCTAGGGAGATTACATGCATGAGTTGATGTAGGCTCGATGCATGGGTCTAAGAGGTTCCATGCATCAATTCAGCAAGATTACATGCATGGATCAAGCAAGAATCCATGCATGGGTTAAACAACAGTCCATGCATGGGTCTAGGGAGACTCAATGCATCGGTCAAGGAAGATTGCATGGAAAATGTGACACATGTACCATGCATGGTTCTAGCAAGGTTTATTATTTATGTCTATTCTTTGTTGGTCAATTGTAGTACAGACTGTACAACATTAATATTTTGGCCATTGGGTACATCAACTCATGTTTTGTTCATCAACCTATGTGGCTTAATTGATTTGTAATAGAATGTTAACTCCATCTATCCCTTACGTCTTCAAGCACTACCAGGTCAGCCAAATGGATACCCTTAATACTTTACAAAGCTTTAAAAATATACTGGAAGGGTAAGTTTTATGAACACAGGTCAAACACTTTTCAAGTTATAGCCAAGGTTAGGTTGCAGGTTAAAGTGTCACGTACACTGAACAGAGACGGACAACTGACAAAGTGATCCTTAAGTGTAGGCGACACAAAACCAATTCAATAATGCTCGTCTATTATAGATAAACATTCATCCATACTATACAGAAGACAAATACCTGAAAATCCCAAGGTTTAATTTTTTGTTGTTGTTGAAATGTGTTCGAATATGTGTTTTTAAACTATGATCCATCTTAGAAACAATCAGCTGATTTACAATCAATTCAAGATAACTTCATATGAGCACTAACTACTAATGATGGAAATCAGTTAAAACTGATCATTGGTTAAAGTTGGTGGTAACTGATCAATCATCGATTATTTTGTTTTTGTGTATGTTGTTCTACATTTTCAACACATTTTATATATGACTGTTGATTTTTTTGTGGTAGAGGCAGACCACCCACTTTTCATGGGTAAAACCAGCACTTTACACCTCCCGCCATCTGTAAGAATCGACAATTCCTCACATTCGAGCTGGGATTCAAACCCACAGCGGTGAGAGGTGAAGGTTTACAATCATCGCTAATAATCGGTTAGTCAATTCAAAATACAACTTGTGCATGGTAACCTGTCTTTCAGGAATTGGTTTAGATATTCTCTCCTGTTTTGTTTATTATCATATGCCGTTGTTATTTTTTTTAATCAGCGAAACAAAAGTATTTGATATAAATGTGTTTAAGAAGTAGTATTTTATTTCTATTTCCAACAGTAATTAAACTTCATTTTTATATGCTAAATAACTCATAACTTATCGTATAGCTCAAGCGAACCCCACACTTTACTTTATTAGCCGAGTTTGAAGTATCGAGTGTCGCAAATGTAAGCGAAGTCGTGTTTGGACTATGAGTATCCCCTTTGCGAAAGTATGCCATTGTTGAGTCATTAGGAGCGATCAAACACTCCGAGCAGAATCTAATTAACCATGAGTGCACACCTGCCGGGATTTATTATTGGCAATAAAAAAATCCAAGTTTTTCCAACAAATTTTCAACTTGTCCGACAGTGCCGAGTCATCTTTTCTGTGCAAAGTTGACACAACTGATAAATACAATGAATACATTTCGAAACAAATAGGTATTTCAAATGTTTAATGCATGTAAACACAAGGTTTGCTCATTTTTGTTGTCCAAAAGTCACACTTCTTCTACGACATAAATACTCATAATCCTTGGCCATAATCCTTGGCCATATATATATACCATTTAACAAGGTGGCACTAACAACGGGTTTATGACCCGAAATTCTTTTCATTTTTTTCTGACTGTTTCTGACTAAAGAACCCTATGATGTATTAATAATAAACAGCAGACTAGTAAAATCTTGTTATAAATAACGATTTATTAAAATTATAATTTCCAGTATTACTAATTGAATTTTATGTTCAGTCGCGAGAAAGCCGGTAAGAGCAACTGCCATATAACTATCAGGACCCAGTATCCATAATCAGGGCATTCAAATTTTCCCACATCTGATTTTCCAAAAATAAAAGTCTAATTGTCTTCTGCTTTCAGTTTTTTCTAAATTTATTGAATAATTATGCCTAAAAATGACTCCATTTAGAAAAAGTTGCACCCTTTACCTGTGCAGTTTCGACTGGAAGAACTCTGAGTTTGTCTATGCGAAGTATCCTGGCATAAGTAGCTTTTCCCGTAGCTGATTGCCAACCCCAGTAGTTTTATCATCAAAACTCCGCGTAAGTAAGCAATTTGTAAATTCCTCACTCGGCGTGAAAGAGTAAAGTGTAGGGTTCGCGTGAGCTGTACTGTAGATATTTTAAGATCCTTAATTTATCTCACCAACATAAAATGTAAATCTTACTTCTTCTTCCATTAAAGCAGAAAAACTTTTTTTGAATCTGTACTTGAAGTGGTCACTTTTGTACTTCTTCTTCTTTCTGTTACTTGGCTGAGATGCTAAAATACAGTAAGTAAGTACACAAATTTAGCAAGCAAGTATTCTAATTTTGCAATCAAGAATATGTTTCTTTCTCTTGATCTTCAACATTCTGTAACAAGAAAACTTGCCCAAAATGTGTTCTCCCATCTATGATAACTCATCCAATTTGGAATGTATTTTCCGATTTTAAGCTGCTTGATCGCCTTAGGGCGATTCCAGAATTAACCATATATGGGGGGTCTGGTGGCATCGACATTTCTTTTAGCTGGGTCATGGGGTGATTCTGAAATTTTAATTGATGCATGGTGGGGGTCTGATTAATATTTTTTTATGGGTGGTGGCGCCTGTAGTCCTTAAAAATAATTAATCAAGATGGGGTATCAATATTTTTTAATCAAGGTGGGTGTTTTTCAAGTTGAAAAAAATAGTGTTTTTCTCGAATCCTCGACTTGTAATCTCCCGGATGTAAACTTGGATTTCAAGGAAAAATAATGCTCTTGTCTATAACGCAAGTCTCCAAAATAAATCGTGGTTCATGGTGCGTACAGATAAATTGGCATGATGTCCTAACACGTTATTACCAGCCTAAATTAGTCATGGACCTGGATTTTGCGCACGACACATCGTCTTGTTGTGATGAATGTCAGCGTTAATTTATTGACCAGACACGATGGTACGGACGAACGAATGACCGACAGATGGACGGTGCGACTACTATATGGAGCATAAAAACAAATAATTTACATGTCATGAGCTCCACCTTGGCATTTTGCATATTGCCCGGGTGCTACTATTAGGGGAAGTACAGTACTTCTTTTTTTGGGGGTTAAAATTGCACGAACAAATCTAAAATAATTACATGTCTCCATCGATTCTTCAAACTTTGGGGCCTTCTTGCTCATTTTCAGGTCTGCGTGTGGATCATCCTGGTAGTTGTCTTGTTCCAGGGCTTCCAGGGCCTTGCGCTGACGCCGACGTCGTGCCGCCGCATCCAATACTCGCCTCTGCTCATTGTCCTTTATTCTCCCTGAATTAGATTAGGTTAGGTGTGACTCAGTTTTACTAGAATGGCATTTTGAATGTAATAAGTTTTATAATGTCGGTGGCAATGAACAGCATAATACACAATATGATTCTGAAAGCACTGAAACTTATGTATGCTGTGAAACACAAGTCATGTTATGATATAAAACACAAGTGCCAACATTCATAAAATGTCAAGGAAAAATAGTGAGAAATCTGTTACTGTCCCATAACCCCACCTTACTAATTTCCTAGAGGAAGTTATTTATTTTAACCTCTACTGTCAGGGCCCTCATTTGGTCATTTCTGCCGCCGTTATTCGGCGGCAGTCCCCCACCTGAAAAGTATCTTTTTTCCCCCCAAAAATTGATATTTTTCCCCCTCAGAAATTCGTAAAAAAAAAAAAAAAAAAAAAAAAAAAAGATTTTCAAGACGATAAGCTCACGATGTTGTGTTTACCGGTTTGAAAAAGACGTTTTGATTATTATTAGACTGGTTTTAGACTGTTTATCGTGCACAGGACATTTTAACTATTATCAGGCACTGACTCAACCAGATGCCCAACTGGACAGGGCAATAGGTTTTTTTCGGGATAAAAAGAAGAGAAGGGTTGACTTTTAATGTGGATCTCCGATGAAAACATGCCATTGATGGTTATTAAGTGGATTTTTTTTATCAGAAAAAGAACCAGATGGTTGACGAATGTATGTTAATAAAGTGTAACGTGTTAATCAAACAGAGTTTTTTATTTGTTGTAAAAATTCCCCCCAGTTACAAAAATTCCCCCTTCTGAGGGCTGCGGGCCCCTTCCCCCAAAGTAGCGTGAGGGCCCTGACTGTCTATCTTTTTTTAATTATTACTTATATAATACATAATATGGTCAAAAAGAAAAATGTCTACTGGTGTCTTTTCTTTTTAATGACGTTAAATAACAAGCACTAGTACCACAACCAAATATAAGCTCACAGTGTTTGCATAAACCATAGAAGTATCACAGTGTTTGCATAAACCATAGAAGTATCACAGTGTTTGCATAAACCATAGAAGTATTTTTTTTACTTCAAAAACATCCTTCATGAAGATTACATAAATGCTTTTAAAAGACAAAAATTGCATTACTACTCTTTCTAACTCAAGAATTTGCCCATATTTTTTAAATGTTACCTGAAAATTATATCAATAAAAAGAGTATTTATTTGACTTTCTGAAGATATAAAAATGCAGCAAAAAATGGACATAAACCGACCAATTCTAATGAAGGGCAGGGCTGTACAAATCCGATAGCCCAATGCCCGGGACTAGTCCAAAACCAAAGTCGGGCGTGTCACTCTTTCAAAGATTTCAATCCTGGACTAGTCCAATTTTAAAAAAAGAGAAAGTCGGGCGTGTCACTGTTTGGAAGATTTCAGTCCCCGATTTGTACAATTAACAATGTCGGCCACCTGTCATAAAACAACCCCAGCACACTTCTCAACGTAATCCTTCAATGGCACTCGCTTATGTTTTAAATGCAATTAGCATCCACAGCGGTGATCAGCGATTACCCTGGGCAATTTTATCAACAATCAACCATGCCGGAAGTCCCGCCTCCAAATTACTTTAATTGACAGTCGGCATTATCGACATTATCCAATCAATTGACCCAATCTATTTTAATCCAGACCCGCTAGACAATGAAGCGACTACTACAGGTAAATCACATGTTCGTCACGTGGTGAGCTGAAAATGGCGATACACTGTAACAATAACACCAACACGTTGATTAATTAGCAATCAGGCCGATTTGTCGGCAATCTTTCGATGAGTAATGAAACTAAGGACGTTTGATAATGGAAGTATGTTTGATGTTTGATATGAAACGGTAGTTGTGATTTTTTATTGTTTCTCGGTGTATTGACTACTGTTGAGCATAATTGTAACAGACATGAAAGGCGGGCGGATAACGGTTTGTGCATATTACGTTCGAAGAATTGAGTTGTCGAAAAAATTAAATATAACAAAAAAAACTGATATACATAATCAGTTTGATTTCGTATTCGGCAGTGCTAATGTTTACATTTCAAAAATGAATTTGTTGAACTTTTTTAGTGTTCAAAATAAGGAAAATATTCAGAGTGAAAATAAAAAGGGGACAGATGTAGAATGTGATACACAGCCAACCAAAAAGTCATAATCATCTGGTGTAGTGGACAAAAATATGAAAATAAAATGTTTATATTGTTACACCTTCAGATTAACAAGGTCCAATATGGAAATGTGCTTTGAGATGGAAACGCGCAAGGATTATTTCCCTTCGTTTAAGTGATATTTTAAACCATGTGTTTTAGACATTGTATCATGTTTAAGGTAAATTAAAAAAAAAACTGCGTAACACATTGCATTAACAAAGAGTATCTTATTTCGTAGTCACCCAATATCAATAGATACACTTTCTTATTGCAAGAATATTGGAGAAAAACTTCACACAAATCTACCTGACTCTCGTTTATCGGCCATTTTCCGAGCGGTTGTCTTATAGACGCTTTCTGTCCTTATGGATAATTTGTTGTCTGGTAGAATTCATGCGTCTGCGTCACTGTGGGTATACAATTAAGTGGAGCAACACAAAGTGAAAAGGGACAAAATAAAGGAAATTATGTGAAATACAATTTAAGACAGACTATTGAAAACAATGTTTCTTAAACAAATGTAGTATACAGTATGTCATGCTATAATACAAGGGCTGGAAGGTTACAAAAAAAAATATAATCTCACGGAATCTATATATTTTGATTTGCTTTATTCCTTAAAGAAAACATAATACCATATGCTGTTTATTCAGGGAGTAAGTATACTTGTAAGTATATGTTGTCACAGAGAGCTAAATGTTAGGTTGTTGGAAGAATCGATCTGCTACGTTATCGCGCCAGATAAATTCGCACCCCAGATTAATGATGATCAGAAAGATCTCTTTCATCATAGGAGAAAGCAGCAATCAGAATAATTATACACTGTCTGTGACATCTCCAGGGTGGTTACGATGCCCAGGACCTCTTCATAGTGGTTAAGATGCACATGACATGTCCATAAAGAACGCCATAGCGGTTACGATGCTCGTGACATCTCCATAGTAGTTACGGTGCACGTGACATCTCCACTGTGGTTACGATCCCCGTGACATTTCCATATTGTATATGATGCCCGTGACATCTACACAGTGGTTAAGATGCCCGTGACATCTCCATAGTGGTTACGATGCCCGTGACATCTCCATAGTGGTTACGATGTCCGTGACATCTCCATTGTGGTTACAATCCCGTGACATATATATAGCGATTACGATGCCCGTGATATCGCCATAGTGGTTAAGATGCCCGTGACATCTCCATTGTGGTTACGATGCCCGTGACATCTCCATAATGTTAACGATGCCCGTGATATCTCCATAGGGGTTACCATGCCCGTGACATCTCCATAGTGATTACAATGCCCGTGACATCTCCATAGTCTCCATAGTGTTTGCGATGCCCGTGCTATTTCCATAGTGTTTACAATGCCCGTGATATCTCAAAAGTGGTTACGATGCTCCTGATATATCCATAGTGGTTACGATTTCCGTGACACATCCATAGTGGTTATGATGCCCGTGACATCTCCATAGTGGTTACGATGCCCGTGAGTGACCCCGTGACATCTCCATAGTGGTTACGATGCCCGTGACATCTCCATAGTGGTTACCATGCCCGTGATATCTCTATAGTGATTACAATGCCCGTGACATCTCCATAGTCTCCATAGTGTTTGCGATGCCCGTGCTATTTCCATAGTGTTTACAATGCCCGTTATACCTCAAAAGTGGTTACGATGCTCCTGATATATCCATAGTGGTTACGATTTCCGTGACATCTCCATAGTGGTTACGAGTCCCGTGACATCTCCATAGTGGTTACGATGCCCGTGACATCTCAATAGTGGTTACGATGCCCGTGACATCTCCATAGTGGTTACCATGCCCGTGATATCTCCATAGTGGTTACGATGCCTGTGACATCTCCATAGTGGTAGTGGTTACGATACCAGTGACCTCTCCGTAGTCGTTACGATACCCGTGACCTCTCCATAGTGGTTACGATGCTCGTGACATCTCCATAGTGGTTATGATGCCCGTGAAATCTCCATAGTTGTTTCGATTCTCGTGACATCTCCATATAGTATATAAACGTTTGGAGTACATAAACTTATCAGCTCAAAAAGCAGACGTATTGGCCTAGTTTGGTGAAAACGACGTCTGTACAAAACAAAAACTGACAGTTTGGTTATTTCCTGTCAGTGCGTCGGTTGTGAGATGACTGAAATACAGATTAGCATAAGCCAAGCTGGACTGGCAAGAGTGTATGGCCAGTAATAATAATTACACGATCACCAGTTGTAAAAGAGGGGCGTGTCCTGCTGGGCTTTTGCAAACATTTTAGTTATTAGTTATTTATAAAAGAAGACTAGATTAAAATAATGTATAGTATGAATAACATATTATTCCTGTTGAATTGAATTGATAAACCGGATTGGTAAGTAGTATAGATACTGGCGATTTCTGCTAAGTTTTTCTCGATTGGGGCAATCAAGCACTTTATATAGTTTTAGGGGCGTCTGGGTGCATCTTTGCATTAAGGACAGCAGGAGGCAACGTTTACCCGGTGCGAGGAGGAATCTCCGCTGGTACTGCCAGTATCTACTATAATACATCTTATTTATTTTCCAATGTATGCGTAGAAAACGTCCAATGTATGGGTACGAAACGTCCAACGGCAGGGTACATAACTTCCAACGGCATATCCTGAAACGCCCAACGGCAGGGTGGAAAACGTATAATGCCTTGTACCAAACGTACTGCACCCAACGCCCAGACCCTCCACCTTCGCATGTCGGCAAATTGAAAGAACACTTCTGGCAGGAAAATTTATATGAACGGTCCGGTTGAGTGAGTTTATACCGTATCCATTGCATGTCGGAGGATATACCGTTTCCTGTTTTCAAGGATACATACAGCGTTTCGACGGAAAATATATACCGGTCCCTGGTGGATATACCGTCACTCAAGCGCTGTTTTTCGTATATAATTCTTCAGCATACAACATCTGGAGTTTCAGCATTTGACCTGTCCCAAAAGTTCTTTCATTTGTTGGTAAAATCATCAGCCAATGTGCACAATACGCTGACAGCATCAGCCAATGTGCACAATACGCTGACAGAAAAACCCTGAAAATGTGTCCTCTCTCGATTCAAAACATATTGCGGTCATACAGTCAAAGTAAGGTTCCAAATTCCAAAAGGGGCAAGTATACACTATGAACATATTGGCCTATTTTGCTCTAGGTTTGTAACTATCGTAAAATACATGCTATAGCGTTAAATGCGCGACATACCTTTGACAAGTTCACTGTCAGCCATCGTCAATGGATGTACCGTGTTCCGGAAGGACGTACCGCATCTCGATATGAGATATCGAGGGAGGGTGGGAGGTACAACATTCGTTCGCTTAAATACTCTTTAATTCTGCGAATTACATACATTTGCCTCGAAAACGGTCCCATATCTGGAAAAAAACACCGATTCAGTTTTCAACATTTCGCGTCATTCATTTACACTATGCGTTATTTGAAATAAAGATATGTCAAAACCACATCTCTACCTACCCTCTGTGCGAAATAGTCCTGACAAACACAGTAAAATACTTACTGTTCATGACAAATTGACAACAGACATAAAACTTTAACATCAGGTTAGATTCTAACATTAAAATAAAAACTAATCTTTCGGAAAACACATGCAAACTAGAAACTTTAACATATGTTCACGGAACAATTTTAACATCCAACGACAGACGTTTGTCGTTTCACATAACAGATGTTGACCGTTGCTTTGTTGATACAATACCGTCTCTGTAAATGCTATTTTAATCTAGCAATACGTGAGATTGGTCCAGTCGTTTTTGTAGTTATGTGATTATTTTTAACGGCGCTGTAATATTGGTAAAAAGTATGTTATAATAAATAAAATTTTATATAAAATATATGAAATTTTGAACGAAATCTGTCTGCAAAAACAAAAAGACGTTTTAGAAAAAAATATGCGAGCAAATTAACAGAGTAAAATAAATACATATTCACCACGGATATTTTACAGTCATGATCCTTCAAAAGAAGATCTCTTATGTGACAGAATGTTTTGAACAGACGTTGATCGTACCACGAACAGACGTTGATTCAATGGTATCTAGTCGGTTGTCCGGTGTGATAATGGCTACATTCCCTGTAAAGTAGCTATCTCGCCATCAACAGGCAAATTTTACACACTGTTTCTAAAAATACTAATTACGAGGTATAAATACAACTTACAGAACATATACTATATACCTGAACACCAGGATAGATTTTTGATAAACGGTTTTGCAGTGTAATTTTACCATTGTTTGGCGGTTTAGTTTCTTTAACGCATTTTTCCCCAACTTGGTCGTTTTACGTTTAAATCTCTGTCTCTCTCTCTCTCAGACTAGCCACGGGTTTTAATATGAAAGTGTGTTTCGAGATCCACGCATTCATCAGAAATAATATAAGGTCACGATCGTGAAAATGAAGTACAATATAGAGATGCAATTTTAGATGGGAGTCAGGGATGGAGGGAGGGAGGGAGGTGAGGAATGGATACGATAAAAAGATCAAGAATCAATATGAGCACACATGTGGCATATACATATATAGTTGGAAATGGTGATAACATATTATGTATATTTGAGTTTAGCGGGAAACGAGATTATCTATATATATACTGAGGGAAAAAAGTTTAGCAAGTTTTTTAAATGAAATAATACTGTATACAAGATATACTGACATTCTGGGACTTTAGGGTCTTGACCCCTACGTTCATTTATTCGTTACGTCATTAAGATGTTCGACTGTTATTGATGTGTGTTTAATAAAAAATTGTGTCTATGGCTTTTACAACCAAAAATGTATTATTTCCAGGGTGCAACAAAAACTTGCTATACTTTTTTCCCTCAGTATATATTATGTAAATTCTTCAACAAAAGATATATACATTTTTTTTTCTGATTTAGGTATTTATCTCTTTGACAGGGGGAATAAAGTTGTTTATCATTACAAAGACATTTCTGTTGTGTTTGACTGAATAGCCTACTTAGATAAGGGAGTACATTCCTTCGACGCCCACAGTTTCCTCCCCTGTACCAGAAAACTATTTATTCATGCAAAAAAGTGCCCGGGAAACGATATTTATATATAATGTTCTCTTTGTCAAAAGTAGCTCTCCTAATCGAATTGCAATCCAAGATTAATCATCAATATTATTTATGGGAAGAAAAATAACGAGATAGAATGAATACATATACGCAATGAATTATAGAACAGAACAGAACTGATATTTTATTTAGACTTGTACAAAGTACATCGTCAAAGTACATCGTCATACAGAACATATATACAATATACGAATATAACAAAGTCACGTAAACAGAGTATATAAATCAACCGTCAGCATAGTTTACATCATCATAGTTAGAGAATGAACAATATTATATTTATACTAAGTTTTCAAAATAGAAAGTCTAACATTTAAAGCACATTTTATATACCTCGCTAAATTTAGTAATATATCATTGTTTAAAGTTTTCATCAATTCTATATATTTGAACATAGATGGCCTCTGGTGGTAATATCTTTTAATATATTTTTTCTTAGTTCATTGTAACATTGACATACACATATAAAATGGTATTCGTCTTCCAGATCTTGTGAGTTACAACATAAACAATATCTTTCATTTCTCGGTATGCGATTTCTTGCATACCGTCCAGTTTGTATGTTAAGAGTATGTGCAGATAATCTTATAGTGTTCATATGAAAAATCAGATTTAAAATATTTATAGTTTTCAAGAACAGCACTGCTATCAATCACTATTGCTTAAAACAGTCAATTATTCGTTGTTTAAAAACACATGAGAATGTTTTAACATTCAGCATATCCTGATTGTTAAATAAACAGGCAAAACCATAATCAGATAATAACTTTTTTACATTCGAAACCCAATTTTTACAACCTCTTTCACAATCACACCTTGTTCATAGAGTTTTTTCATCAGAATGTTATTAGTATTTAATACTTTACACCAATACTTAATAATTCTTATATATCTCGTAATATAAAGAGGGTAACGCCCAAGTTCACCATACACACCTACTGTGCATGTATTTAATCTAACGTTAAGCAACCGTTTACAGAACTTTAGGCACTAGCGGATACAGGGGGGTGGGGCGCGCGTATGTCCATGTTACTGTAGATAAAATATCAAACAATTTCGTTGCACGCCCGCAGTATAATTTTTTTCTCGCTCGCTTCGCTCGCTCGGCGCATAATGGCTAATGAGTGGTTTAATTAACACATTGTTAAATCCTTTTATTTGAAAACGGACTTTTTTTATTCATACATGTATGTCCATGTTACTGTAGATAATATATCAAACAATTTCGATGCACGCCCTCAGTATAAACAATTTTCTCGCTCGCTCGACGCATAATGGCTAATGAGTGGTTTAATTAACACATTGTTAAATCCTTTTATTTGAAAACGGATTTTTTTTTTATTCATACATGTATGTCCATGTTATTGTAGATAAAATATCAAACAATTTCGTTGCACGCCCTCAGTATAAAAAAAATTCTCGCTCGCTTCGCTCGCTAGATGCATAATGGCTAATGAGTGGTTTAATTAACACATTGTTAACACCTTTTATTTGAAAACGACTTTTTTTATTCATACATGTATGTCCATGTTATTGTAGATAAAATATCAAACAATTCCGTTGCACGCCCTCAGTATAAAAAAAATTCTCGCTCGCTTCGCTCGCTAGATGCATAATGGCTAATGAGTGGTTTAATTAACACATTGTTAACACCTTTTATTTGAAAACGACTTTTTTTATTCATACATGTATGTCCATGTTATTGTAGATAAAATATCAAACAATTTCGTTGCACGCCCTCAGTATAAAAAAAATTCTCGCTCGATTCGCTCGCTAGATGCATAATGGCTAATGAGTGGTTTAATTAACACATTGTTAACACCTTTTTTTCTTCTTTTTTTACCCTATCAATGCACTACCGCAAACGTTTTATGAGGCTAGAGACGGACCCGAAAATTGACCAAAATATTACGCCCCCGCTAAGCTCAAATCCTGGATCCGCCCCTGTTAGGTGTATTCTTTCGATTACTTTTGATTTAGAGAATCCCCATATTTCAGCGGCATATCCTAGAGCTGAATTGAATGTTGTTTAACGGCTCATCAACACAGTATAGGTTATTTAGAGCCGCCCCAGAGAGAGGGGAAGGATACATAGGAATCCGGGAACCTGCCCTACTCTTATTATCGAATAGATTCCTATGGTTCTTTAACGTGCTCGGAGGATAGACACGGAGGATACACGGGACCGCCCGGTTTACGTCCCCATCCGACGGACGAGGCTAAGGTAAAGTGTCTTGCCCAAGAACACACCGACGGAACTCAGTGGCACCACGGAGGATTGAACCCGGGGCCTCCGGTTACAAATCCGCCGCGCTACCGACTGCGCCACGCCAGCCCCTATATCCTAGAGCAGAACTTACAAATGAATCAAATAATTGGCATAGTGTTTTTGGCTTTAACTTAATCTTTTTACAATTCGCTAATAAAGTGGAGAGCAATTTTAGTGACTTACCAATTAAATGTTCTTGGGTTAATGAACAATTGCCCGTATAATTAAAAATTGTGCCTTAATAGTTAAAATCATTTACAACTTCGATATTTTGACCGTTATAGGTCCAACGTTCATTTTGAAGTAGCCCTCCTCTTTTTCTAAGCACCATTATCTTGGTTTTCGTGGTATTTACTTCAAGATCCCAATTATTACAATATGAGTATAGAAGATTTAAGTTATTTTGTAATTCCACTGGAGATTTACCTAAAATGGCCATATCATCAGCAAACAGTAACAATATCAGAACTATATCATCAATCTGTAAGCCTGAATTCACATCATTTTGTAGATGCAATTCAAGATCTTCAATAAATAACGAAAATAACAAAGGAGAGATTACCTCCCCTTGACGTAATCCAAATAGTCTGAATAAGTACCACAACTCTTCACGCATGATTTCACATTTTCGTCTTTAATAATTCGTAATATCTTTCCTTGTATACCAGATTTATATAGTTTACGCCAAAAAGCATTTCTATATATAGTATCGAAACATCGTTTTAGGTCTACAAAGGCAACATATAAACGTTTATTCTCATTCAACTATTTTTCAACAATAGAAAGAAGAAAAAATAAATCATCAACAGTGGAATGGCCTTTTCTAAAATCAAACTGTGCATCAGAAATAATATTGTTCTTTTCACAAACACAGTCAGTTCTTTTATATATAGTGGTAAATATTTTTGACATGCAACTAACTAGAGTAATACCCCTATAGTAATTAACATGTTTAGTATTTCCACTTTTGAAGTTAAAAGTGCATCACTCCCTAAAGCTTTATTGGTTTTTAGCAACTTTACTACAGTTAAAATTTCATTAATCGCAATAGGCATATCTAATTCCTCTTAGGTACAATAGTCTTCGTCAAAATTGTGTTCGTCGCAAAAAGACTCCGCTTCGTCATTTTTACATTGGAAATCGTCGTTTCTAAAGATGAAAAATAATCACGGAATTTATTTAGAGTAATATCATTATCAATTGGCCTTTTTCTTTGTTTTTTGAAATATTTCCAAAATTGTTTAGGTTTACAGAACCTTAATTTGTCTATCTCCGAAACCTTTTTAATTTCAATTTTTCTTTTCTTTTTACGACATAAATCCTTATAATCGTTTTTACATTTGCAAAAGTATTCTCTACTCATAGGAGTTTTACAAATTGTAAACGCACGTAAAGCATCAGTTTTAGTGTGCCTTTTATCGGGATTGTGTAGCTTTAACAAGGTTGCGCTCTATCCACTATCAACTTATTTTAACTAGGCTGTGCAGTGGGGGAGACACCTGTTTTTATGCCCCACTTGGGGATGGCTTATAGATTTGTACTTGTCCATATGTACATACTTACATCATTTTTATTTTGGACCAAGAACCATATAGTTATGGCCCTTGACTTAGTCTGAATAGGGCTGAAAAACTTGTGTCACGCCCTCCTCCATTACTATTTAAAGAAACTAAACTGCCAAATAAAGGCAACATTACAAAACTGTTCAACAAAACTCAGTACAAGTGTTCATGTCATATAATAATGCATATGTGCCGATTAAAAGTATAGGATTTTTCATGGATTGAATTACGAGTTGGTAACCCTTTATTCAACGCTCTAGTTTTGGGATTTAGCCTGGCTGGTTCAAACCATTTGTATTGTGTCTATAGAGCTTGGATTCTAAATATATACTCATTGTCAATACACACGAGGCATTTTGGAAAAATTATGATATAATCAAGATATAACGAGTCAACATTTAACATTTTTTACATGCATATCTGGATTTAGTGCTTACCGCATTGGTGTTATGAAATGCAGTTACATTTCCGGGTTTCTTCAGTTACGTGGCACAAAGAAATCATTTTCTCCAAAACATTCATTGCATAACACTGTCAGAATTCATACAACAAAAAGGCCAGTAAAATCAATTGGAACTTGAAATTGTTATAGTCCATGGGACAAAAACGTATGGCTCCCCCACTCGCCCGAACAGCCATAATAGACGACTCTAGTCCAGATCTGAGATCGTTTTGATATTCAATATCCCTGTGACTGTATCTACTATCTGTATCAGTAAGGCCACATAAAAAAATATGTGTGGTTCAGGTAACCCGACCGACCCTATTTTTTTAAGGGGCCGACCCTAAAACTTTTTAAGCAAAAATTAAAAAAAAAAAAAAATTAAAAAAAAATCCGCCTAACCCGGGATGCCTAACCCACTCGAAACCCGATGTTGTTTTTTTTTTACATATTTCTGTGTTGTTTTGGTCTATTCATAGACTTATAGCTACGTTTCCCCCCTTACCCGCCCCCACCCCGCCTAACATGCTCGAAGCCCGATATTTTTATTTTTTTATTTTTACATATTTCTGTGTTGTTACGGTCCATTTCTAGATTTATAGCTATTTTGCACCCCCACCCCGCCTAACCCACGAGAAACCTGTTTTTTTCTTCTTTTTTTTTTTACATATTTCTGTTGTTGTTTTGGTACATTCATAGACTTAAAGTTATGTTATCCCCCCCCCCCCCCCCCCCCATCCCCACACCCCCATGCCCAACCCACTCGAAACCCGATTTTCTCTTTCTTTTTCTTTTTGCTGTGTTGTTTTGGTCTATACATAGACTTATAGCTATGTTTCCCCCTACCCTCTCCCGCACCCCCCCCCCCCCCCCCACACACACACACACCCCACTCCGCCGGGGGGAAACGTAGCTATAAATATGTGAATAGACCAAAACAACACAGAAATATATAAAAAAAACACATCGGGTTTCGGGTTGGTTAGGCGGGGTGGGTGGGGGCGGAGGAGGGGTGCAGACAACATAGCTATAAATCTATGGACCAAAAACAAATCAGCAATATGTAAAAAAAAAAAAAATTGGCGTGGCCGGATTGGGGTGGTGGGTGGGGGCGCCGGTAAGCGCAGAGGGAGCCCATACCCCAGTATGGGTGAAAAGTCGCGATTTCTAGCGAATTTTTTCAGCACTTTTGATTGGCTAATTATGTCGTGGCCACGCGATAAATAAGTCGTGGCTACGAGATAATAAGTCGTGGCCACGAGATAAATAAGTCGTGGCCACGACATAATTGACTCGTTTTCTCAATTCTTACATCTGAAATCTACTCTAACCTAAATAAATATGGGGCTTGTTACTTAATTACTAGTTCTTACTAGTTCTTACACATTAGTTTACTAATTATTTATATTTTTACTGGTAAATGCCAGTACAACAAGCGCCATTTTAATCATGTAAACTTTCACCATCTTGAGTCAGGTATTGTGAGCGTGGGGACTGCCCTACATCACCTCTTGCCTGAACTCAGTTGATGTTGTGTTTTTGTCTTTGTTCTGTGTCATGTAGTGTAGTATTCCAGGATTCTACAAGGTAAGCAATGCATGTGATTTTATTGAGTTCAAATTGAACTTACAAATTTTATAATTATCAACACGGTAAATTTGAGTCACGTCGGACCGTTCGCCAGTTATGATCATATTCATAAGAAATCTAAAAGTCATTGACTAATTTGCTATACTATGTCATCAGAAATAGGAAAAATACATAAATATTTGCAGGCGAATCCTGGGCAAGGGTTTCAGCCATCCACCAATAAACTCTTTATATTGACCGATAGCAAGGGGAATTATCTAATCCCAGAAACATTAAACATAACCTTAAATAAACCAGAGGTGGTTTGGTGGTGCAGGTCTGGAAGAAAATCGGCCGATGGTCTAAGATTCCTAGAATCTAACATTGAACAATTAGCGAAGAACAACAGTGAGGCTACTGTTCTCTTTTGGCACTTTACGTGTGATGTCACTTGCAAGGTTGGAAAATTCATATACCCCCAATACACGAGTTCAGAGGAACTTGTCACTGCCATTAGGCCTGTACTTGATCGATTAGTTGTCTTAAACAGTAAATATGACAATATCCACATAGGGATTCTTCAAATTCCACCAATCTTTACCAAGGACTGGAACAGGGCCAGGGGCATTGCTGAATGGGAGAGCACTGATGACAAAGATCTGCATGTGCAAATAAAGGATCTCAACACAGTAATTGACTCCTACAACCAGGAACTAGGCTTTAACTCGCCAAAATTTGCCTGTGATTTTATACACAGCCGCAAAAAGGGGTCCAAAACACGATATTCTAATAGTTCTGTGCTTCTCCTAGACGGGGTCCATCCCGTCCCCATCGTTGCCAGGAAGTGGCTCCACAAAATTTTCAATATATTTTTGCATTAATAATGCCATTTTTCCAAAATGTTGACAACGACCTGGGGTTAACTTTTTCATCTTGAGTGTGGGGACTGCCCTACCTCATATCCATAATATAAATTCTGCTTGTGACAGCTCGACTTTTTCTTAGGTCTGCCTGCTGGATTACGCCCTTGCACACTACAATTATCTTTGGGAGAGTGGAGACTGCTCTACCCCTAAAGCTGGTTTGACTGTGTGAAATGGATTAGAAACCAAAAACTATCCTTCTGTGTTTATTAAAAAAAACCAAATGGCCTCGTAAAGAGTCATAATATTATATATAAAATAAATAATTGCTAACTGTGGGTAATAACGGTTACTTGGTCAAACAAAATAATATCTACGAGTATCCTTATCAATAAACTTGAGTGTGGGGACTGCCCTACCTCTAGCCTTACCTCTAAGTTGTTTATAATCCTCCTCTTGTCTGATATACCTTAAATTTATAAACATGGCATCAGGTTTCAGTACGCCAAAGAGTTTTCTAAGTAAGAATTCTGGGTTTAAAACCAAAAGGTCACGTAAAAGTCCCGGTTCATTGATCAATCCATGCACAAAATGTGATATTGAACTAAAAAAAGATGACGACTATTTGGTGTGTAATGGCTGCTCCCTAAAATTTTGCTTAATATGCACGGGAATGACGAAATCTGCTTTCAACTGTGTCCAAAATGGGGAATTTGAGGACTTTACTTGGTACTGCAAACCATGCAAGGCTACTACACCCACTTTGGAAAATATAACTAGTATGCTAAAAAATATGCAAACAATTCAAAATGAAAGAATTTCGGTTGTTGAAAATAGAGTTGACCAAATTGCATTCAATACATCTAAGGAAATCGCTCAAAAAATGGAAGGGGTTAAAAAAGAGGTAGTCTCAGACATTAGTGAGGATGTAAACAAATTAGTGGAATTGAGATTTAAAGAAATGGAAGACAGAAAGAGAAGAGAATTGAACATTGTACTCTTTAATCTGAGTGAATCCAACAATGTAGATAAGGAAGCAAATATCCAATCTGATAAAGATAAAGTGCTCTGTATTGCCCGCAGTCTAGGCTTAGATGACCTATCAATAGTAGCCATATACAGGTTAGGAAAGCAAACACCTGGTTCCAAAAGAGTTACCAAGGTTATTCTTGATAGTAAAAAACAAAAGAAGTTTTTAATAACTAATGCCAGATTTATAGCAACAAAAGTAGATGATGAGTACAAAAGAGTAATCATCAGTCGTGACCTAACAGAGGTGCAAAGAATAGAGAGGAGGAAAGCTAGG
Source organism: Cyrtodaria siliqua (assembly GCA_037043455.1). Taxonomy (NCBI): domain Eukaryota; kingdom Metazoa; phylum Mollusca; class Bivalvia; order Adapedonta; family Hiatellidae; genus Cyrtodaria; species Cyrtodaria siliqua. Next base: position 70,859 of record JAWPHD010004187.1, on the reverse strand, counting down.
AATGTGGCTGCCCCTAAGGTGAATGTTCTAGTGACTGAGGATATGGAAATACAACCAAGTCAGCCTAAACAGCACATTCGTACTAGTCAACATGACTCTGGACACATTCTTGACACTTACTTCAGGGGCGCCAATATATCGGGGAGTAATATAGAACACTTACCAGGTGATATTACGATAGTTGAACAGCAACAACCTGAAAATCAACATCTAGACAACCCATATCTCTCTGACACTTTAGGCCTTGAAACTACAATTGTGGGCGGGCTAACTCAATTACCACCTAACATGGATAATGATTTTTCATCTACATCTAATAGTGAGGAAGAAGATCCTGGATTACCTGGACTTCATGGACACTAGGACAAAGATTTTAGTCCCTATGGTGGACGTGTTTTTAATAAATCAAATACAGTGGTCAATAAGGTGGGCAGTCTGAGTGTTCTGTATACAAATGTTGATTGCTTAACCAAAGAGAAAAAGTCAGAGCTCTCATCTTTAATTAATTCTAATCAGTATGATATTATTGCCTTATCTGAAATTTTACCAAAATATTCAACTATAGTCCAGTGTGAAGAATTCTTTCAAATTGAAGGCTTTGATATGCATACTTCAGACCTACATTCAGGTAGAGGAGTAGTAATCTATACAAAAATAAGCTTAAATGCAATCTTGGTTGAGACTGACTCTGATTTCAAAGAATCTGTATGGTGTGAAGTAAGACTCCACAATACAGATAAACTTATAATAGGTTGTGTATATAGAAGCCCCAATAGTGACTGTGCAAATAATCTCAAACTGCCTGGCCTTGTTGGCAAAATTTTATCAAATGTGTATTCCCATGTGTTAATTATGGGAGACTTCAACTTTAAAGAAATCAAGTGGGATATTATGAGAACCACCTGCGGGTATGAGCACCCAGCAAATGTCTTCTTTGAAAGTATCAGAGATAACTTTCTGTTTCAACATGTTGTTGAAGCAACCAGATATAGAGCTGGTGATGAACCCTCTTTAATTGACCTCATATTTACAAATGAGGAAAATATGATTGAATCAATCAACTATGACCCAAGTCTTGGGAAAAGTGATCACATAATGCTAAACTTTAAATTCAATTGTTATTTTGACCTTGAAGTCAATAATACACAAAAATTGAACTTCCATAAAGGTGATTATATTCAATTGAACAGAGATTTGGATGATGTCGATTGGAACGATGTGATAGGGGAAAAACCAATAGCTGAGGCCTGGAGTAGCTTTGCTGAAACCATTATCAATCTATTAGAAAAATCTATACCAGTGAGCAGAGTCAATCCACGGTCAACCAGAAATAACCCTATTATAGATAAAAATGCAATCAAAATCATCAGAATAAAGCACAGGAAATGGACAAAATATAAACACTGTAAAAATGATATGAACTATAATGAATATAAATTAGCAAGAAATAATGTTGTCTATGAGATGAGAAGATGTAAATATGTCTATGAAAAGGATTTGGCAACAAAAATCAAAACTGATAACAAACTATTCTGGAAATACGTCCGATCAAACACCAAAACAAAAATTTCTGTTAGTAACTTAGAAAACACCAATGGCGGTATAACAAGGAACGACAATGAAAAAGCCGAAGTACTTAATAACCATTTTGTATCTGTATTTACCAATGAAAATATTGATATTATACCAATACTGGAAGAAAAAACAAATTGTTCTAAATTAATAAACATCAACATTACAGAGGAAATTGTCAACAAACTATTATTTCAAATAAAGTCTTCTAAATCACAAGGACCAGATAATCTCCACCCTCGAATACTCAAAGAATGTGCGAATATATTGACTGCACCACTTACAAATCTCTTCAAGAAATCATTGGATGAAGGAAAATTACCAGAAATATGGAAAACAGCCAATGTGACTGCAGTCTTCAAATCAGGGAAAAAGGCTAAGCCGGAAAATTATCGACCAATCAGTCTTACACCGATATCCTGTCGGATAATGGAAAAAATTGTTCGAATGGAAATGGTTGACCATTTAATCGAGAACCAACTATTATCAATTCACCAACATGGTTTCAGACGGGGCTGCTCCTGTGCTACTCAGTTATTGGAGTGTCTCGATGACTGGTCAGAGGCAATTGACTGCGGTCAAGAAGTCGATGTCATTTATCTGGATTTTAAAGCGGCTTTCGACAAAGTACCCCATAAAAGCTTAATGAGTAAGGTTAAATCTATGGGAATAACTGGTAAACTTTATGACTGGATAGAGGACTTTTTAACAAATAGAAAACAGAGGGTGATGGTCAATGGGCAGGTCTCAGAACTCAGGGATGTCACAAGCGGGGTACCCCAGGGCAGTGTTCTTGGGCCTGTTTTTGTTTCTTATTTACATCAATGACCTCCCGGACGCCATGTCCTGCACCGCTAAACTTTTTGCTGACGATACTAAACTGTATACATGCATAAATAGCCCACAGCGTGAGATAGACTTACAAGACAGTATCTTCACTGCATGTAAATGGGCTAAAAAATGGCAAATGATATTTAATGCCAAAAAGTGCAAACACTTACATATTGGTAATAATGATGAAGAATCCGATGTATTCTACATCAAGGATAATTCGAATAAAATAGAAGAAATTACCAAGGTAACACATGAAAAAGACCTGGGAGTAACATTTGACTCAAAATTAAAGTTCTCCTATCATATAAGTGGTAAAGTATCTAAGGCCAATAGAAACCTCGGTCTAATATATAAAACTTTTACATACATGGATAGAGAAATGTTTCTGTGTTTGTATAAGTCCCTTGTTAGACCACACCTTGAATATGCTACGGTGGTTTGGTCTCCATACCTAAAAAAAGATATAAATGCCATAGAAAATGTCCAAAAAAGAGCGACTAGGATGGTGGAAAACCTCAGTAACTTTTCATACCATGCTAGACTCACTATGCTAGGACTACCAACCCTTGAGTATAAAAGAGAGCGGGCTGACGTGATTCAGGTTTATAAAATCTTAAATAATATCGATACAGTCGACAAAAATAAACTGTTCACTCAGGCCCCTGAGCTTGGAACAAGGGGAAATTCCAAGAAACTATTTAAAAAAAGAGCAAGAATTGATATTAGGAAATATTCATTTGCTTACAGAGTCGTAGAATCTTGGAATAAACTCTCTAACACTGTGATTGAGGCACCCACCATCAATTCCTTTAAAAGTAGGCTAAATTTACATTGGGCAAATCATCCAAATAAATTCAACCCAAAAAACTAATAAGGAACCGGAAGTCCTTCACTATGATATAAATCATAACTAGACTGGGAAAACAACATCAAAAAGGGCCTAAGAAACCTGTTGGTTTAGACTGGCTTCTACTACAGTATGAACAGTATGAACAGTATGAATAATAAGTGGTGGCCACGAGATAAATTATTTTTCTCACATGTCATGTCTATGCCACCGTAAAGACAAGATAATTATCAAGAAAATAGAAAATATTGGTTCAGCAGTTTTATTCCAAATGGATTGCGAATATATAATCCAACAGCATGAACATATGGAGTTAATGGTGCGTTTTCATTGACCGTCAGTATAATTATGTAAGTTATATATATACTTTGTTGTCAGTAGGTTTAGAAATGGTATATATATATATATATATATAAGGTTTAGAAACGGTATATATATATAGTAAAATTTGGCTGTATTTGGCAGGATAGCTACTTTAACCCACGGTCGCCAAACTTTACAGGATGTTGACCACCAAGTGAAGATACGCAGATCACCTGAGCCGAAGGCTCAAGGTGATCTATTGAGATCATTCTTCGTCCGTCCGTCCGTCCGTCCGTCGTCGTCGTTAACTTATGCTTCAAACGACTTCTCCTCAGAAACCGCTTGGCCAATTTTGACCAAACTTCACGTGGATGATCCATAGATAAATGCTTTTTAGATTTGTTAAAATTAGCTCAGCGTGACATCCAAGATGGCTGCCATTACCATATATGGTCGAAACCTTAAAAAATCTTCTTCTCAAGAACCGCTGGACAGATTTCAACAGTTTTTAGCTCTACTGACCAAAGGCCAGGCGAGGTTATGCGATCACTTTTCGTCCGTCCTCCATCTGTCTGTCCGTCCGTCTGTCTGTTAGCAATTTTATAAAATCGACATCTCCTCTGAAACCGCTTGAAGGAGTTTGATGAAACTTCATTACAATGATCTTTAGGATAGTCCCCCTCAGATTTGTGTTTTTCGCGGCCGGTAGTCATCCAAGATGGCCACCATGGCTAAAATTAGGTCAAATTTAAGGAAATTTCAAACGACATCTCCTCCGAAACCACTTATTCCATTCTTGTGAAATATATACATGTTCCTTGGGTTGGCCTCTGTCGTGTTTGTGTTTTTTGTTATCGTCGAATAATCAAAATGGCCACCACGGCGACCCAGTTTACATAGAGTTATATAGGAAAAGGTTGAAAATGACATTTTCTCTGAAACCACTTGAAGGATTTTGATGAAACTTAATCACCATGATATTTGGGATAGTCCCTCTCAGATTTGTATTTTTCGCGGCCGCTAGTCATCCAAGATGGCCGCCATTGTATAAAACTAGGTCAAATTTAAGGAAATTTCAAACAACATGTCCTCCGAAACGACTTAATCTATTCCAGTGAAATATCATATTCATGTTCCTTGGGCTGGCCTCTATCAAATTTATGTTTTTTGTTTTCGTCGAATAATCAAAATGGCCATCTTCTCTGAAACCTCTTGAAGGATTTTGTTGAAACTTTATCACAATGATCTTTGGGATAATGCGCCTCAAATATGTGTTTTTCGCAGCCGCCAGTAACATGGCCACCATGGCTAAAACTAAGTCAAATTTAAGGAATTTCAAACGACATCTCCTCCGAAACCACTTAATCCATTCCAGTGAAATATCATGTACATGTTCCTAATGGGTTGGCCTCTATCAAATTTGTGTTTTTCGTTATCATCGAATAAAGGGTTGCCATGGTGACCCAAGGTTTACATAGAGTTATATAGGAAAAGGTTAAATATGAAATCTTCTCTGAAACCTTTTGAAGGATTTTCACAACTTTATCACAACGGTTGGCATCTATTGAATTTGTGTTTCTTGTTTTCTAGCAATAATCAAAATGGCCGCCGTGGAGACCCAAAGTTTATATAGGAAAAGGCTAAATATGACGAGTTTTACACAGTAGAGCGTCTACAGGCCCTCTTGGGCCTCTTTTCTTTTAAACTGATTACCAACGCCTAAACTATAATGTTTGTTCAAATGAAATTCCCGGGGTCAAAACTGACCTAGCCATGGGGGTCCAAAGTTTGTATATTGGGATTTTGCATATTTTGATAGACTTATATAGGAACAAACTTTAAAAAATCTTCTTCTCTGAAACCACAAGGCACAAAGCTTTCACGTATAACATGTAGCATCAGCTTATGGTCCTCCACTAAGTTTGTTCAAATGGTGACCTTGGGGTCAAATTTGGCCCCGCCCCGGGGGTCACAGTTTTACAGACTTATATAAGGAAAAACTTAAACAATCTTCTTCTCTGAAACTGCTTGAGCCAAATGTTTAATATTTTGCATTTAGTATAAGATTATGGTCTTTTACCAAGTTTGTTCAAATGGTGACCCTGGGGGTCACATTTGGCCCCGCCCCAAGAGTCACATGTTTTACATAGACTTGTATAGGGAAAAACTTTATAAAATCTTCTTCTCTGAAACTGCTTGAGCCAGATGTTTAATATTTTGCAATTGCTATAAGTTTGTTCATATGGTGACCCTGGAGTCACATTTGACCCTTCCCCGGGGTCACAGTTTTACATAGATTTGTTAGGGAAAATCTTAAAAATCTTCTTCTCTGAAACTGCAAGAACCATAGGTTTAATATTTTGCATTTGCTATAAACTTATAGTCCTCCACCAAGTCCGTTCAAATGGTGACCCTGGGGTCAAATTTGGCCCGCCCCGTCCAGGGCGTCACCGTTTTACATAGATTTATATAGCACAATTTTTAAAAAAATCTTCTTCTCTGAAACTACAAGAGCCAGAGGTTTAATATTTTGCATTTACTATGAGCTTATGGTCCTTTATCAAGTTTATTTAAATGGTGACCTTGGGGTCAAATTTGGCCGTGCCCCAGGAGTCACATGTTTTGCAAAGACTTGTATAGGGAAAAACTTAAAAAATCTCCATCTCTGAAACCACAAGGCACACAGCTCTCATATATTACATGTAGCCCTGGGGTTACATTTGGCCATTCCCCAGGGGTTACACTCTAGCACCTTCACTTTACCAAACTTTGTCAGTGTCTTTATATCAATGTTGTTAACCCAACAGAGGCTACATTTCTTGAACAATATTAACCAAACTTGCACAGATTTCAAAGAAGTTCGATAATGGGCCAGTACTCAGGTGATCGATATAGGGCCATCTTGGCCCTCTTGTTTTTATATTTTGGACCAAGAACCACAGAGTTGTGGCCCGTGACTTAGTCAAATTAGGGGTTGAAAAACTTGCTGCACCCTCCTCCATTACTGTTTAACTCACAGTGACCAAACTTTACAGGGATGTTGACCAGCAAGTGAAGATGCACACCTGAGTTTTTTTATGCCCCCAAAGGGTGGCATATAGTAGTTGCACCATCGTTCCGCCCGTCAGTTCATCCGTACCATCATGCCTGGTAAATAACTCTGACATTCATAATAACTTGGCACAAGTGCTCACTACAACAAGACATGTCGCATGCAAAATTCAGGTCTGTGACATCAAGGTTACACTTAGAGGTCAAATATAAAAAAGAAGTACTTTCGTGTCGGGTAAACATGGAAGAATTTTAAAATAACCTGCCACAAGTGTTCGCCACAACAAAACTGTGTCCCGAGTAAAATCCAGGTCAGTAGCTTCAAGGTCAAGGTCACACTTCGAGGTCAGAAGATGTCATATGTCATTGTCTTTGATTGGAGTCCTGTAAGTTACGTCTGATCTATAACTTTGTCATCCACTGAGGGATTTTTAGATCTCCTGTCCGTCGTGTGTCGTCCGTCGACTGTCGTCTGTCGTCTGTCAACTGTTACCTTGTTAAGACGATAGGGCCTTCATGTTTTATCCGATCTTTACAAAACCTTACCAGATTGTTAATATCAATGAAAGCACCAACAAATTTGAAAAACAGCCAGATTGGACCATTTACACATGAGTTAAGACCCTTGATTTTCTGCAATATGCTATATTTTGGACTCATTAAGACAAAAGGGCCTTCATTTGGACGGGTTTCAGTGAAACTTTTCAGAGATGATCAGTACCAAGCCTAGTTGTACATATCGTCACCGTGTTCCGGTTGAATGATTTTGGCAGTTATGTCCCTTTAAAGGTTTTAATACACAAACTTTGTCCCGACTAGTTCTCCTGAACCCCTGGTAGGATTTAAACGAAACATTTAGGGATGATTAGTTCCAGGTGTATTTGTGTAAATCATCGCCGTGTTCCAGTTGAATGATTTTTGGCAGATATATGGCCCTTTAAAGGTTTTAATACACAGACTTTGTCTGGACTAGTTCTCCTGAACCCCTCACCGGATTTCAACGAAACTTTACAGGGATGATCAACACCAAGCCTTCTTCGCGTTGATTTATGGCCCTTAACGAAACTTGACAAGTATCAAGCCTAGTTGTGCATATCGTCCCCATATTCCGGTTGAATGATTTTTGGCAGAGTTATGGCCCTTTAAAGGTTTTAACAGACAAACTCTGTCCAGCTTAGTCTATTCTGAACTCCTTGCCTGATTTCAACAAATCTTTGTGGGGATGATCAGTACCAAGCTTAGTTGCACCTATCATAGATATGTTCTGGTTGGATGAATTTGGCAGAGTTATGACTCCTTAAATGTTTTAATACGCTAACTTTGTACAGACTTGTTCTCCTGAACCTCTGGCTGGATTTCAACAAAACTTGGCAGGAATGATCAGTACCAAGCCTAGTTGCACATATCATCGCCATGTTCCGGTTGAATGACATTAATTTATGTTTAGCCAGTAGAGCGTCCACGGGCCCTCTTGGGCCTCTTGTTTATTTTGGACCAAGGAACCACAGAGTTAGTCAAAATAGGGACATAAAACAAGCTTTCATCTACAACTTTCTCCATTTCAGTTCTATTACAAAGTTGAGAGTGTTCATCAGTGTTTGAGTTGCTATGGCATAGTGACATCCGTATCCGTGTCCTATGTCTTAGTGACCTCAGTGGGGGCAATCCGTGTCCTATGGCATAGTGACCTCATTGGGGGCAATCTGTGTCCTATGGCATAGTGACCTCAGTAGGGGAAATCCGTGTGCTCTGGCATAGTGACCTCAGTGGGGGCAATCCGTGTCCTATGGCATAGTGACCTCAGTGGAGTAATCCGTGTCCTTTGGCATAGTGACCTCAGTGGGGCAATCCGTGTCCTATGGCATACTGTGACCTCAGTGGGGCAATCCGTGTCCTACCTCAGTTGGGGCAATCCGTGTCCTATGGCATAGTGACCTCAGTGGGGGCAATCCGTGTCCTACGGCATGGTGACCTCAGTGGGGGCCATCCGTGTCCTCTGGCATAGTGACCTCAGTGTGGGGAATCCATGTCCTATGGCACAGTGACCTCAGTGGGGGCAATCCGTGTCCTCTGGCATAGTGACCTCAGTGGGGGCAAGCCATGTCCTCTGGCACAGGGACCTCAGTGGGGCAATCCGTGTCCTATGGCATAGTGACCTCAGTGGGGGCAATCCGTGTCCTATGGCATAGTGACCTCATTGGAGGCAATCTGTGTCCTATGGCATAGTGACCTCAGTGGGGGCAATCCGTGTGCTCTGGCATAGTGACCTCAGTGGGGGCAATCCATATCCTATAGCACAGTGACCTCAGTGGGGGTAATCTGTGTCCTATGTGTATGTGTCTCCTTCAGGCATGTGTCTCATTCAAGCATGTGTCTCATTCGGGCATGTGTCTCATTCAGGTATGTGTCTCATTCAGGTATGTTTCTCCTTCAGGCATGTGTCTCAAAGGTATGTGTCTCATTCTTGTATGTGTCTCATTCAGCAATTCAGGTATTTGTCTCCTTCAGGCATGTGTTTCATTTCAGGCATGTGTTTCATTTCAGGCATGTGTCTCATTCAGGTATGTGTCTCCCTCAGGTATGTGTCTCATTCAGGCATGTGTCTCATTCAAGCTTGCGCCTCCTTCAGGCATGCGTTTCCTTCAGGCATGCGTCTCATTCAGGCATGCGTCTCCTTCAGGCATGCATCTCCTTCAGGCATGCGTCTCCTTCAGGTATGCGTCTCATTCAGGCATGCCTCTCTTTCAGGCACGTGTCTCATTCAGGCATGTGTCTCATTCATGCATGTGTCTCATTCAGGTACGTGTCTCATTCAGGCATGTGTCTCATTCAGGCAAGTGTCTCATTTAGGTATGTGTCTCATTCAGGCATGTGTCTCATTCAGGCATGTGTCTCATTTAGGCATGTGTCTCCTTCAGTCATGTGTCTCCTTCAGGTATGGGTCTAATTCAGGCATGTGTCTCATTTCAGGCATGCGTCTCCTTCAGGTATGTGTATCATTCAGGTATGTGTCTCATTTAGGTATGTGTCTCATTCAGGCATGTGTCTCATTCAGGTATGTGTCTCATTCAGGTATGTGACTCCTTCAGGTATGTGTCTCATTCAGGTATGTGTCTCCTTCAGGCATGTGTCTCATTCACGCATGCATCTCATTCAGGCATGCGTCTCATTCAGGTTTGTGACTCCTTCAGGTATGTATCTCATTCAGACATGTGTCTCATTCAGGTGTCTCATTCAGGCATGTGTCTCATTCAGGCAAGTGTCTCATTTAGGTATGTGTCTCATTCAGGCAAGTGTCTCATTTAGGTATGTGTCTCATTCAGGCATGTGTCTCATTCAGGCATGTGTCTCCTTCAGTCATGTGTCTCCTTCAGGTATGTGTCTCATTCAAGTATTTGTCTCATTCAGGCATGTGTCTCATTTCAGGCATGTGTCTCATTCAGGCATGTGTCTCATTCAGGCATGTGTCTCATTCAGGCAATTCAGGCATGTGTCTCATTCAGGCATGTGTCTCATTCAGGTATGTGTCTCATTCAGGTATGTGACTCCTTCAGGTATGTGTCTCATTCAGGTATGTGTCTCCTTCAGGCATGTGTCTCATTCACGCATGCATCTCATTCAGGCATGCGTCTCATTCAGGTTTGTGACTCCTTCAGGTTTGTGACTCCTTCAGATTTGTGGCTCAATCAGGTATGTGGCTCATCTACATTGTCTATCAGCAGCATCATACACACAGCATCATGTCCTAACAAACAAAAATCAATGAACTATTGTATTTTTCAGAACCCCTAGACCCTTGGTTTTGCCTCGATTCCACGAGTCTATGGGTACATAACTACGGCTATACATAACTGAGCCTACCGTTACATAACCGAGTCTACGGATCCAACATCGTTATAAAGACGGCAAAATTTCGTAAAGATCCGATTAATAATGAAGACCCTAGTGTGTTCACCAGGCAAAAGTTAATGGACGACGGACTGCTGATCATTTTAGAAAAGTCCCAGTCCCATATCAATATCACTTATAGTTATCAAGAATTATATAGTCATTACAAATTTGTTTTTTAAAAATCTATTTTTACCCATAGCGGCCGACCTGAAATTTGGGTAGGATCACCCAGACAAGAGCAACATTTCTGTTAACTTATATGAAAATCCTTCAGATAGATTCAGAGGAGTAGTCGCTACAAGTATTTACTATATAACTCCATGTAAACAAAGATGGCCACTGGCAGCCACGTTTAATGACGAATCAAAATGATTTTTGACAAGGACCAACATCATGTCATGCTGATCATTTAAGAAAAAGTCCCATATCAATCTCACTTATAGTTTTCAAGAAGTAGTTGCTATGAACTTGTTTTTATGCCCCCGGCATTCGAGAATGCCGAAAGGGGCATTAAGTGTTACCCCTATCCGTCCGTGCGTCCCGTCCCGTTTATCCCATCCGTCCGACAAATTGGTTTCCGCTCAATAACTTTTGAAATGATCCATGTTTTGCATTCATATTTGGTGTGTCACTTTGTAATTATAAAATAAAGGCCAAGTTTGATTTAGGTCAACATCGGTCAATTTCTGAAGGAGTTATGGCCCTTTTCCGCTCAATAACTTTTGAAACGGTCCATGTTTTAAATTCATATTTGGTGTGTCACTTTGTAACTTTGAAAGGGTCCATGTTTGTAATTAATATTTGGTGTGTAACTGTGTAATTATAAAATACAGGTCAAGTTCGATTTCGGTCAATGTTGCGCATTTTATGCAGGAGTTGTGGCCCTTTTTCGACTTGATTTTCTGCAACAAATTGGTTTCCGCTCAATAACTTTTGAAAGGGTCCACGTTTGTAATAAATATTTGGTGTGTAGCTGTTTAATTATAAAATACAGGCCCAGTTCGATTTAGGTCAACATCGGTCAATTTCTAAAGGAGTTATGGCCCCTTTTCCGCTCACTAACCTTTGCAACGGTCAATGTTTTGAATTCATATATACAACTGGTGCAGGGCCCTACCCATATCAGTGGCTCCACATTAGACCTAGCCTTCCGCACAAAGCGGGATGACAAGCCAGTTGCCAGTGTTTTCCTACATATTTTTCTGACCATTCACTGGTTCACCTTCTCAAATGTGATGGTGACAGTGCTCTGAAATATGATGGGACAATGAGTTATCTTATATATGTAAATACTTTTCATATACAAATTTATTGTTGCATATACTGACTTTGAACACATATAATTGCATTGTATATCTATTACCACTGCTTCTCCCACTTGTACCTTATCATTTTTTTGGCAAATTCATAGTTCTAGTTATCAAACTCGTCCGAGATCTTATGGTCATATACAATCTTTGCAAGTTTGGTTATGATTGTTCAAGTAATGTGGCCTCTATCGTGTAAACAAGCTAAATGTTGACAAACAACCGACGACGGACAACAGTGGTCACAATAGCTCACCCTTGAGCACGAGCTAAAGATATAGCAGATTTAACTAATCAAGGGCCATAACTCCAAACTGGCTGATGTTTTAACTCGTTCGAACTTTCATTGATATCAACAATCTGGTAAAGTTTGGTAAAGATCGAATGACAACTGAAGGTGATAGAGTGTTGACATCAAAAAGCCAACACATTTTTCAATAATTCAAGGGCCACAACTTCGGTCTTGCTGATCTGATCTGGCTGGTTTTCAAACATGATCGAGCTTTTTCACCAATATCAACAATCTGGCAAAGTTTCGTAAAGGTAGAATGCATAGTGGAGGCAAGACAAGTGTTGACAAGACAAAATTCAGCAATTTTCGTTAATTCAAGGGCAGGAACTCTGGTGATCTGATCTGGCTGGTTTTTGAACTTGTCCGAGCTTTCGATATCAATAATCTGGGCAAGTTTTGTAAAGATCGGATGAAAAACGAAGGTGCTAGAGTGTTGACATCAAAAAGTTAACGGACGGACAACAGACTATTTAGACCATGGCATAAGCCCTAAATGAGGAATTGAAAAAAAAGTTTACCTCCAGTGGGATTTAAAACCACGGCCCTAGCTTCCCAGTGTACAAGAAGTAATTCAAAGATTTTTCTATGACAACTATCATGGATGTCGCGTTTACCTTATTTTAACAAAAATATTTGAAAAACATTTACCTAAGGATCATCCGTGTGAAGTTTGGTCAAAATTGACCAGGCAGTTTCTGAGATGATTTTTTTAAGATTATCCCTATACAAGTCTATGTAAAACATGTGACACCTGGGACGGGGCCAAATGTGACCACAGAATCACCATTTGAACAAGCTTGGTAAAGGACCATAAGCTTAGAGTAAATGCAAAATATTAAACCTCTGGCTTTCGTAGTCTCTGATAAGAATATTTTTAAAGTTTTTCCCTCTGCAAAACCTGCGACTCCTGAGGTGGACCTAAGAAAAACATGAAAAATCTACATATACCAACTTTGGAACCCTATGGCACGGCCATTTTTGACCCCAGGGATTTCATTTGAATAAAATTGATAGTCTATAGGTATTGGCGATCATTATAAAAAAAAAGCTGTCGAAATCTGTCTTGCGGTTCTTGAGAAGATTTTTTTCAAATTTTCGACCATATATGGTAATAGCAGCCATCTTGAATGTTGTGCGAACCCAATTTTAACAAATCTAAAAAGCATTTATCCAGGGTCAGTTATATAAGTTATAAGTAAAATCTTGTCTGAAGCACTAGGTTTTGGTCTTTCATATATTGCATGCAGCATAAGTTATGATCCTCTAACAAGTTTGTTCAAATAGTGTCCCTGGGGTCAAATTTGCATACACCCTGGGGGTCACAGTTATACATGAGTTATAATTTAAAAGCTAATTTTCTCTGAGATTACATGAGCTAGAGGTTAAATATTTTGCATGTACCTTAAGTTTCTTGTCCTCTATCAAGTTTGTTCAAATAGAGACCTTGGGTCAAATTGTGGCCCCATCCCAGGGATCACGTTTTACAGACTTATGTAGGGAAAACCCTTACACAATTTCCTTTTCTAAAACCACAGTGATACACTTACTGAGAATGAACAGATGGACACAACCAATGAGCATCAGCCCCAGGATTCTACCCCACCCATGGAGACATAGCCCCTGCGTCTTAACTTTTAAATAGTTGCATGAGATCCCCATCCTTTCACCATAGATAGATTACTGACCATGAACAGATGGATACAACCATTCTACCAGCATCAGCCCTGGGATATATTGCCACCCTTGGGGACATAGCCCTGGGTCATAACTTGGGAACTGTTGGGATACTCACCCTAATATGGTTAACCATATTTACACTTACTGGGCATGAACAGACGGAAACAACCATACAAACGAAATTGACCCTGGGGTTCATCATTGACCCTGGGGTTCATCATTGACCCTTGGGACATAGCCCCTTGGTCACAACTTGGAAACTGTTAAGATCCGAACCCTACAACCACATATATTCATCAAAATAATTTAAGGACCATGTTTGGTTTTGGGCCATTTCTTAGTGCTGTAATGGAACGATTGTCTTTTTTCAATTTTTGAGTTTAGTTGTATTCCGTTTTACAATACACACATGAATTAACTTTTTATATGAATACAAAATCCATAATATTAAAGATTAAGTAATTATTTCTGTTCTACTTTGTGGTCATTAAATTATTTTGAGGAATATATAGACTTACTGGACCTGAAAACTTGCAGACACCGGAATTTGCAATGACAAGCGATAGACTGTGTGATCTCATTCTGTTATGAAATTATAAGCTTGTTTGACAAGGACATTTTGGACCTCTTGTTTAGAGAATGGAAGCATTATTTTTCACTTGAATTACTCTAAATTTGTATAACCAGTAAAGCGGTAGGAGAGGTCCTCTTGCTTTTTTAAACGAATGTATCACACATAAGAAACGAAGTTTCTAAAACAAAGCTTGACTTCTGATTCTGGACTTGAATTTCCCTTTATGTCTAGCAAATGCGACTGACCTGTAATTTAAATGGACATAAAACAAGACAAGTTTTAATAAATTATAAATTTATTAAACAAGACTGAAACACTTTAAAGGACGTACATCAGGCTTTTAGTGATGCTCTAGGAATCCTATTTAATTTACAAAAGACTTTTCTATTCTGAAGGGCTTACTAAATCTAAAAATGACCCCTTATTTACAAGGAAATGTCGACAGAGATGACATATTCATCATGAATTGGAACATTTGTAAATATTTTGATTCTTCTGGAAAAGGCCTGATGTACCCTCTTTAATTCAGAACAACATGATTATTTACATATAAGATACAAATGAATGAAATTATTGTTTACATCCTGTTAACACAACATAGTTTGTTATATTGTGACAGCAATCTCAGAGGGAGATGAGATGAAGGATGCAGTTTCCCATCAGACTGTGAAATATAAGGTTATATTGTGACAGCAATCTCAGAAGATGAGATGAGATGAAGGATGCAGTTTCCCATCAGGCTGTGTAATATAAGGTTATATTGTGACAGCAATCTCAGAGGGAGATGAGAAGTTTCCCATCAGTCATGCATCCACCAGTGAATACATAGAGCATCCACCAGTGAATACATAGAAAATATGAAATGTTACATTATCGCCTGTAAACATAGATGGCATCCTCATTTGTAAACAGTTGCCCTAAACAGGTTGATTAGGACATGATTAAATACATAGCTTTTGAGATATACACATTTTAAACAACACATATGGCAATATACTATGTGTAAACAAAACTCAAACCATTGATCATTGACATCAGTTGTTACATGCCATAACACTGTCACATCTTTACACATTAAAGGTTATATGGCGTCTAACAGGAATGAACATCATCGCAGCCAGGCTCATCCTCCATTTACATCAAGATAAAACATGGAGAATGGGCCTATAACCTGCAAATTCTATAGTAAAACAGTAGTGAATGCGCATATGAACAAGAAGCAAAAAAGCACCGCCCATCGGTGCAGATGCTCGACTTTAGAGGCCTTGTCCATTTATTGTGATCAACTGTCTCCGAGTTCTTCATATGAAAGTGAATGCATGTGTGATATTTCATGTAATTCTTTAACAGGATTTGGAGATATGAAAAAAGATACCAAGTTGACAAGCATTTTTTCTTAGGTATAAAATGGGCCATAATTTTGTTGAATAAAAGCATGTGTTGTAGAACCTGCTGTATGACATATATGATGTATGACATGTATGATGTCGTCTAATGATACTGAATGCATGTGTGAAGAAGTTTCAATCCATTGTGTAAAGTAGTTTCAGAGATACAAGCTATACTGAACTTTAACTGGATGAAGACGACGATTAAGTGATGACATTAGACCATTTTTTTCTTCGAAAAAATCGAGCTAACATTATCTCTTCATATTTAAAATCCCTCTTCAATATGATGACATAAAAACACATTAAGCAAGTGCTAAAAGGTAAATACAAACACATTAATCAAGAAATTACACATTAATCAAGAAATTACATATAGACAGATACTTTTATTTCAGATTTTCAATTTTCTACAAAGTATTTTGTAACCGTACAGTATTTGGTACAAACACAATATATTGTCACAGAGAGCTAAAATAGCTGAAGCTCTGTAACCAAGGATTCCAGTTTTGAATAAAATGATCATTCAATCTTAGTCTTAATAATGTTAATGAATATATCAAAGCAAAAATGGAACGCAAATTTCCGTTACATAAGTTATATACTGCATACTTATTTTCTCATAATATCTCAAGAGAAATCCCGAGATATTTTGTGTTACAACCAGTTAGGGAAAGGACAAAACTGCTGCTCTAGACTTTTTAATCACAGTACACTTCACAACAAAAAGTCCATAACTGTTGAACTGAATTGAATTGGGGTTTTAAGGCGCACCAACACATGAAAAGTTTATATGGCGCCTAACAGGCATGAACATGCCAGGCTCATCTTCCATGTACATCGAGATAAAATATGGAAAATGGGCCTAGAACCTTCTCACCCTGAACTGCCGAGTTGCTGCAAATTCTATCGTAGAAACTCCATTTACGCTGGAGCCACGTTATTGTTTTTCTGCCACTGCTCTTTTGATGCGAGCGAGATAGCACCTGAAACAATGCAGGGATCATGATGAAGACCTTTAATGAACATGAACAAAAAATGATAAAATGAACATGAATTTGTGGGGATTCTACCCCTCTGCCTACCCCTCCAAAGGGATCTGCAGTGGCCCTATTCTTTGCCCCATGACCAAACGGGGGGCCCCCGGGAACCACACGGGGCCCATAACTGTTTGATGTCCATAACTGTTGAAGTTCATATTTGAAAATTTGAACCATGCATGCATTTCAGTACTATATTTAATGTTAAGAGATGGCAATAGTTTACATCCCAAGTTTGCTCACCTGCTTGAGCCAAACGCATAAATGATCAATAATGAAATTTTGAAGCAAGAACATATGTTATGTAATGAGTTGTTTTAATCTTTAATATTCCGAAAGGAAAGGTCTAATGTAGTATGATGTATCATTTGATTAACAGCAGCATATTATACATACGATATATAGCGGAAATTTCTGAGGAGTTTCTTTTTTCTTTAGTATAACTTTTCATTTCCAACACCTTGTTGGAGCCATACTTAAAAACAGTGAAGCTAACAAATGTTTAACAAGTGATGTCCAGTTAACATTGTGTGGATACTGTTAAA
Organism: Cyrtodaria siliqua; assembly: GCA_037043455.1. Taxonomy (NCBI): domain Eukaryota; kingdom Metazoa; phylum Mollusca; class Bivalvia; order Adapedonta; family Hiatellidae; genus Cyrtodaria; species Cyrtodaria siliqua. Next base: position 53,538 of record JAWPHD010004187.1, on the reverse strand, counting down.
AGTGACTTATACACAATTTTAATATATTTTGGTTCCCTCAGTTGTAAACTATTTAACCAATATTTTATAATAATGAGATATAATAAATGATGTTCTTCCCAACGTACCATATATAAAATCATTTTGTGTTGTCTTTTTAATCTCTAAGATCCTTTTACAAAACTACAAATGAATTTGCATGTATTATTAAAATTAAAGTCCCCAGATTTCAGTTTAGGATAGGTGTTCACAAACTTATCAAAAAGGTCTAATTTGTGTTTTCGTGATATATACAAACACATTATCCAAGTACTTAAATACAAATACAAAGTCAATAAGCAAGCACTTAAATACATAAATACCAACACACATTACCACACACCAACTGTAAAAGGTTATATGGCGCCAACTGAAATGAGCATTCCAGGCAAATCCCCCATTTACATCAAGATAAAAATATGCAGAATGGGCATAGAACCTTCACACCTGGAGAACTGCAGAGTTGCTGCAAACTCTATTGTACAATAAACACTTCATTTTCCGCTGAAGCCACGATAATTGTTTTCTGCCAGCACTGAAGTGCTGATCCTGCCAGGGAATATATACAATTATTTCAAATAGCACATACAAACAACTCTTGAATGACAAATAAATATTTAAATGATAAGCTTAAAGGGACACACGGCAATCTTATGTTTGTAAAACTCGCGGTATCCTGTTAGTTTTTCTGCTTGTTTATATTGCACCAATAACTGCTGATTATATTGCACCAACAATATTTTCAAGCCTGGCAGAATAACGAAGAAAAGTTGAAAACTCAAAATTGTATTTAATTATATGCAAGCATTAACACGATACTGAATTAATAAATCCAGAGGCTAATTTCAATGCTTGATAAAAACTTCAAGATTGCCGTTAACCCCTTTAACATGACAAAATATGCACATTAAGTATAGATCTACAAATATATATATATATATTCAACTGTTGGAGATATGCACCAACACGGGTTGTGAAGACCGGCTAAAGCGACCGGGACTACCCCTACCTACAAGATCCCGCCTCCACAACCAAAGTCCAGTGCATATACTCCACATCAAATAAAACATTGTGAACAAAAGTCATGCCATAAGCAATATCATATCTTCTCAATCGAGAATTAATACATAAGTTACATTGGCCAAATAAGATGCATCCATTTTTTTAACACTTTATTTGAACTTAAAATAAAGTGTGTTATTTTAAACAGCACCAACCAAGGTCTAAAAAAAATTACAATTATAAAGGGAAAAAGGACAAGAATAGTCAGAAGGATAGACAGCATTCTCTACTTACTTTTTGAAGTCATCCATAAGTTATTAGTACATGTTTGGTGAGGATCACTAGAAAAATATCACTGGTACTGATCATTTTTACTAAGTTTGGTTGAAATTCAGCAAGGGGTTCAGGAGAATTACTCCAGACCAAGTTAGTGTGCAAGGGACCAAAATCATTTAACCAGAGAACGACGACAACACAGGCAACAAGGCTTGGTACTGATCATCAATATCAAAATTGGTTTACATCCCTGAATAAGCAGGGTTCTTAGTTCTTGCCCGGGAACCACAAAGGTTGAAATTGGTGTAAGTAAATCATGTAAAATTTGTCAGGCAAGCATGTAGATGAATAAGATTAAACATATGAGCACTGGTATAATTGTTGTGATATTTAAAAATTTGTGTTATTTTACTTATTTCATTATACAAACGCATTGCTTTGAACAAATTTAATGTTTGGCATTGACAAGACTTGCCCATTCTGTCATTGTTTACAAAACGCTGAAATGTGTTCACAAATGATTGTTATTCTTAAACAAAAACATTCCAAATTTCATAATTTTAAAATTACCTCCCTTTTTATTGAAATAAGAATGATTTTCGATAACCTATAAAAGTATGTTCCATCACATTTGCTTTATTTTCATCCCCAACAGTTTATAAATGACTGTATAGCATATCTATGTCACTTTATCATTGATCCCGAACATACATGGCTTTGTATCTCGTCTATGAAAATGAAATGCATTTTGTGCTAAATTTATTTTGCTCAGCATATGTTATATAATATCCAACGATTCACGTGACTATAGAGCATAAGGCTTTGTGGATATTTCATGATAGAGATGGTAAATGCACACAAAGCTTTTTACCTAAAAAGTTGCACAAATAAATCGATATTAATTTGTGTGTGACAGCCTGTTTATTTCATCACATTTAACAAGAAAATGCATATTTACAACTATAATATGGTGCCTTATTTCGGTCACATTTCTTAAGTGACTATAATTTTACTGAAATGAGAGCCAGCATAAATATTTTTTTTTTTAGAACACATCTCATTATTTGGCATCAATTTATACAACCATCATATAATCACCATATTATAACTTTGGTTTACAAGGTGACTTACACTGGATTAATTTTTGTGACCTTCATATAACCACTATATTATAACTTTGTCTTACAAGATGGCTTACATTGGATTAATTCTTGCGGCCTTCCTACATGACTATATAATCGCTATATAATAACTATGGGTGTACTTTGTTGTATATGTCGATCAGCATATGCTGGTCACGTGACCAGTACACCGAAACTGGGCCATGTGGCATTATGCCGAATTGTTGTGTCCCAAAGTGAATTATAGAGCAGAAAATTGGTGATAATTTAGAGTGACCGGTACACCGCGGCATAGACCGGGCAACTCAGTAAAGTTACAAGGTGGCTTTATACATTGGCAGAGCTGTAGATAAGCTGAGCTGTTGAGCATTTATTCATACCTTTTTTTAACAAAAACCCTCATTTTTTTAACATGTTTAAAATTGTGAGTATCATTACTTATCAACCTACAACGAAGACTCATAACTTGAAAATCATGAGTATTATATGTGTCTGTATGGTCCTGTGGAGTATTATATGTGTCTGTATGGTCCTGTGGAGTATTATATGTGTCTGTATGGTCCTGTGGAGTATTATATGTGTCTGTATGGTCCTGTGGAGTATTATATGTGTCTGTATGGTCCTGTGGAGTATTATATGTGTCTGTATGGTCCTGTGGAACAGTTTATTCCATATTTACATGATGAAAATTTTTCCAAGCAGGTGTCTAATATTTAGGTCAGTGCTTTTTTTTGTTTTACTTAAATTTCCATTTAATCTGAATATTTATTTTTTTAAATCTATTAATCACATCGATTTTGAAAACATGAAATATTTAAAGCAAACGTTTACTCTGACAAAAGTTCCTTGTTACTCATTCATTAAGAATCTGATGAGTAAAATATCTGCAGCTCTGATTGGATTCATTCTTATGACATTCATGTAATCGTATTAAAGGTCATACCTGTTTTACTACCAGAGTTAATAGTGCAGATGGCAATGTACCTATGAAGAAGTTCCATGAGCATTCATAAGTGTAGATGTTACACTGTTACCGTCTTCCAGAGTTATTATGCAGAATGTGTATGTCCATTTACCCAAAAACCAATAGGGTTTCCCTTTATTGCATGAAATGAGTACGGAGCAGGAAAATTAATTTCTGAGTTACTGGCCTACATAATATTTGAATGGTCAAATATTAATTGTTAAAGAATTATCTGAATTTCAACTCATCCTGCATCAATGAGCACTGATCTTGTCAGGACGAGCGGATAAGTGGAATTTTCGTGTCCTGGAGTAATTGTTTACGGATAGACGATGGAGGTAACAGAAAACCCTATTTGCATCATTCATTTAATTCAAACATGCATATAAACAAGAGGGCCGTGATAAAACCCACCAAATGAAAACTTGTGACAAATAGGATGGAGCAAATTTTGACCACATGGTTCACATGATTTCAATGAACTGTTTTTGGACAGATCAACCCGGTATGAACAATCTTAATTAATTATTAATTAACTACTGCTAATTTATTACTGCTAATAATTAATTATTTTGAAATCCATCAAGCAGTTTCAGATGAGAAAGATTTTTAAAGTTTTCCATACATCATTTCTGTGAAACTATTCTGAAATCGAGCCAATAGTTTTAGAGAAGATTTTTAAAGTTTTCCAGCTTTTTTTATTTCGGTTGCCATGGCAACCAGAGTTCTGCATTGATTTCCATAATTTGAACAATCGAGGGAGAAGACCACCCAAGGATCATTCCTGTGAAGTTATTCGTCAAAATTGGCCAAACGGTTTCAGAGGAGAAGTCGTTTAAAGCAATTGTGGACAAAGACAAAGACAAGTCTACCACTCTATCTACTGGATAAAGGAAACTAATCTTTTTAATAAGGTTCTCAGGATTGGGTCATGGTGACCTTGATCTTTATCCTATCAACCCACAGATGATTAGGTGTCATCCTCTCACCATGGAACTTGATAAACATGGTTACAGAGTCATCGTACAAACAAGGTTATCATTATCGGGTAATGGAGACCTTGACCTTTGACCAACTGACCCCAGAATAAATAGGAGCTATCCTTTCACCATGGACAGTCTACCCATAATGTTAAGACATGTTATCCTAAACGGCTTCAAAGTTATGGAAATGGAAAACAATTTGTTTAGAACTGAAACCCAATTCTGTTTACAGACTGACAAAGACGAGTAATTCCTAACAGGGCTCTGCACACAGATGGTCCTAATTGGGCTATTTCATCAATATTGCAGTTTTATCATTTGGCACACAGTGTAATGTTGCTGTTCCTGATGATAGATCACAGAGAATGATGTACTTGTAGACTATCACACTTGTCGACATTATGAATTGTTTGTTACTTTTGTTGTTGGGTACAACATTTTTATCCTCAGTTTGCAGCTTAGGCCTGCTGAAGAATTAGACAACTGTTGTTCCACTTCCACCATTGAAACTGAAATCTGAAAACCATGGTTTGGAATCGAATGGAGATCAAGAAGATTTATTTATTTCCAGTAATCATCCTCATCAACATTGTTTTCCTGTTTCCTGTCACCAATCCTAATTCAAACCCAACATGGCCTAAGCTGTTAAGTGTTGCAACGCTATTCATTGATTAACAACCTTCTTATATCAGAATAATTTTTCTGTAGGTTTGTATAATTATTCTTTTATTAAGGTTTAATAAATGTTGCTTTCTTGTGTAAATGATCATTAAAATTTACGGTTCATTATTTACAAACAAAAGCACAAAAAAACATACAGTGTGCATGAGGCATTGGCCATTTTGGTACATACTGTGTTCGGGGAAAACTGTTCTTTCTTTCTGCGTGTGAAAATGGCGAGAAGAAAAATCTAAGGCTGAAAAACGTCAAATAATTGGTATGCATGAAGGTGGAATGACACAGAATGCAATTGCTGAGACAATGAACATTACTCAAAGTGAACTAAGTAAACTTTTAAAGAAGCATAGAGAGATGTGTAATGTTTCAGATAGAGCAAGTTATGGTCAACCAAAATTGACCACTGCAAGAGAAGATAGACTTCTTCGTAAAAGTTGGCGAGAAGAAAAATCTGAGGCTGAAAAAAGGCAAATAATTGGTATGATGAAGGTGGAATGACACAGAATGCAATTGCTGAGACAATGAACATTACTCAAAGTGAACTAAGTAAACTTTTAAAGAAGCATAGAGAGATGTGTAATGTTTCAGATAGAGCAAGTTATGGTCAACCAAAATTGACCACTGCAAGAGAAGATAGACTTCTTCGTAAAAGTCGTGGAAACAGGTTTGCGTCCAGTGAAAGAGTGTGCAGTTTATTTTTGAAGCATATTGGGATACGACTATCAAGAAGTGCTGTAAATAAACATCTTCTCCGGGCTGGTTTACGTGCTAGACGTCCTGCAAATAGGCTTCGTCTTAATCCATGGCATATTGCTGACCGCTTTTAGTTTGCTTTTCAGCATCAGGCATGCATGGGGCCATAATAAAAAGATAATTTGTTTGCCCTAACGCGACCAGCCGAAAAATAATTTTAACTTTGGTTGATCAAACGCTTTCCTATCTTGCCACACTTTAGATGTTGCCCTTAGTTGCCTAAATTTAAACACTTATATGATTCGGATGGTATCAACTGAATGGTACCCTTCCCAATATGTACGCGTTGAACAAATACTGAGCGCAGTATAATACAGGAACAGAGGCCAAGTAAAAATGGCACAGTACACGCTGTGTTCAACAGTTGTGTTGAAATGCGACAAGAAGATTAAACAATTTCAAACAGACTGTATCAGTTTCAGAATAAAATGACATGGTGCGATGTGTTTGATGAGTTGATGGATGATTTTAATATACAGAAAACAGACCAAATTGTCGTCATGGGACAACATTTGAACCAGATATGAACGAGACATTTCTTTTGTCCAAAACCTTGACACTAATTTGAAGTTTGCTATATTCATGATATTAAGAGAATCGGAGACAAAAGTAACAGATGATAAAATCTCTTCTAGTGCAGTTACAGTTAATGCATTTGAAGTGCTGATGTCAGCTTCGACGGGCACATTAACAAAACAGGCTAAAAAAATTACAAGCCAGCTATGTCTAACAGGTTCAGTATTCAGTGCATTAGATTAGAGGAAAAAATGAAGTTCTGTAATATACATTTAGTTGTCCCTTTACCTCATATATTAATATAATTGACTGTTCTTTCTTTGAATTTGGACCATTTCATTTATATTACAAAGAGGTGCTTTTGCAGAAATTTACCGATGAACAGTGTAAACATCATTGTGTTCGCTTACAACAGGTAAAGGGTTATAGAAAAAAATATATTTGAGAGGTGCCAGGGTGTGGGCATTTGTAACATCACTTTTAACAATCGTATCAAGTCATATCACGACACTGAGTGTCTACTTAACTATATAATAAATGATTTCTAGGGGTGGGGAAGAAAAGAATGTGCCTACCTACCTACCTATCCACATTTTTGAGAGAGGGTCGGGTTTGGACAAACCAAAATATTTTTAAGGGTGGCCTAGCTTGTTTGATCATGGAAATGAATTCTATGGACTAATGAGAGCCGTTTTTTGCTTATTTAACAAGGATGATCGCTGACGCTTTGGTTGTTTTCCAGGTGAGCGATATAATGCGGACTGTGTTCTAGAGACTGTGACTGGAGGCGGGGAGTATTACGGTGTGGGGGCATTCAGTTATACTGCCTGTACAGGTCGTTCATGGAACACTGAATGTGTTTAAGTACCGCAATGACATCCTGGAACCAGGGGATAAATCTTTTATGCAGAGACATCAGTGATAAAACATGATCCTGCAAGACAATGCATGGCCCCACCAAGCCCACATTATCACGGACTATAAAACTGCAGAAAACATCAATAGTCTTCACTGGCCATCCCTCTCACCTGTGTCCGGAAAACAGAAGCTGCAGTTAGTAACCTTGCTGAACTTTGCCAGGCTCTGCAAGAAGAATGGCAGCAAATTCCACAAGCCTGGTGCATGCATTTGGTGTTATCGATGATTAAACGGTGCCGGGTTGTTATCCAGCAGCGTGGGGATATACCCGATATTAACATTTTACTGTTGCGGATAAAATGTGTGACAAGTTCTGTTAAATAAATCTCTTGTAGAAACATCAATTTCTGGAAGGTTTCATGAAAATATTTTGTAAACTGATGAAGTTGTGAGCATTTTTGGAATCAAGATTCTGTAGTTTTGTTTGTGTTAACAAGCCATTTGAGTAGCGTTCCTTGTTAATTTATGATTCCTATTATCTCCTTTGTTTCTTAAAAATTTGCAGTATTAAAATAAAATGTTATTGATAAGATTAAATAAATACAATATCATGTAATTTTGAAATTACGTAATGTCCTAAAATAAAATACCTAATAGGCTTAAATATCATGTATATATTGCTACTTTGTTTAATGTTTTGTTGTCAAAAGTAGGCGATTTAAAGCATGTTATGAGCTTGGTACGGTTGCAGGTTAACGTTTTATGAAAGGGGGCATAACTTTGTCAAAGTGAAAGTCTTGAGGTTTGTAATGATATTCCTCGAGATAAGATAAAGATGTGTTTGAATTTTTATGAACATAGGTCAAATATTTTTCAAGTTACAGCCAAGGTTAGGTTGTAGGTTAAAGTGTAATGGATGATGACAGACAAATTGATCCTTATGTACGCCAAACTTGGTGTGCAAGACCACTAGCAAGAAATGATGTGTAGGAAGCAAGGGCAAATAAATTGAATACAAATCAAATACAGGAGTTATTGCCCTTTAATGAAAGGTTTGCGCAGTGTACCCTTCAAACATTCCACAATATAAATAACCAGATCTAGCTATCCCACTATTACTGGGTCCTTCACTAGATTGCTCGGCCTGCAGTAATTTATATGTGATGAACATTCTCAATTTAATTTGAAGACTACGAAAGCAGTCTCCTTATATTACACCTGTAGCTGATAAATTACTGATCAGTAATCACTCCCGAAATGTTTCGACCCAATTAATGACAATTTTTTTTTTAAAAAGTTCATTTAATTCAATCAACATACTTTATTTGATTAGAAAAATTGATCATAATTATTTATAAAATAAGTTCACAAAATAAACGTTGCAACTGTTTATGGTCAGGGGAAAGACTGAACTACTAGGTTTACATCGTCATTATAGACAGACGGGGCTAAAGGATCTTAAGTACCATAAACTGCCTTAGCCGACATGTTGTGCCAGACATACACTGAAACATGGCATTGGCCTCCTCATTCATTGGCTTCTTTCCTTATATAAGTGGTACTGGGAAAAAACACTTCTTTTTAATTAAGAGTAAAACTTTAAACAGAAGAAATGGGGAAAAAAAATCTTTTAGGTGAGGGTAAGGAAATACTAGAAGAGAATGTATACATGGTAATGTCTTTGCAAAGTATTTAAGCATACAATATTGCTTTTGTTTGATAGTGAACAATTCCCAATTTATAAGGCTGAAAACAAATCGCTGTCATTAGCCTGTCCTGGTTATTTGGTCCTTTTATTAACACTAGTTAAGGTCAAGCCAACAGGTCATTGCTTCAACACTGGGGTTAATGTATGGGTATCCAAGGTCATATATATAAAAAACTTTCAAATATGTCATTTAATTAATAAATGGCCATTTTAATTTCATATCATATTATGTTGTTTTTACTTTCCAATTTAATTAAGCTACATCAAACAGAGCGCAACTTGGTGAGTGTAGGGTAATATAAATAGTGTGATAGTAAGGTTGGCATAAATGATATTCATCATGGGACAATGCAGCTGTATGGAGTTTGCTAGGAATTGTACTTCTTGTGAGGCCGGGTTATTCAGAAATAGAAGTGATATTTATCCCCGCAACTGCAATATCTGATGTGGCCAACTAATGACATCTGGATCTAAAGCAATATTCACAATTCGTAACTTTTATATCCTGCCATTAGTTGCAAATGTCCGAGATTTTGAGATATTCAGTAGATGAAAATAAAGGGGTTTACTCCTTTACTTTATCCTCAAAATGAAAAATCAAAATATTAGACCATCAATTAAATTAAAAGTATCGATCATACATGCCAAATCTCCCGCATTCTCCAGTAGACTACCGAATTTGCCTTTGCTCTACCGATCACACAGAAGCCGCTCAAAATCTCCCAGAAAACAATTAAATTTGTAAAACACAGCATGTATTTAGCGCGTGACAATGAGTTCACAGCTGTTGCTGGTCAAATTGATCAAGGCGGGGTTTACGATCATGCAACCAACCAATGAAATTGCATCTAACGTCTTGCGGCACATGACGAGATTTATTGAAATATGCCAGGGTAAACCAACCGTAAACAATCCCGTTTCACAAATTATCACCTTGTTATGAAAACATTGGACATCATTGAGGCTTATAGGTGTGATGCCAACAATTAACACTAACTACACCAATCACCAGGTGGTTGATGGTATCAACCTGTTTTATTATACCCACATTTTGAAACAAGAGGTCAATGACCTTGAAGCTCTATTTCAGGAAGTAGTCGCTACAAACTTGTTTTTTGAAAATTTATTTTTAGCCATGGCGGCCATCTTGAATTTCTGGCTGACTTGAAATTTTGCTAGGATCAATAAGACATCAAGAGCAACATTCCTGTGAAGTTTTATGAAAATTCGTCAAGTAGTTTCAGAGGAGTAGTCGCTACAAGTTTTCATCATATAACTCTATGTAAACAAAGATGGCTGCTGACAGCCATGTTTAACATCGAATCAAAACGATTTTTGACAAGGACCAACATCATGTCATGCTGATCATTTTAGAAAAAGTCCCATATCAATATCACTTAGAGTTTTCAAGAAGTAGTCGCTACAAACTCTTTTTTTAAAACCTATTTTTAGATTTGGTGGCCATCTTGGATTTCACATCAACATGAATTTTTGCTAGGATCAACTAGACTTCATGGGCAACATTTCTGTAAAGTTTCATGAAAATCCATTCAGTAGTTTTAGAGGAGTAGTTGCTACAAAAACAAACAGACAGACGGACGGCGGACACCGCACCACGGCATAAGCTCTGCTGATCTCTGATCAGTCGCGCTAAAAATCATTCAACCAGAACACGACAATGATATACACAAGTAAACTTGGTACTGATCATTCCTGCCAATGTTCACTGAAATCCAACCAGAGGTTCAGGAAAACAAGAGGCCCAAGAGGGCCTGTGGACGCTCTACTGGCTAAAACAGCTCTTATAGATTTAGATAGATATAGCTAGATATAGCTCTCTTCTCCTATAGATTTAACAAAGAAAAATACAATATAGCATTTTTCAACAAATCAAGGGCCATAACTCTGTTATTACTAACAAGATCTAGCTAGTTTTCGAAATTGTCCAGGATTTCATTGATATACCGCGCTTTGCACAACTAGACATCATACTGAAGCTTCCTGCCAAATTTTGTAGAAATCCAACAAGCCGTTTAAGGAGTAGCGCCGACAAGAAATTTAAAATAAAAATGTCAAAGGGCCATAACTCCGTCAAAAATCAGCGAACTGGAACAAAAGCGTGATATGCACAACTAGACATCTTACCGATGCTTCCTGCCAAGTTTCGTCGAAATTCAACAAGGCATTTAGGATGAGTAGCGCCGACAAGAAATTTTAAAGTAAGTGTCAAGATATTAAAAAGATAATGAAAAAATTAAAAAAATAGAAAGAAAAAAAAATTCAAATCAATCAAAAAAAAATTTTAAAAAAAAAAGGGGGAAAAAAAAAAATAGAAAAAAAAAAATTTAAAAAAAAAAAAATTAAAAAAAAAAAAAAAAATTGGAACAATTAAAAAAAAAAAAAAAAAAAATTAAAAAAAAATTGCAATTAAAAAACTAAAAAAAAAAAATCAAATTAAAAACTAAAAAAAAAAAAAAACAGCTTTTGCCTAAACAAGCCTAAGTAAAACTGACCCCCAGGGTGGGGCCAAATATGACCAATAGGCCACCATTTGAACAAACTTGGTAGAAGACCATAAGCTTATAGCAAATGCAAAATATTAATCCTCTGGCTCTTGCAGTTTCAGAGAAGAAGATTTTTTAAGTTTTTCCCTATACATGTCTATGTAAAACATGTGACCCTTGGGGTGGGGTCAAATGTGACCCGAGGGTCACAATTTGAACAAACTTTGTAAAGGACCATAAGCTTATAGCAAATGCAAGATATTAAACCTTAAGCTGTTGCAGTTCCAGAGAAGAAGATTTTTTTCAGTTTTTCCCTATACAAGCATTTATGTAAAACTGTGACCCCGGGGCGGGGCCAGATGTGACACCAGGGTCACCATTTGAACAAACTTGGTAAAGGACCATAAGCTTATAATAAATGTTTAATATCAAACATCTGGCTCTTGTAGTTTCCGAGAAGAAGATTTTTAAAAAAAAAAATCCTATATAAGTCTATGTAAAACTGTGACCCTTGGGGGGGGGGACAAATTTGACCCCAGGGTCAGCATTTGAACAAACTTAGTAGGAACCATAAGCTGATGCTACATGTAATATATGAGAGCTCTGTGCCATGTGGTTCCAGAGAAGAAGATTTTTTTTCATTTTTGCCTATACAAGCCTATGTAAAACTGTGACCCCCGGGGTGGGGCCAAATGTGACCCCTGGGTCACCATTTGAACAAACTTGGTAGAGGACCACAAGCTTATAGCAAATGCAAAATATTAAACCTCTGGCTCTTGCAGTTTCAGAGAAGAAGATTTTTTAAGTTTTTCCCTATACATGTCTATGTAAAACATGTGACCCTTGGGGCGGGGCCAAATGTGACCCGAGGGTCACCATTTGAACAAACTTGGTAAAGGACCATAAGCTTATAGTAAATGCAAAATATCAAACCTCCGGCTGTTGTAGTTTCCGAGAAAAAGATTTTTTTTTTTAAAAATCCTATATAAGTCTATGTAAAATTGTGACCCCCGGGGCGGGGACAAATTTGACCCCAGGGTCACCATTTGAACAAACTTAGCAGAGGACCATAAGCTGATGCTACATGTAATACATGAGAGCTCTGTGCCTTGTGGTTTCAGAGAAGAAGATTTTTTAAAGTTTTTTCCTATATGTCTATATGAAAAACATGCAAAACCTCAATATACAAACTTTGGACCCCCGGGGCACGGCCATTTTTGACCCCCGAGGACTTTATTTGAACAATCTTGATAGTCTAGGCGTTGGCGATCATTTTAAAAGAAAAACTGTTGAAATCTGTCCAGAGGTTCTGGAGGAGAAGATTTTTTAAGGTTTCGACCATATATGGTAATGGCAGCCATCTTGGATGTAGCGCTGACCTAATTTTAACAAATCTAAAAAGCATTCATCTAAGGATCATCCATGTGAAGTTTGGTCAAAATTAGCCAAGCGGTTTCTGAGGAGAAGTCGTTTGAAGAAAAGTTAACGGACGACGGACGACGGACGGACGACGGACGACGGACGACGGACAACACACCATCCCATAAGCTCTGCTGGCCCTTGGCCAGTAGAGCTAACTAGTCTGGATAAAGTCTGTGTACAAGGGGCCATAACTGTCAAAAGAAAATGGCAATGACTTGCACAACTATGCTTGGTATACAGAAGAATTAGAAGAATTAGTATGGGCAAAGTTTGTGTAGTAAAACCTTTAAAGGGCCATAACTCCACCAAAATTCTTTCAACCGGAACACGGTGATGACATGCACAACTAGACTTGGTACTGATCATCCTTGCCAAGTTTTGTTGAAATTCGGCCAGGAGTTCAGCAGAACTAGTCCGGACAAAGTTTTTGTATTAAAACCTGTAAAGTGCCACAACTCTGCCAAAATCTTTCAATTGGAACATGGTGATATGCACAACTAGGCTTTGTACTGATCATCCCTGCAACGTTTCTATGAAATCCGGCCAGGGTTTCAGGAGAACTAGTTCGGACAAAGTTTGTGTAGTAAAACATTTAAAGGGCCATAACTCCATCAAAGATCATTCAACTGGAACATGGTTATGATATGCACAACTAGGCTTAATACTGATCATCCTTGCCAAGTTTCATTGAAATCTGGCCAGGGATTCAGCAGAACTAGTCCATACAAATTATGTGTATTAAAACCTTTAAAGGGCCATAACTACACCAAAAATCATTCAACCGGAACAAGGTGACAATATGCACAACTAGGCTTGTTACTGATCATCCTTGCAAAGTTTTGCTGAAATACGACAGAATGAAGGCCTTATCACAACAATCTGATAAAGTTTGGTAAAGACTGGATGAAAAATGAAGGTGCTAGAGTGTAAACACATTTTTCAATAATTCAAGGGCCATAACTTCAGTTTTACTGGTCCGATCTGCCTGTTTTTATACCCTGACCAATCTTTCATCAATTTCAACATCTGTGAAAGTTTGATAAAGATCGGATGAAAAATGGAGGCACTAGAGTGTTGACAAGACATTTGTTAATTCAAGGGCAGTGTACTGGTCCAATATGGCTTGCTGTCCGAGCTTTCGTTGATATTAAATATGGTAAAGTTTGGTAAAGATCGGATGAACAAGAAATGTGTCCATGGGACGGATGCCCCCACTGCAAACCATCTGCCTAACATCACACATTCTCAATGTGATGAACATCTGTGTGAAGTTTGACACAACTCACATCAGTAGACGTGAATTTTTTTATGATGATTTTTTTTAATGTTTTTTTGACCTTTGACCAACAACTGTGACCTTGACCTCTGAGGCACTGACATGTTTCTTGCACGCGACACACCTTCTCATTGTAATGAACATTTTTATGAAGTTTGATGCAACTCACTTCAGTAGTTTCCATGTAATGATGGCTGAACATGAATTTGTTCACGATTTTTTACCTTTGAGACACTGACATGATTCTTACGCATGACACACCTTCTCAATGCGATGAACATTTGTGTGAAGTTGGACGTGACTCCATTCAGTAGTTTCCAAGTAATAGCTGAGACATGAATTTTTTGATGATTTTTTGACCTTTGACCTCCAACTGTGACATTGACCTTTGAAGCACTGACATGATTCTTGCACGCGACACACCTTATCAATGTGGTGAACATTTGTGTGAAGTTTGACGCGACTCCCTTCAGTAGTTTCCAAGTAATGGCTGAGACATGGATTTTTACATGATTCTTTTACCTTTGACCTCCAAGTGTGACCTTGACCTTTGAGATACGGTCATGATTCTTGCGCGACACACCTTCTTATTGTGATGAACATTCGTGTGCATTTTGACAAAATTTCATTCAGTAGTTTCTGAGGAATGGCTGAGAACGATTTCGGACGGACGCAGGGAGGCATAAAAATGGAGGTGCTAGAGTGTGATAAGACAAAATATAGCAGTTTTATAAAGCGCTAAAGTCAGTTGAGCATCAACGATAAACACCCGAGTTTATCCCTACCAGAATGAGGTTTTATTTTATTGATCACTGATTGGTCAAATTATTTTTATGATGTCATGTGAAAGTTATATTACAATTGAAATTTATTCAGATACAGTCGCAGCTGGTTTAAGAGACAGCTCAGGGGAAGACCAAAAGTAGTTTATTAATACAGATGGTCTCTTATTACAGGTTCTAACATTGTTGCACTTCTTAAGGAATGTTTTAAGTTATGTTATGTACAGGTACTTTGTTCTTTTGTATATGCTGTACATGAGTGTAAATGTTGTTTTTGGATAATACTGATAATTATATGTGGATTAACATTTAGACATAGTACTTAGCTTGGTAAATTATACATATTTAAACTTGATTTTTTTTTTATCATTTATTAGTATAAGTTGAAAGGCGACCCACAAAATCGATATTTCATAGTCTCGAATTATACACCTGTCTTCAGGTATAGTTGCATTACCAATAACAACCAACATCTGTCTTCAAGTATAGCAGCATTACCTGAATGCCAACCAAAGTGATTATGACTATCATAAACAAAAAACATTTAATTTGCAATGAATTTTGTTTGTATTTCAAGATATTTTTCCATAATGGCCATATAAACTTTATCAGCGAATTATAACAACCTGAATTTCATATTACGTTTCTTCCAGTAAACTAGACAGACCTCAACTTGTGCACGTGTTGATTGTGTGTTTATACACTGTTTATTCTCCTCCACGTTGTGTGTATTGCAGTGAGATGTAAACAGCCATCATGTGACCTAAACAAGTAATTGTTATGCTATCCGATCATGGCGTCGTATAAATATAACTTTATCAATGTTGACCAATCATAGCTTGGTATTAAAATAAACTTATGAATATTTAGGATTAATTCAACCATTCCAATCATCAGCCCCCAATAATCAATCAAAGGTGATATTTGGTATTGAAGCTTATTAATTCGCACTTATACTCAATATCACCCTCAGGGGGATGATTAAAATAGACTAATTAGGTTAGTATTGAATTCATGTTTGATCTCATTTCTGTGTGATTCACCAAGAGTTAAATTGTTTTTTTCCGGATTTCGTTTTTCTGAGAGAAAAATGGCGGTCGCATATTGATCATAAAAACGGTCTTTTGATATGAAATTATGTGGTTGTTTGCTTATTATACAGTATAACATTTTGTTGGGAAGAACTCAGTGATCGCTTATGGCAGGTGGGCGCGTAAAACCGGTGGTTGTATGACCCGGTTTAACTGTATGTCCTAATTGAACACCGACTATTTGTTTCAAGTTAAGGTATCATTATGACAATTGTCTCACCAGAGGGACCTCACACAGTTAAGTATGTTGTAAATGACCACTGTCTTTATAAATCAATTAAATATGTTTAATATTTAATGACACTAAATAAGACTCTTCAGGCTTCTTCAGAAATAAACAAGAAGCCCAAGAGGGCCTGTGGACGCTCTACTGGCTAAAAACAGCTCATATCAAGGGTTGTCGACATAAAATTCCCATCAGTACTTCTTTAAAACATTGGAAAAACAAAGGGCCAGGATGGCCTTAGATCGCTCACCTTGTAATCATGGAAATAAGTCTGCTGTGTCTAGTCTGGCATGGGTATTTTTAATTTGACCCACTTCCTTCTATGAATGACACTTCATAACTGGAAACCATAGCAATGCTTCCTGCTAAGTTTTGTCCAATCCAAAAAAAGGATTAAAAAAACAAAACAAATGCAATAAAAAAAAAATAAAAAAAAATTATAAAAAAAAAAAAAACATTTTAACCAAAAAAAAAAAAAAAAATAATATTACATTTTTTTTTTTTTTTAAAAATAACAAATCTAATAGTTTGAAAAAGATCAGAAGAAAAATGCAGGCCTTATCATTCCTATTAATGAGGCAAAATATAGCATTTTTAACAAAATCAAGGACCATAACTCTGCTGTTACTAGTCCGATCTGGCTGGTTTTCAAACTTGTCCGAGCTTTCATTGATATTAACAATCTGGTAAAGTTTGGCAAATATCGAATTATCTATGAAGGCCCTATCGTCTTAACAAGGCAAAATATAGCATTATTAACTAAATCAAGAGCCATAACTCTGCTGGTACTATTCCGATCTGGCTGGTTGTCAAGCTTGTCCAAGCTTTTATTGACATTAACAATCTGGTAAAGATTGGTAAAGATCGGATGAAAAATGAAGGCCCAATCTTCTTGAGGCAAAATATAGCATTTTTAACAAAACTCCGCTGTTATTGGTTCGATCTGGCTGGTTTTCGAACTTGTCCGAGCTTTTATCGACAATACCAATCTGGTAAAGTTTGGTAAAGATCGAATGAAAACTGAAGGCCCTATCATCTTAACAAGACAAAATTTAGCATTTTTAATGAAATCAAGGGCAATAACTCTGCTGTTACTGATCCAATAGGGCTGGTTTTCAAACTTGTCCGAGCTTTCATTGATATTAACAATCTGGTAAAGTTTGGTAAAGATCGGATTAACAATGAAGGCCCTCTCATCTTAACGAGGCAAAATATAGCATTTTTAACTAAATCAAGGGTCATAACTCCGCTGTTACTGGTCCGATCTGGCTGGTTGTCAACGTGTCCAAGCTTTCATCGACATTAACAATCTGGTAAAGATTGGTAAAGATCGGATGAAAAATGAAGGCCCTATCATCTTGAGGCAAAATATAGCATTTTTAACTAAATCAAGGGCCACAACTCCACTGTTACTGGTTCGATATGGCTGGTTTTCAAACTTGTCCGAGCTTTCATTAATATTAACAATCTGGTAAAGTTTGGTAAAGATCAGATAAAAAAATGAAGGCCCTATCGTCTTATCAAGACAAAAGTTGACGACAGACGGACAACGGACGATGGACGACGGACCTTGGCCATTAGAGCTAAAAAGCAAATCACCATGGCATCATATCGACCTTTTTAAAATAAGGTAACAAGGTCACCTAGTATTATAACTTTCATAAGCTGGTTACAATGGTTTTAATTTTGAATCATTTGCCATGCCAGAAGGTCGCGTCTAGTATGAATATGGTGCAAATTTCTCATGTGAGATATGGGAGAAACTTCCGTTATTATGGAAACCTCAGAAACCTATTAAAATGCAATACAGAAATTTTTTACATAAAAAAATATTTGTTCTGTAATACATTTTATGAGAGACGTATTTTAGTATAGACATTGAATATAAGGAAGGAAACTTATTTAAAAGAATTATATATATATATATATAGTGTCTCCCAAGAAAAATAGGGTTGGGGATACCTTCCCGAGAAAAATATGGTAGGGGATAAAAGCCATACCTGCAAACTAAAACAAGCACTATTCGACTGGCATTTTTCTGCTGAGCAACTTGATGTTCTGTTTATTAACTCTTTCATGTGGTCCAATCAGCTTCAGTAAACCATTGATTCACAACATCTCAATCAAATTAAGTGTGCCAAAACTTGCTCAACCAACTGCATGTAAAACTCAGAGGTGTAGTCAAATGTAGTTCCCATAATAAAAAGTAATCCCTCCTTTTTTTGATGGAAATGGGCATTTAAAGTAGGGATACAAGAGAGAAACGCCTAATGGCGTTAAAGACGGGTTTTCCAAAATATGAAAGATGAGCGCCTGTTTGCATGTTTGGTGAAACTATTTAATAGAGCTTTTCTAAATAGATGGTTTTCAACATTAAAGCATCCCAATAAAACATAGTTACCTAACTTACTGTCCCAATTTTTATAATAACTGCACATGGCAATGCTGAGATATAAAAAATAATTGGACATGGCATGCAAGGCCGAGATAAAAGGCTAACAAAATATATATTTTGGAGAAAGTAGGTCATAGTGACCTACTTTTCAGGGTAAGGTCAGTGCTTGATAAGAGGAAGGTGCTGTTAAAATTTGATGAAGATTGGACATGGTAATGCTGAGATAGAACAAAAACCTTATTTTCCACCTCCTACCCATCTGCCGAAACTTAAACAAAAAGGTTAACGTAATACATATTTTGGAGAAAGTAGGTCACAGTGACCAAGTTCCCCACCACCTCCCCCCACCCAGCCCCACCTACAGGCTCCTCGCCGAAACTTAAAAAGGTTAACCTAATGCATATTTTGGAGAAAGTAGGTTTTCAGGGTAAAGTCGGTGCTTGATGAGAGGAAGGTGCTGTTAAAATTTGGTGAAGATCAGACATGGTAATGCCGAGATATAACAAACTTTATTTCCCCCATGCATAATAACATGTACAGATTTTGTTCTCTTGATCTCATGCCTTGTGTTCAATTTAATATTTGAGTTTCATTTGCTATTAACTTACAGTGTATTTTTGGTAATTTATTAGTCTGAATTCTGAATCAATTTCATAAACATCACTTTCTTCAATCTATACTGCAAAAGTTTAAAGTCCTCAAGCATTACATAAACTTGTTTCATTTCGCTTTTGTTGAAACAATGTCTTACAGTGGAACTTTCTACTGCTTATGTATTATAGACTTGGGTTCTGCGATTCACAATTCTTGCTACACATACTTCAAAAATGTGCTATTTTATAAATTGATTCCGGTTATTGCATATCTGCAAATATATATGACTGTCAGACGCGTAGCCAGGCTAAAATCTTAAGTACGCACCCGTAATGCGAAAGGCATTACCTTTGGCACGTAGCGCCGAGTTGGGGGTAGGTGCGGGAGGGGGTAGCCTAGAAAATTTTAAAATATAGACGTCCTTTGGCAGCCTCTGGTGGGTTTTTTGGTCAGATTTTGGCGGTAATTATTTTTTCACTTTTCAAATCGATGTTACGCACGTGCGTAAGTGCGTATCGCTGGCTACGCCCCTGACTGTCATCCCTCAACTTTTTCTGAATAATGTAAATCTTCAATTTATTGAGACTATAAAGACTATAAGAATCTTTCATAGTTATCCTGTGAAGATAGGGAATTCCAAACAGAGGTATGTTCTGAACCGAATAACCGTACCCATGATAGATTTTTCTTGCATATCAGAGACATGTTGTTCGTTGACGCCGCCAGCTACTAACGTGTTGCATGTTTTCCTGCATACTGGATGTTGGTGCGCGCGTGACTTTTACTTTTACCCATAAAGAAAGATAATTAAGACTTTCACCAATTTCTTATTTTATTATGCATCAAAATTTGTTTATTGCAAATGAGAATAAAAGCATTTTTTTATATGCGCATCTTTCTCATTGTATTGCCTACTACCCACACTACCAGACTCATGTTGCCTAATTAGGTTGTTTCTATTATTTAAAGAAGCTTTTGATCAGTTATAAGAACACGTTCAGTTTTTCACATGCATTGCATCTCCTTTACATCCTTTTTTAAACAAAAATGCTGTGTCTTTGTTGCCTTGCATCAAAATTTGTCTTGTAATATCATGGTATGACCTCTTTTAAACATGTCACGGTCATGTGAAACATAGACAAATGAGACACACAAAGACAATATGTGTCCAGTTTCAAGTGTCTAGGTCATTGTGACCTCCTAGAAGTTCTGCCCTTTTACCTTATTTTCAAATATGGTTCACACATTTTACTTTTACATTTGAAGTAAATAGGCCAAACTAACCAAATACATATACAATCAAATAATTATTGAACTCATAAGCTCAACAAGTGCTATCCCACTTCCCACAATACCATCCAACAACCCACCCACCTTTTCCACATTTCCAAAATGCAACCAGCCACTCACCCATTGAACCATAACCACCTGTCTATCAACCCACTACCCGTTCAATTTCATTTAGCCACCCATCCACCAACTTTCATCCTTTCAAAAACATTGTACCAATATACCCTTATGTAACTTTGTCTCGTTAAAGGGACTAGAGGCAATTTCGAAGGGTAAGTTGGTGCCAGTCCAAATACAGCAGAACACTATCATAATGTGGTTCAGTTTCATATGAAATGTCCACATTCATCCAATGAGGCACATGCTAACTTCGGTTTATTTGGATGAAAATGTTTGTTTTTCTGGAATTCTCGACAACAACTTGTTTTTCATGTTTTATCATAAATATCAATTCACATAAGGTTCATACTGCCAGCAGTTGCGCATATTATTAAATCAAAGTGTGATTAAATCAAAGTGTGGTTAATCACAAATAGCCTTAAAACAACAAATGAATATTAACAATTTATCCATCCGGTAATCCGGTATTTTGAATGGTTACGGAAATCAAAGACATGTAGCACACTGAGCTGAATTGAACTGAATTTCATTCCCACACCGTATTGAATAGTGTTATTCCACTCCCACAAAGTATTGGTGTTTTTCCATTCCCACACCATATTAATAGTGTTATTCCACTCCCACTCCATATTGAATGGTGTTATTCCACCACCACACCATATGGAATGGTGTTATATTCTACTCCCACACCATATTAAATGGTGTTATTCCACTCCCACCATACTGACTGGTGTTATCCCACTCCCATACCATATCGACTGGTGTTATTCCATTCCCACACCATATTAAATAGTGTTATTCAACTCCCACTCCGTATTGAATGGTGTTATTCCACACACACACCATATGGAATGGTGTTATATTCTACTCCCACACCATATTCACTGGTGTTATTCCACCACACTGAATGGTATTATTCCACTACCACACCGTACTGAATGGTGTTATTCCACTACCACACCATACTGAATGGTATTATTCCACTACCACACCATACTGAATGGTGTTATTCCACTCTCACACTATACTGAATGGTTTTATTCCACTACCACACTGTACTGAATGGTGTTATTCCACTACCACACCATACTGAATGGTGTTATTTCACTACCACACCGTACTGAATGGTGTTATTCCACTACCACACCGTACTGAATGGTGTTATTCCACTACCAAACGTACTGAATGGTGTTATTCCACTACCACACCGTACTGAATGGTGTTATTCCACTACCACACTGTACTGAATGGTGTTATTCCACTACCACACCGTACTGAATGGTGTTATTCCACTACCACACCGTACTGAATGGTGTTATTCCACTACCACACCATACTGAATGGTGTTATTCCACTACCACACTGTACTGAATGGTGTTATTCCACTACCACACCATACTGAGTGGTATTATTCCACTACCACACCATACTGAACGGTATTATTCCACTACCACACCATACAGATTGGTGTTATTCCACTACCACACCATACTGAACGGTGTTATTCCACTACCACACCATACTGAATGGTATTATTCCACTACCACACCATATGGAACGGTGTTATTCCACTACCACACCATACTGAATGGTGTTATTCCACTACCACACCATACTGAATGGTGTTATTCCACTACCACACCATACTGAATGGTATTATTCCACTACCACACCATACTGAATGGTGTTATTCCACTACCACACCGTACTGAATGGTATTATTCCATTACCACACCATACTGAATGGTGTTATTCCACTCCCACACCGTATTGACTGGTGTTATTCCACTCCCACACCGTATTGACTGGTGTTATTCCACTCCCACACCGTACTGAATGGTATTATTCCACTCCCGCACCATCAGTAATGTGATACTTTGTACTCCTCCATTAACCACATTTTGACTTCATTCTTGTTTTAAGCAATTCTGCACTTTTCTTTGCTATTCACTCTTTTCAATTAACTTATATTTCTTAAAGATGACTTCTGTTTGCTCGTCTTTCACCATATATGTTTATTTTCATAATTGCTGCTGCTGCTGGCAATGCTTTCTGCTAAGTTTACTGCTGCTGCTGGCAATGCTTTCTGCTAAGTTTACTGCTGCTGCTGGCAATGCTTTCTGCTAAGTTTATCCCTGCTGCTGCTGCTGTAGTTTCTAACGCTGTCAGCAATTCTGGAAGAAAGGAGCATCTCGTCTGGACTGCTCATCCTGGGGCTGGCTGTCCAAATATTTGTATGCAAGTAACTAATGCAATGAAACATGTGACCAGAAAATTTATGTTAAATTACTTTTCATTATAAAGTCAAATAATGTGACTGCACTGTTCAACAGCAGTTTAAGGCACATGGCCAGCCATCATATTATTCATAAGTGTTCTAATCACTTTTCAAATATAGTTTATAAATTCAAATAAAATATTGCCACCGATAAAGACTCCTTTTTTTGTAAAGATAAAAAATTAATGTTATTTTTTGTATTGCTTTTTTTTATACCTAATAATAGTTCTCTATTTTATAAGCTAGCCCACTTTACTGAAAATTTATATGTATTCAAACAGGGGCATATTTGTTTAATCCAGCTGCCCAAGGCAAGGTGCGTCCACCTTACCACTACTCGAGTTGATCAGACCCAAGCAGGGGTAGCATAGAACAATCAAAACTGTCCCTATCTAAAGAAAATTCCCTTTGAAATTATAATACCCGACTTCACACTTATAATAATATGACTTTGTAAGCTTTTTTTTTTTTTTTGAAATTTTGAAAATCTGCATTACTGAAGCCCGATTTGATTTAATATTGAATATCAATTCTCTCATTCGTGAGTTCTCTTTTTAAGTGTATTAATGAACAAGTCCAGACTTCCATAATGAACAAGTCCAGACTTCCATAATGAACAAGTCCAGACTTCCATAATGAACAAGTCCAGACATCCATTGGAAACATAAGTCAATAGATACCAATCCTGGTGACAAACTGGTTCTTGTTGCTGGCCGCCCCATGTGGTTCCCGGGGGCCCCCGTTTGGTCACGGGGCAAAGAATAGGACCACTGCAGATCCCTTTGCAGAGGGGTAGAATCCCCCCAAATTCATGTTCATTTTATCATTTTTTGTTCATGTTCATTAAAGGTCTTCATCATGATCCCTGCATTGTTTCAGGTGCCATCTCGCTCGCATCAAGAGAGCAGTGGCAGAAAAACAATAACGTGGCTCCAGCGTAAATGGAGTTTCTACGATAGAATTTGCAGCAACTCTGCAGTTCAGGGTGAGAAGGTTCTAGGCCCATTTTCCATATTTTATCTCGATGTACATGAAAGATGAGCCTCAGGAATGTTCAGGCGTTAGGCACCATATAACCTTTTCATGTGTTGGTGCACCTTAAAACCCCAATTCAATTGTTGCTGGCCAGGAATTCTCTAGAACCATCAGCTTTGGTTCTCATTTCTTTTATATTACTCTACATGAACATCAAATGTAGTTGACAGTTTGGAGTAGATTTCTTTATTCTTTCAATTTTGTAATCAATTAGTCATTGTTCATAGGCTCCGTACATTCCCTCTATACACCAATGATGTTTTCATAAGCTGCATACATATTCAGCCATGTCTGTTTAGGAAGTAGGGCCTGTTTTTGATGACCTTTTCCTACGACTGTTCCTACGACTGTTCCTATCTGTGACATGTTCTCAACCTGGTGCATAATCATGTGTTCTGAGTGCTGATAGGTGTTGAAACCTTATGTGTTTGGTCATGAAGAAAGTTAATCTATCAATGCTGCTCGTCTTGAAGTGGCCGTTTTCTTTTCGTGCTAGCCATGGTGCGGTTGGTATGAAAATCTTGAATAAACTGTGACGGGATCCTGCACGAAAAATACCAATCAGTGTGTTTAATTCAGATCAGGATTATTAAACTTAACCATTAATGTAGTAAATGGTACCATTTCCTCTTGCAGATGAAAGTATGTTGTCTATGTGTTCTTCCTTGAATGGTACGGTACCCCTTTTGCAATCTATACAGTTTGGTTTATTGTTTGTGGGTCCTGGCTCTGCATTGGAACTCTGCTGCTGCCTGGGCTGTTGTGGTGGCTGAATGATTGATTTTCTTGCTGCTGTTTTTGTTGCTGCTGATGATCATTGACTGGTAGTTCTTAATGTTGATAATGTCTTTAAAATGGAGTTGTGCTGCTGTTGGTGCTGTTGTGCTGGCAGTTGCTGTTTTTGTTGCTCTTATTGATGATGATTATTATCAATCGATTGTTGTCGGTGTTGTGGCTGATAGTCATGCGGTTGTGGTTGCAGACTACTGGCTGCTTTTTTAATTCCAGGAACAAATATACCCAGATTTTTCACCATAACACATGTTACCAACTTGGATTTCAGCCCTTTTTTGTTTAGGGTCCACTTTTGTTATGGAGAATTAGCTGTGGCCATTACTGTCAGTAGGTGCTGTCAGTAGGTGACATGTGTGAGATTTCCAGAAATGTTCACAAACAAATTTCACAAACACAAATATATTTTACTATGTTTCTAGTTTTTAATTGTGACTTCTCATCAAGATTGAACTAAATAATAACAAATATATAATGTCCAAATGAATGATTGAAATAAAGGTATAATGTAAAACTCTAATTCAACTAAAATGCAATCAAAATTTAATTTCAATACTGATTCTGTAAAAGCAGATTTTTCTTAGAATTCTGCTTATTAAACATCTTCCAGATTGCCTCCAGTCCCTTTAATATCACACAATTATCTCATCAGTAAAATAATTAATCCCGTCACCCATTTAGCAACCACTCAATCCTTTGATCAGATTTAAACATTAATTCATTTTATTATTTGTATTCTTATTCATATTATGATTATAACTAATGTAATCAGGGTTTAAATTTCAAAATACAAGTAGATATTTGCAGATTGCAAGTAGAACAAGAGGCCCAAGAGGGCCTGTGGATGCTCTACTAGCTAACACGGCTCTTATAACATCAATGAAGTAAGTGACTGCCATTTATGTTTTTTTGAAAAGTTTCGTGCAAAAAACAGCTTTTTAACTAAATCAAAGGCCATGACTAAAGAATCTGGTAAAGTTTGGTAAAGATCAGATGAAAAATGAAGGCCCTACCGTATTAACGAGGCAAAATATAGCATGTTTAACTAAATCAAGAGCCATATCTCCTCTGTTACTGGTCCGACTGGTCCAACATAGAGCTAAAAAAAAAAAAAGTTAAAAAAAAAAAGTTAAAAAAAAAATAAAAAATGTTAAACAAAAATCAAGGGCCATAACTCCGCTATTTATGGCTGGTTTTCGAACTTGACCAAGCTTTCATAGACATTAACAATCTAATAAAGTTTGGTAAAGATCTAATGAAAAATGAAGGCCCTATCGTCTTGAGGCAAAATATTGCATTTTTAACTAAATCAAGCGCCATAACTCCGCTGTTACTGGTCGGATATAAATGGTTTTTGAACTTGTCCGAGCTTTCATTGATATTAACAATCTGATAAAGTTTGGTAATGATCTGATAAACAATGAAGCCCCTATCGTCTTAACGAGGCAAAATATAGCAGTTTTAACTAAATCAAGGGCCATAACTCCGCTGTTACTAGTCCAATATGGCTAGTTTTTGAACATGTTTGAGCATTCAACGGCATTAACAATCTGATAAAGTTTGGTAAAGATCTGATGAACAATGAAGCCCCTATCGTCTTAACGAGGCAAAATATAGCATTTTTAACTAAATCAAGGGCCATAACTCTGCTTTTACTAATCTGATATGGCTGGGTTTCGAACTTGTCCGAGCTTTTATTGATATTAACAATGTGGTAAAGTTTGGTAAAGATAGGATTAAAAATGAAGGCCCTATCGTCTTAACGAGGCAAAATATAGCAATATAGATTTTAAACTAAATCAAGGACCATAACTCCGCTTTTACTAATCCGATATGGCTGGTTATTGAACTTGTCCGAGCTTTCATTGATATTAACAATGTGGTAAAGTTTGGTAAAGATAGGATGAAAAATGAAGGCCCTATTGTCTTAACGAGGCAAAATATAGCAATATAGCATTTTTAACTAAATCAAGGACCATAACTCCGCTGTTACTGGTTCGATATGGCTGGTTTTCGAACTTGTCAGAGCTTTCATTGATATTAACAATGTGGTAAAGTTTGGTAAAGATAGGATGAAAAATGAAGGCCCTATCGTCTTAATGAGGCAAAATACAGCAATATAGCATTTTTAACTAAATCAAGGGCGATAACTCCGCTGTTACTTGTCTGATTTGGCTGGTTTGCGAACTCATCCGAGCTTTCATTGATATTAACAACCTGTTAAAGTTTGGTAAAGATCGGATAAAAATGAAAGCCCTATCTTCTTAACGAGACAAAAGTTAACGCCGACGCCGACGACAGACGACGGACGGACGACGGACAACTCGGCATCCCATAAGCAGTAGAGCTAAAAAAACACATATATTTATTGAATATTCCGAAGAACCCTTATTCACATTTGTCATCATAATTACAAACCCTTTCTAATAAAAGACTTGTTAAAATGGTTATAAAACGGGTACGAAAAGTTGTCTCTGTAGTGGCGATATATTTTTTTTTATACTAAAATTACAATTTATTATATACCAAGCATATGATATCTTTTGCGAGGGACGTAAAAGGAAATTTCATGGATGCGGCCCTGCAAGTTCCAGTAGGTAGGTTTCACATGAACCTATGAAGACTGACACTAATTCACACAGACGCTTTGTTGAAAGTATTATTGTATTAATTTATATTATATAAAGATCAATTGTTTATAAATCGACTTTTCCAACAACACTGGTAAATTACATTACATCTGGAGACTTTCTTCCATTGAACTCAGTTTCATACTAAACAGACGATATCAACTTTTGACACAAGGAGGAAAATAACTAGGTGTGTTATGCATAACTTTTTTGCGATTAGCTGTTTTCAAGGAATATTCGCTCAACTAGTATGTCATTCTTAATAAGGAGACTCCTGCGTGAATCCAGTACATTTTAACAATAAAACAACTGTGTTATGTTTTTAAGTTTTTTCTGTTCCTATTATCCAAGTATAAAGGAATAGCGCAACGTATCTTAAGGTGATATGGTGATATGTAAATTGCAGATGGCGAAATGGCATTTGATTACACTGATTTGTAGTTCTTTTTTATTGAAGTTTTCGTTAATACTTTTACAGGCCTATCTAGTTTAGAAGCTGCAAATATAAATCAAACAAACCTCCGAAAAGTGGTTTCCGATTTGGTTGGACATCATGGTGAGTATCGTTTCAAATATCCTTGACAAAACCGACATATATGCAAACATGAATTTGAAAAATGTATGTTCTATTAAAGTTTCAATAAAACCCCGAGCTGTTTTTGTCTCGCTTTTTCGAAGAAAAAAAGAAGAGACATGGCGGCGTCAACATTCAAGTTTTGCGTTTAGATCACTTTCTCACAAACTATATGCACCAAACCTTTCAAACTTTGGAAGAAAAAACATTATAATTTGACATAGTTGTGTCTTGGGTAGTGCATCTTTTTAGACACATGGATTTTATCTATGAACTACTTTTTGGGGCTGATGATATTTTTTTTTTTTTTTGATTAGAATGGCTTTCTTTTTAATCAAATGCATTTAAATGTCATATAACAGCAAAATGTTAACTCCATTGTTTTTAGTTATTGAAATGTTTACAAACTTTCATTTAAGCAGCATGTAGCTTTTATTTCTAAATCCCGCTCCCGTTAGGCGAGAGATGTGTATCTGCTGATTTCTTGTTTAATCCTGTGCACAAAGTTCTAAAGTCTTAACATGTGTTGGAAAATGACGTTAAACACCAAACAAAGTTCTGTTGTTGACATTACGCTATTATCGTATGTTTGTGCCTATAAACATATACATCTGATGATAATTTTAATGCTTTCCTTTCGAAAATAGTTGGCAGACTATAAGGTAAGTTTTAGAGAATGGTGTGGGTGTTTACTAGAATATACATTATACATGTAGAATATACCTTTTTATAAACGTTCTTTCTATTTTTTCTGTGCACGACTCACATGCACATGTCTGGTTTTACAATACATTTGAATTAGTGCTGTCAACTTAGTAAAGCTTTTCTTTATTATGACGACTGATTTGACAAATATTTGCCTTGTGATAACACAGTGTTAACCAACTGTTTATGCATACTTTTATATAGCATGTACTACCTACAATTATATCGTTGGCCGTATATGAGACTACGGCGTATTATATAATCATCTCTTGCCAAAGGAGTTTTATTATAAGCGTTTAGCACATAATTAAGCATAGTGATTATCGGGACTTGAAAAAAAGCTTTTCTTTCAACTGTTTTTCTCCAAGGAGTTGAACATGAGTGTTTATATTATCACCTCTTCACCAATGTTTTATACAAGTAAAACAATATATATTTGTTGAATGCATTTTTAAAATAAAGATAGATAAAAAATGCGACCAGCGAACATACTCCATAGAGCATAAAAGCATGACCATTTCCCCTTTTATGCGCTATCCCTTATTGATTTGCTTCTGCACGGTGTTTTTCTTTCCTTTGCTATCATAATCACTAATACAGAATAACAAATGATTTATTGTACGTATGGTTTTGGTTATTAATTTTATCTTACTTTATTCACTTTACACACTAATGTTTCTATCTTTCTTGCACACCATTTAACAAACTATATTCGTATATTGGTTTTAGTGATAGTTTTAATTTCTATTTCTTCTTTTTTATTAAAGGATAACATACATATTTGATATTTCTAACATACTTATGTATGGGACCTATTTATGTATGGAGTGGACTTTGTAGACATACATTCAAGACATATTTTTAAACTTCTATTTTTAATCCTATATTCATAGATTATTTACCATGGTGGAGCAGGGCTTCTAAAATCGCCGGTTCGTCGGTCCCCAGACCGAATTCTGTTTCTCCGGACCGATTTTCTTTTCAAAATCTCTGTTAAAATCGGTCCCAGATATTTTATCTATCGGTCGTTAAAAAGTCTACAATTACCTTACACACTCCTTGAAATATGCCTTGCGGCAATATTCTTTGATCCATAACACGATTGTTTGTCACTCGCTGTGCGAAAGTAGGTCAATTTGGTCAATTTGGACTAAACCATTACCGATAGTAGGGAGTTTTCCGGAAGAGTCTATAGCCATGTAGCACGCCTTTGATGTGTGATCACTGAAGCGAGTGTTACCGTCTGTGATTTCTTTGATATACCGTTAGTCGTAAGGTGTTAGCCTGTTTGCTTGTGTCGGTTTGTTTTTTTAAGTGGCCAAAGCTTGGACTGAAATTTGTTTGCGTCATTAAAATACCGAGATGTGTTAATTGCTTGTTTGATTATTTTTTTACAATAACTTTAAGTATAATATTAAGGAAAGTGATCAAACCTGACACCGTTTTTTTTTGAAGTCGGACCGAAATTGTTTGCGTTAGTCGTAACATTTGGTATTAATTAAGCTAATTGATGAAAAACGATATTACTCAAATTTATGTAAAATCGTATATAATCCGCTAATCCGCGCGTGTTAGTCCGCGTTTTATACCTACCCGGTTTATTAGACGCTTCCGGTTCAATTTCTCAAATGATCAACAATTTTAATATTGAGTGAAAATTATTCATTCAGTAAAGCGAAGACATGATGTCAGTCATTAAAATGTAGAAATTGTGATAAAGTAAGTTAGAAATAATACAAATATAATACAAACATACATTTTAAATAGTTCTCTATATCAATGACTGAACGGAAAAAAATCATGGTGCAGCTGACGGTGGGTGGGGTACGGCGATTTTAGTGATTTTTTCAAAATAAGCGCGATTCTTACGGCAGTTAAAAACCTGGACCGATTTGCATTTTAAAATTTTAGAAGCCCTGTGGTGGAGTAATAAATAACTAATCAACAAACCTTGTTCCTAAAAAGATTTAAAAAACTGTAATATTAATGTTGCCTTCATTATTTAAAATCGAATGTTGTCTATATATACAATATATTTCCAGTGTTATCTTACAATATATTTCCAGTGTTATCTAAGTATAACATACGACGAGGCTTTTGGGGGATTAGAGAGATGGCGCCAGAATGGTACCCCGAGAGTGTCGGGTTTTATTCTCCAAATGATAACAGAGGTTGGTTCTTTACACAGATATTAATATTAAGAGCATTAACATAAAAGAGGGATGTGGGGCCTCGCCAAACTATTCAGATGTACTATTTCAGCACCTGGGGCCGTCTTATTTACATTTATTTAAAATAAATATAAAGATATAATATGTATAAATTATATGCTTATTTTTCATTTGTAGCGATTTTTTTTGCTTTAAAAGATGTTTTGTCAATGTGGCATATATGGTAAAAAGGCGCGATGACATCATCGTTCCAAGATGGCCGCCTCCATTTAAGTTTCTTTGAAATTTTCAATAGAAATATAAAAAGATCGGACAGGGAAAGTAGCATTCAAGGAGGACAGTAAACCACACAGAAACAAACACGCAAACAGACAAACAAGAAGGCAAAAGCAATAATAAATGCAAATGACATCACAAACACAAAAAGGGTTTTGACAATAGGGCTACCGCCTTGGAACGGTCAATGGCAAAGTAGGCCACTGGGGTTTTAAACCGGTTCTAGGGTGCACCAAACCTCACACTTACCCTACTGTCATCCCATTAAAACAGGACAGTGTAAATAAAGAAATCCCCGCCATGATCTAATCTCTAACCAACAAGGCAGCATCAATAGGCAATATAAGTAAAACACAAATATGCTCGTGTAAATATAATACAAAAAAACAATAGCCTAGAAAGCCACAATGAAGTTACTCAATGACTTTGCAGAAGCCAGAGCAGTAAGAGAATAAACCATTAAGGGCACAACAAGAAAGATCATAGTTAAATAGGTCATATATCCTTCAATATTCAGAGCATTTTGATAATTATTTCAGCTTTTTTCAAGTTCTTCAGAGTTCTTTAAAATAAACCGTGTTTGAAAAAAAATCAACTACTTTAAGGCTTGTCTCTCGACAGTTAACAGTGATAACTGGAGGTAAGTCGTGCTTTGTTAGAGCGTTTCATTTCAGATTTAGTGGTTCGAGTGCTGATAAGGCGATTTATTATTATACCCCGCTGAAGAACAATGTGTTCACTTTCTTTGATTCATTTACTGATTCACTGATTTTTTTTCCTAATGAATTCATAATAATGGTCCACAAGCTTTTGGCGACACAACGTATATTATTTTCATTTTCAGAAAAAAAATCGACCTTCTAGGGAAGATTGCGAAGCCATCGTCAGCGCATACAAAGCGTTCATGTTGAAAGTATGTCTTTGAAAATTAACTTGCAAATAATTAAGGTTTTAACGTTTCACCATTTTCTAAGGAAAGTTTTCGTCTGTTCATTTGTTGATATTATAGTTGAGGTACCTTGACTGATGCAAGTTAATGACGCTGTACTCTATTTTCTTTCCATGTATTGTTTATAAACGTCAATATAAAAAATGCGTTACGGTAAACAAAACAGAAACTAAGTCACACAATTTGAAAATGAAACACTTTTAAGGGCTTACAAGTGCATTAGATAAACTAACACTTCAAAACAAGTATTGGCCGCCTCATTTATCACCGTTTCTTGCCGTTCTAACCATCTGAATATTTATTACTTTCAATGTAACCAGTTGTTTTAAATGTTTTTGTTTGTTTCAGAACGTGCACTGGAATAAGACAATATTTCGTTTGTATGTATATTACTGTTTTTCTATCATCTTGGAAAGTAAAACTGGAAAGCTGTTATTTATTTATTCAGTATTACAAATGTACAATAAAAATGAGAATTTATAAAATATTGCTCACTTTGGTCTCTTTAAATTAAGACATACTGGAGAAGAATATTCTGACAGTACATGATCAAATGGACCAGACTGATGGGCACAAGGAGGCACAAAGCAAATAATATAACTATCTGGTTAATGTACATCTAATGTACATCTAAGCTTATACATAAACACTAGAAGACCAAGCTTTTTTTTGCTGTGGGGTTCACAACAGCGGTTATGCAGTTGATAAAATGAGCTTAAAAATGGTAGTCCTATGATTGGTCTGTCCGGCGTCGGTATACTTCCATTGGGTAGGGTATGGTGTCCTGTGTCTTCGGCGTAGTATTCATTAACATTTATGGGTGATTTCAAAAAAAATGAAGCATTTTAATAACATGCCAATATTTTTTTTACTAGAAAGCTAAATTGATAAGTTAATAAGTCCTGGAGATGTGTTTCATGGTAGATGTTTTTGATGCCGAGTTTCATCACATTAGCTTACTTCCTTAAAAAGTTGTGTTGAAAAAACATGTCAAAAAGTGTACCAAGTGTACTATTTAGCGTGACATTTAACAAATGTACCAGTTTTATTATTTAATAACTTTGTAACCAGCCAAAATATTAAAGCAAAAGGTCTTTTTCAGACAGTAGTACGACATATTTACTATCATTTAAATAGTATGTAACCCGTCACCAAACATATTTGAATTTTACGTAAGAGTTTGAAATTCAAAGGTACAAATACATTTTGCAACCTATTTTCACCAGAATTGAAATATCTAGGTGCTGCTAGAGAAAGTGTTGATAATGGGGTGAGTAAATGTTGTATTTTTCAGCAGGTAAATATGTCTTCTTTATATTGTTCTAGATTTCTGTTCATCATACTATTTATTGAACTTTATGTCAGTCATATTAAATAACTACCCGAAAACTGTCCCAAGTGTACATTTTAGCACAAATGATAGATATTTTTTCTGTTCAAGTGCATTTTCAATCTTTAAGCATTTTTTTTATTAAGACTATGTC
Organism: Cyrtodaria siliqua; assembly: GCA_037043455.1. NCBI lineage: Eukaryota > Metazoa > Mollusca > Bivalvia > Adapedonta > Hiatellidae > Cyrtodaria > Cyrtodaria siliqua. The sequence continues at coordinate 20,067 of JAWPHD010004187.1, read as the reverse complement.
CGTTTATCATCAGTTATGACGAAATAAAGAGGATAAAATATCATGTATATTTTTTCTGGCATATTTGTGTTGTCCCAAGTGTACACGAGTTTTGGCACTTTTGATGGACAGGTGTCAGCTACAAGAACTGTACACAGCAGGTCATTCTGGTGCATTACAGGAAGCGGGAGGGTCTAAAGTATGTAAAGAAGAGCCTGAAGAACTGATATAATGGTAAAATAACCTATTATTTTGTAAATATTCTAAATTCAGCTTTAAAGGAAAAAAGGAAAATCAATTATTTTTGTGGTTAGTAACTACATTTTGTTTTGTCTCTGTTTCATTGAAAGCCAACATCCTTGTTCTTTAAATATGTTGAATGAAGAAAGTAGATGATGTCTCTGTAAGTTTTTTACATTGCACTTAAATATAACTATTGGTATTATACACTTTGGACATAAAAATAGGGTTTTGCTCTTTACAGTTGATAATTGTCAAATATCATTTCAGAAAAAGTTTTGAATCATTAAAGATGGCTACCCTGAAGGTTAAATTTCCCTTTAAGAGGTTTCTAAGAAATAAAGATGTTGAAAATAGGTTGAATGACTGATTCAAATGGCAAATCCAAGGCTTCAGAACGAAATAGAATAGAGAGTACAGAAAACAGCTTAAAACAGATCCATCCCTTAAGGAAAGGGCAGATAAATTAAAAGTCAAGAAAAAAGTTGAAAACCAATCATACTCAGACAAAGTAAACGAACGAAGGAAGAATGATCTTTTATATGGATACTGGATAAGCCTGTAATCACAAAAGAATCGTTAATCATCGTGTCTGATTCGTTGGCTCATAATGCCGATTCAGTGTATGTGTTCACTGACAAGTTAATATCGCATCTCCGAAATAACTGTAGCATACAATACAAATGCAAAGATGCATTCAGCCATCTATCACAATTGGAAGAAAAACATGCAATAAAAATAGTCTACCATTACACCGAATCTGGGCATGGCAAGGGGCCCAGTGATGGGCTGGGAGCAGCTGTAAAGATGCGCCTACAACGACTCATCCTTGGTGAGCAGAAAGTCGTGAACAACGCATATCAAGTGTATTTGGCGTTGACACAAAACGTTCAAACAGTTTCAAGCTAAAAGATTGTTTATGTGCCTCAAAAGGAAATAAACAAGACCAAGCCAAAAAATTTAAAACGATCCATGGCACACAGTCTTATCACATGGTCCAAACCTGTGGCACACCTGGTGTTTTAAAATGTAGCGACCTGAGCTGTGCCTGCCAAGTATGTGTCACAGATCAGGAAGGGCCTTGCTACTATAGGCAGTTTCGCCATATTCCAGTCTGCCATGATCTTTTCACTGGAAAAAGAATTGTTGAGAACAGTATCCTTTCTATTACTAATCCCTTTTCCAGATACAGACAACTTTTGACGTGTTTGCAGCAGACGACTTTGAAAACATTGGAACATGTTATTTTGGTGTATTGGAATATGCATTCTTTGGGTTTTTGGAGGATATAAATAGAAAAATGTGAACCAATCAAAAAAATTCTAAAAGTAGGTAAAATGGCCGATTTTCAATCACGGGGAGATCAGCATGGAATAACTTTTTAAAACACCGGCTTAGGTATGTAAGATTTAGCATTTCCTGATATGCAAGAGCATTATGAGTGCAGACATGACCCTGATATGTGTAGGATTTTTTTTTATTTTTATTTATTGACATTTGAAATATTGCTAAAATTGTTTTTTATCATGTTTTGAGGGGTGGGGTAATCTTAAAGAAATGGGACTAAAGTTGTACAGAAAATGCTTTTTGATACTTTTATTTGGTATGGAAACATGGGTAATTTTTTTGTCTTCTAAGAAATGTATGACACAATGATGATGTGATTTATTTTTGCTCAAGGATTCAGGCTAAGGGCTTGTCATGGGTTTGATGATTGAGAAATGTACATTAAACTGTGGAGTGCCCCCTGAGAGGGACTATCCCAAATATCATTGTGATTAAGTTTCATCAAAATCCTTTAAGCGGTTTCAGAGAAGATGTCATTTTTAACCTTTTCCTATAGAACTCTATGTAAACTTTATTCGACGATAATGAAAAACACAAACTTGATACAGGCCACTCATTACCCAAGGAACATGTAAATGATATATCAGTAGAATGGAATAAGTGGTTTCGGAGTGGATGTCATTTGAAATGTCCCTAAATTTGACCTACTTTTAGCCATGGCGGCCATCTTGGATGACTGGTGGCTGCGAAAAACACAAATCTGAGAGGGACTATCCCAAATATCATTGTGATTAAGTTTCATCAAAATCCTTCAAGCGGTTTCAGAGAAGATCGTACACTTTGAGTCGACGTGGTTGCCATTTTGATTATTAGACGATAAAGAAAAATACAAACTTGATAGAGGCCACTCATTACCCAAGGAACATGTAAATGATATATTAGTAGAATGGAATAAGTGGTTTCGGAGGAGATGTCGTTTGAAATTTCATTAAATTTGACCTAGTTTTAGCCATGGCGGCCATCTTGGATGACTGGCGGCCGCGATAAACACAAATCTGAGAGGGACTATTCAAATATCATTGTGATTAAGTTTCATCAAAATCCTTCAAGCGGTTTCAGAGACGATGTCATTTTTAACCTTTTCCTATATAACTCTTATGTAAACTTTGGGTTGCCGTTGCGGCCATTTTGATTATTCGACGATTACAAAAAAACACAAACTTGATAGAGGACAACCCAAGGAACATGTATATGATATTTCAGTAGAATGGAATAAGTGGTTTCAGAGATGTCGTTTGAAATTTCCTTAAATTTGACCTAGTTTTAGCCATGGCGGTCATCTCACACAAATCTGCTAGGGCCCTCCCAAGTAACATTGTGATGAAGTTTCATCAAAATCCTTCAAGCGGTTTCAGAGGAGATGTCGATTTTATAAAATTGCTAACAGACAGACAGACAGACGGACGACGGACGAAAAGTCATCGCACAAGCCCTCCTGTATAGCAATCCTTCTAAAATGAATCAAGGTTTTAAATTATTAATGCAAGTACCTTAATTAGTTAAAATAGCAAGTAGAAAACCTTCGCACTTGCTTTTTTTAGCAAGTGGCTAAACATATTAAAATTGATCCATGCTAATCTATATTGTATTCCCTTTAAATTTGCACATTCAATATTACATTTCTTCTTTTTACATGTTTCGCGATGGACACACTGCAATCTTGAAGTTTTTATTAAGCATTAAGATTGGCCTCCCGATTTATTAATTTATTCTTCTTTTTACATGTTTCGCCATTATACCATTAAAGGGACATACTGCAATCTTGAAGTTTTTATTAAGCATTAAGATTAGCCTCCCGATTTATTAATCCAGCATCATTTTCACTTTATACCTGTTGGCATATATTTAAATACAATTTTAAAGTTTTCATCTTGTCTTAATTAGTTATTCTGCCATATGTTTGAATTATTATTGGTGAATATTGTCAATATGCAAAAACTATTTGCTTTATACTATTCTTATAATTAATATTAATGATTGAACAAATGCAATTTATGTAGAAAAATTGGACACCATGAGTTTTACAAAATGCCCACTGCCCACTGCCCAAGTGGGCCTGTAGACGCTCTACTGGTATGATGTGATTCAAAAACATAAACATGACAGAGGCCAACCTAAGAAACATGTTTCCTATATATAACTCTATGTAAACTTTGGGTTATCGTGGTGGCCATTTTGAATATTTGACTACAACGAAAATCACACACTTGATAGAGGCCAACAACAGGAACATGTATATGATATTAAACAAGAACGGAATAAGTGGTAATATGTTGTTCGATAAATGTCCTTAAATTTTAACTAAGTTTAGCCATGGTGGCCACCATGGATGACTGGAGGCCTTTAAAACATAAATCTGAGGGGGACTAACCCAAAGATCATTGTGATTAAGTTTCATCAAAATCCTTCAAGCGGTTTCAGAGATGTAGATTTTATAAAATTGCTAACAGACAGACGGATGACGGACGATAAGCGATCCTATAAGCTCGCCAGTAGAGCTAAAAATCATGATTGTTCCTTTAACATGTCATAATGAAATTTAATGCAACCAAGTAACAACATGAGTTAGCTATTTGAGATTCAAACCTTTATGAATGACACTCATTGCAAAGTTGGTCATTCAATTCTGACAGGACTTTTTTTCGGAATTAGAAGTGGCCCAGGCCATTCAATAGGGGGGAAAAAAACACGATTTTCGAGTTAAAGGGGAAAAAATAATGCGATTTTGAGATATAGGGGAACTGTGTATTGTGCAGAAATTGAAGATTGATTTGGGTGTGCAAATATGCAAAAGAGGTACATTTTAGATAAATTGTCTTCTATAAATGTATCCCAAACATAATAATTTTGAGAATGTTAGAGGGGGAAATAATGTTGAGTAAAAAAAAGATACCGGCCTCTGTTTATGAAGAACAAAAAGCCCTGTCTAAGGATAAGTTAAGGTGATTTTTTTTAAAGCCAGGCCAGGCCGATGAGGCTAGGCTAGTTAGGCCAAACCATTTTCATTGTATGCCATTGTGTTGGTATTTATAACATGTGTTTATCAAAAACATAAATTACTTTAATAGATGCAAATAGGGATCAAATGATCCTTGAGTTTGTATTTCATAATTGCTTAAAGTCAGAAGCTACAATAAAACAAGAAGCACAAGATGACCTATATCACTCTACTAGCTGTACACAGTCAATGGAATTCAAGTGAAAAATAAGCTTCCATGCTCAAAACAAGAGGGTTGGAGTCTCTCAGTTGACATCACTTGCCCCTCACTGCTGTGAGTTTGAGCCCTCATGGAACCAGAAATCTTTATGTGAGGAAGCTATCCAGCTGGCTTGCGAAACATCAGAGGTTCTACCCAGGAGCCCGCCCATGCACGAAAATTGCCCGAATGAGTCTTCCGCCACCAATGGAAGTTGGAAATTTGCCATTTGACCTAATAATAGATTCTGGTGTGACTATAAAATTCAATTCAATTCTAAACAAAAGGGTCACAATGGCCTTGAATAGCAAACCCGATGATCTTCGCAAAAACGAAGGAATCAGATCATTGGAGCGCCACTGCACATTCACACGCTTGCCTTAAGTGTTCAGGCCCAGTAAGTGTTCATATATGTTTATCGGGTGGAAATCTCAATGCTTTCCAAGTTGACCCAGGGGCTATGTCCCAAGGGGTGGAGATGGACCAGAGGGCAAATGCTGGTTGGATGGTTTACTCCATCTTTTCATGCCCAGTAAGCGTATATATGGTTATAGGGTGGGGATCTCAAAGGTTTCCAACTTATGACCCAGGGGCTATGTCCCAATTAACCATAGTTGTTTAAATTTATATTTCTGCTTGCTATTATTGAAATTCTGTCCTTATTCCAGCCCATCTCATTCCAAATTGTCATAACAATCGATTATGGTACTTTTGACACAGTTTGATCCGCTTCAAAGTGACCCCACACTTTATGCTTTTATAGGGATCCGTCTATAGAAGTATAAACTACGAGATCACTATAAAGCAAGTCAAACTGATTATCAACAATACCATACTCAATCGTTCTGCCAAATATGGAGAGGTTCTAGAATAAATACATACATTTCCACAATAGCAAACTATGTTAAACCATCTATATCTTGATCACAATGCATTACAGAAACACACAGGATGGAACTGCCCAGGAACACAATGTTCCCAAGGATGGGGATGGACCCCAGGGGCAATACTGGTTGGATGGTTATCTGCTGTTCATGCTCAGTGTGTAACTGTTCTTTTAGAAAAGAAAATATCTTTAGGTTTTTCCCTATATAGTTAATATTTAAATACTTAAAACATGTGATCCCTGGGTTGGGTCCAAATTGCAGGTTCAAGGGCAGATAACTCCTGTTGACACCATTGAATTTCAAGAATTCGTCAGAGATCTTATATATATATTATAATATTATAACGACTGTGTCAGTTCAATGAAAACCTGATGAAAAATGGAGGGGCCAGAGTGCACACAAGACTTTTGCCAATTCAAAGACAGACAACACAGCTATTAGCCATTAGCAATCAAATCTAGCTGGTTCAAGAACTTTTCCAAGATCTTATGTATATATCACTACTGCGTAATTTTGGTTAAGATCATATACAAAATAAAGGTTCTAGTGTTGACAAGGCAAAATATTGCATATTTAATTAAATCAACGGCCATAATATGTTTATTATCCAATTTATTATCAAACTCGTCCATCGATATTAACATTCTGCAAAACTTTTGTAAAGACCGGATGCAAACTGAAGGCACTAGAATGTAGACAACACAAAATATAGCATTTTTCACTTAAATCAAGGGCCATAACTCTGATCAAGCATTAATGATGTTTTTCAAAGTTGTCCGAGCTTTCATCGATTTTAAGACTGGTTAAGTTTGGTAAAGATTGAATGCAAAATGAAGGTGCTAGAGTGTTGACAAGGCAAAATATTGCATTTGTCATTAACAAGGGCCATGATGATTATTATCGAATATTGGTAGTTTTCAAATTCATTCGAGCTTTCATTGATATTAAGACGGAAGATGGACGCCTTTGGCCAGTAGAGCAAAAGTAGAGCTTAAAACACAACCAAGACTCATTAGTTTAGATGTGTATACCTGAATGGTAGGTTTACACAATTGTATTTTATATTATTCAGGGTGGCCCGAAGAATATGAAAATAAAATTCCCCGATATTCAATCCCAAATATTTCCCTGACCCAGCATTGGGTTTTCCTGATTATCATAAAAAATATACAGCCTCCATTCTCCCATTCTAGCTGTTCTCTTCACCACCTAATACCATATATTAGGGCTTTAATAAATACACTAGGTGGCAAACCAAAAACAAAATATTCAAGTTATTGAGTGGACATCATCAAAATTGTTAATTTTCAATAATTAAAGGGCCACAACTCAGTTATTACCAAGACGATCTGGCTGGTTTCCAGATTTACCCTAGATATTATGCCCATAAACATTATTCCAAAGTTTTATAAAGACTGAACTACAAATACTCAAGTTATTGAGAGGACGTTAAAATTGTCAGTTTTCAATAATTATTAAAAGGGCCACAACTCCGTTGTTACTGGGGTGATTTGTAATAATTAAAGGGCCATAACTCCGTTGTTTTCAAATCAGGGTCTGTCCATTTTCAGAAGCAACAAGCCCTGGGCCTGTCTCTTAAAATAATTTTGTGTAAGCACTGGAAGCTGAATAATGGATGAAGAAAGAAGTGTCTGCCTTCAGTCATCACAGGCTTAGAGAGGGAAGCTGAAGAATGAAACGACACACAAGTGTCTGCCTTCAGTCATCACAGGCTTAGAGAGGGAAGCTGGAGAATTTAACGACACACAAGTGTCTGCCATCAGTCATCACAGGCTTAGAGAGGGAAGCTGGAGAAAACATGCAAAATCTCAATATACAAAATTTGGAACCTTGCATAGGGCTCAGACATTTAAACGCATTTGATAGTCTAGTCTTGGTGATCATTTTAAAAGAAAAACTCTGTCCAGCTGTTCTTGAGAAAAATATTTTTTAAGGTTTTGACCATATATGGTAATACTGGCCATTTTGGATGACATGCTGACCTAATTTTAACAATCTAAAAACCATTCATTTCATCTAAGGATCATCCATGTGAAGTTTGCTCAAAATTTGCCTAGCGGTTTGTGAGGAGAAGTTGTCTGAAGCGACAACGGATGGAGAGTGATATCAATAGATCACCTTGAGCCTTCGGCAAAAGTGTAAAAAGTAGGTCAAGGTCATTTATATTGACCTGATTTGGGTAGGAATATATTGCTGTCATATAGATGTGTGTATGAAGTTTAAAAGCTGTACTGCTTTTAGCGTCAACAGTAATGGACATAAAAAATAAATGTAAAACTTTAATGTAAATTAACAGTGTAAAAAGTAGGTCAAGGTCATTTATATCGACCTGATTTGGGTAGAACATATTGATGTACTAACAAAAGACATATGTTGTTTTTATTATTTTGTAGAATTTCGATGGGGCGTCATTTGCCCTGAATTTAAATTGGAAATTTTACAGCATATTTACCTCGACTGTAAATGTTTATAGATACATGTGTTAGAGTGTAACATTCATGTTTGTTTTAATGTAATCTATTTTGATGATTTTGAAGTATTGAGTCATTAAATGAAATGTAAAGTTGAAACAAATCTTCATGTGAACAAGTGAAATTAACAAAGTAGTTTGAATAATATTTTAGATCTTGAGACACTTGCGCATTTCAGAACTTGAGAATGTCGCAAAGAATATATTACTCTGTTGTCTATAACTGTATATATGTATTTCAATTTAATCTTGTTGCATGTTCTTTATTTCTTGTTTCACATCTAGCGTGAATTTGATTTTACAATTGACATCTGCTTAACATTCTTAATATGGCACTTATTACGCATTTTAACAATTATCTAAATTACAGATATGATCACATGACTGTCAAGGTATATGGTTTCACATTTAGGGGGCGGGTGCGAAGGTATTGACTGGACATCGCTGTCACGTGATCTTTCTTAATTTGGGGAGAACTGATTTTTATTGAAGAGGGTTAAGGAGTGGAGTTTTAAAAGGGAAGTAAGAAACATGTAGAAAGGAAACAAGAATTTAGGGCTTCGGCGCCGTGTATATACATGTATAATTTAGGTCTAGAAATGTGTTGTGAAAATGTAGAACTGTACATTTATTGCATAATTAAAAGAAAGTTAACTGTACAATGGATCGAGTCGAGCTAATTCCCGTGGAAATGAACATTTGGAAAGATACACGCCAACTTAAGAGAACCTTTACAAAGTTCATAGAAATTAAATGCGATATAAAATTGGATTAAATACAGAAACAGAACAGAATAAAAACGAACGACACAAATTCTATTACAAAACATGCATATCTTAGATAAATTATGTTCTTGGGCAAGACACTTTCCCTTAGCCTCGTCCGTCGGATGGGGACGTAAACCGGGCGGTCCCGTGTATCGGTCTATCCTCCGAGCACGTTAAAGAACCATAGGAATCTATTCGATAATAAGAGTAGGGCAGGTTCCTGGATTCCTATGTATCCTTCCCCTCTCTCTGGGGCAGCTCTAAATAACCTATACTGTGTTGATGAGCCGTTAAACAACATTCATTACATTACATTAGATAAATCATATTTTAACAGATTCATGTTAGTGAGTCAAAAGCAAGTTTTGTTTTTGTTTCATTAAAATAAAATAAGCATTAAGGAAGTTACGTGTTACTAAGTAAGTGTTTGGACATATATTCATGTACATTGATTATCATTTAATTCATATTCATTGATTCATGCAAGATTCTTAGTTTAACAGTTACTGTGATTTGATGTAATTTTAGGAGTAAAATTGTCTAATGCACAAATAGCATAATAACATTTCGTGTATGTATACATGTATAATGTTAGATATTGGATCTAAGGTTGCTTGCATCAAGACATGTCATGAAGTTACACGTATGAACTTTTAGAAATGGTTGCAGACAAACCCCTAATTTGTTTTGTATGGTGGCGCATTAGTGACGTCACAACAATAAATATGTAAAGTATGTTCAGTATATGTACATTCCCATATGCAGATTTGCGCTCAGACAAAGCATATATTTTGTAGTCGTTTTGTGCCGAGTGGCCATACGCCAAGTCATTTAGGGCGTAACGGGGACTCCAGGGTCACAGTGAGGACCGCCATCATAGGAGGTGGATCCCACACTCGCCATGCTGGGTGACTTCATAGAGTTTAACGGCGCTATATATAGTTAGTCACCGCACGGATTAGCGGGACCATATGACAACCTGAAGCAACGTCACCGGGTCAACTTAATGCCATCGACGGGGAAGTATACGTGTTGGCTATATAATATTATGAGTTAACCACAAGACTTAGTCATCAGTGTTAAGAACATTGAATAGGGAATCACAGAAACGCTGAGACAAAACTTTTCAGCAACCAAAATATAAGGATGAATCTAATCAATTGTTGTACTGGTACAATAGAGCAACAACATCTTAACACAACGTCTACTGTGTTACCAAACAACAGCACTCAAGTGCAGTCACCTGGTAAGGCCGTCCAGATACCATCACGGATATTTCGTGATATAGCTCACCAGGCGTGTCAATATCGACAAATACGCACCTGAATTGGTCTCACAAAACTACAACCAAACATACGATACAGACCTACATGGACGATCCTAAGTATGGCTAGTTTGGAACAACACTCTTAGGTAGTAACTATTTACCTAATAGTGAACATACAGGACCTTATGGCCTGTATAACAAGTGGCGCTGCGGCGAATAACTGCATGGGCGCGGGTTACTTTTTGAAAGTGAAAGTCACTCGCCATTTTTGTCCAACTTGCACAGTTTCATTCCGTCGAAACAGGTTTGCAAGTCAGTCATTTTGAATAGTATTTCTACAGTCATTAACAACTAGTAGATAGTGACAGGATTAGGATTACTAAGGTTCTTTCGGCTAAAATATATTTTTAGTCTGAATATTACTAAATTCTCCCAAGCACGTGGCAACTTCCGGTGTAATTTTTACATCGTCACCGCTTGGGTGAAAACAGTGTTATTAGTTTTCGCGGAATTACGTTTCGGCGATTTCTATTAAAATTTCAATAATTGACTGTTTATTTCTCATATATATTTGTATTATGTCACAAGCAATGTTGCCCAGCCAAACTTTATATACGGCCACCAAAGAGGAGTTGGAAACAGGCAACCAATATCAATTGATGATTTGCCAACAACAAATGTCAGGAAAGAATCCTGGGAAGAGTATGAGAGACAAAATCTCATCTCTTTGGAAGTACCAGAAGGGTATATTCTTGAACAGCTTGTCTTGGGCTATGAAAAGCCTGTCATAGACTATAAAGATTTGTTGGCCCTGATGGAATCGAGAGTTTCCAGTAACAAGATTAAGTGGGACTGCTTGGATGCCCAATGGCAGAGCGACCATGCGAAAATGTTGCACGAAAGCCAAGAACTTGCTTTGCGGTTACATAATAAATATATTGCAATGCCAATGGACGACCGAGTTTCCTCTTTCTCGAAAGCATTGGAGATCCATAGTCGAAGAAATAAGGAGTTATTTGCAGGACAAAACCATTCAATTAGTGAGATTGACAAAAACATAAAATCGCTTAAAGTTATAAACCCTTCGTCACACAACATGGTGGCAGATTGTGCCGCTGATGATGATAATGTCCAAAGTAATGATGACCATTGTTTCTGTAAATGTGTTGAAGCAACTAATGATGATCATGATTTGCGTAATGCTAATGTCCATTTTGTCGACAATGTGAAGGATGTAAGTTGTGAACATACAGATAATAATGTTGATGATGACAGATGTGATGATGATGAAGTCGGTTGTGTTTACTTCGATGATAGGACGAATATTAGTTGTGAGAAAAGAAATGAGGATGTTATGATTGATGAAGATAAAGATTCTGATGGTGATGATGGTGATGATGAGTATGATAATGATTGTGGTGGTGATGATGTTGATGATGAGGATGATGATGATTGTGGTGATGATGATGATGATGATGATGATTGCGTTGATTGTCTTGCTCAGGAAGATGACTGTTGAGTATGAGGATAATACTGACAATAGTTTGGATAATCATAATGACAGAAAGCAGAACGATTCTGATCAAAGTAATGATGGTTGTAGACGAGATAATGCTGGTGATAGTTATCATTGTGATGATGTTGGCAATGATTACAAACATACTGATGATGATCGAAAAGCGTGTGATGGCAGCGGGTTTGTGGCCAAAACAAGAATCAGTACAGTACAATGAGTAACCCGCCATGCATGTGGAAGGGAAGTGAAAAAGGATACCGCTGGGTTTTTGACATAAAATTAACATTTAGACATAGTCCTTAACTCGATTCTTTTTTTATCATTAACTATAAAGTTGAAAGGCGACCCACATAATCGATATTTCATAGCGTCGAATTATACCCCTGTCTTCAAGTATAGTAGCATTACCAATAACAACAAAAATGATTATGACTTACAGAAACAAAAAGCATTTAATTTACAATGAACTTTGTTTGTATTTCAAGATATTTTTCCTTTATCAGTGAATTATATCAACTTGAATTTCATATTAAGTTTCTTCCTGTAAACTAGACTGACTTCTGTTTATTCTCCTCGTTGTAGTGTGTATATAACTTTATCAATGTTGACCAATCACAGCTTCGTATTAAAATAAACTTATGAATATTTATGATTAATTAAACCGTTCCAATCATCAGCCCCCAATCATCAATCAAAGTTGATACTTGGTATTGAAGCTTATTAATTCGCACTTATACTTAATATCACCCTCAGTGGGATGATTAGAATAGACTAATTAGGTTTGTATTGAAGTTATGTTAGATCTCGTTTCTGTGTGATATCACCAAGAGTAAATTTTTCGGTCGCTTACGGCAGGTGGGCGCTTAAAACAGGTATGTCCTAACTGAACATTGACCATTTGTTTCAAGATAAGGTATCATTGTGACAATGGTGCCTTTTACAGGTACAACATTAATGTCTCTCCAGAGAACATCAACAGTTAAGTATGTTGTAAATGATCACTGTCTTCATAAAACAATTTGTTATTTGACTTGTTTGTTTTCTAACTATTTCAACTGAATTTTTGAAAGCAATATGAATTGAATGAATTGAATGTTGTTTAACGGCTAATCAACAGAGTATAGGTTATTTAGAGCCGCCCCAGAGAGAGGGGAAGGATACATAGGAATCTGGGAACCTGCCCTACTCTTATTATCGAATAGATTCCTATGGTTCTTTAACGTGCTCGGAGGATAGACCGATGCACGGAACCGCCCAGTTTACATCCCCATCCGACGGACGAGGGTAAGGGAAAGTGTCTTGCCCAAGGACACACCAACGGAACTCAGTGGCACCATGGAGGATTGAACCCGGGGCCTCCAGTTACAAATCCGCCGCGCTACCGACTGCGCCATGCCAGCCCTCGAAAGCAATATGAATGCAACCAGATGCACCTTTTAACATTTACTGCTACAATGATGACACCTACCGGTCATTGTGTGATTATAGTTTTTTTGAGGATAATTAATTTTCTCCTTCGATAAAGTGACACATGAACATGTAAAAGCATAATGTCACGTAACGGCAATGTAAAGCATTACTGCATTAGGTAGCGTGTTAAATTCAGAAGCGTAAAATGCCCAATTAACTGTCTGAAAAATATGAGACTAAACATTAACTTCTAGTAGCAGTGACCTTGACCTTGACCCAGTGACTGCAAATCCAAGCTTCTTTTTCATATAAGCTTCCCATAAAGCTTCATTCCAATATCTCATTTCTAACTGAAGTAACCATTTTTCTATTTGTAGTAGCAGTGACCTTGACCCCAGTGACCCCAAATGCAATCCCAAGCTTCCTTTTTTATATAAGCTACCTACCCATAATGTTTCAGTCCAATATCTCATTCCTAACTGAAGTTACTGAGCGGAAACACTTTTTCTATTTTTGAATGCAAGGTTGATTTATCAACTTCCATTCATAGTCATTGTTTTTGGCACCTCCTCATCGATAACCTACATTTTTTCTCATAAATAGAGGCTTCAAGTCGTACATGAATGCTGATCTATGCTAGACGAACGTATTGGATGATGAAAACAACTATAATGCAAATAAACAGGTCGAGAAACTCTATGAAAATCTCATAACTGTTCAAAACTTTGATCAAAATTTTCACAGATTGAAGAGTTCAGGTTCTAGATGTGCAGGAAAGTTAACACGTGTCTCTACGTCATGACGACTTGACGTCAGAATGTTATTAAAAAAATGTTTTTTTTCACTATCGCATTTGTTAAGTTGTTTTACTATGAAATCAATCAGTGTCTGTCGCTGTCAACGTTGATAGTTTTATCATCGTCATCCAAAATGGCCACATCGCAGACCGTTGTGACGTCATCCAATTTTTAAAGCCAGTGTTTGATTAGGTTCTGATCAAAATCTATTCATTCATAACATGTGTCAAGCTCCAGATTATCTGAGTTTTCATTCATAACATGTGTCAAGCTCCAGATTATCTGAGTTTTCATTCATAACAATGTGTCAAGCTCCAGGTTATCTGAGTTTTCAATCATAACAAGTGTCACGCTCCAGATCATGAAACTGAACATGGCTGGGGCACATTAACCTACTTCGTCCAGCTAGGTCTGTTCCGCTTGTTGTTGTTTTTCTTTCAAATTATGACCACTTCCCCGTGTATGTACTTATACGGTAGTCAATTTCAGTTATTTTTTCCACCTATAAATTTGTTTTTTTATTTTTTAGTAAATACTACAATAAAGTTTATTTTCAATGTGTGGGACATACATAGGGAAGTTGAATGAACGGGTAGTGCCTCTTGTTAAGTTATTTGTCCCTGCGGCAGAAGGCATTTTCTAGGTTACACCACTGACCCCCGATTATAGAATGTCCGTCTACAAAATGTACATAGAAATTGCTTTGTTACTTAATAGTTGCTCTACCATTCTCACCGGTCATATATGTCTGTTGACAATTTCATCAAAGTCTTTAATATGTTTGTTATTTCCCTTATTTTCTCTTTTCTCGACTATTCGAGGCAATATTTTGGGAAAAAAACTTGCCCACAAGTAACTGGCTTCTAATTTAATATGCATAGTAGGTCCCACAATGCTTGTGACTTTCTACCATTGCAACAGATTTAAAGCCATTGTAACAGATTTTCTGTCATTTGCCCTTTCACCTTTTGTTGTTAACACTCTTGCACCTTCATTATATATCATATCTTTACCAAACTTGGTAAGTGTCTTCATATCCATGAGAGCTCCGACAAGTTCGATACACCAGTTATTGCCCTTGATTTAATAACAAAAACAATAGTTTGCCTTGTGAACACACTAGCACCTTCATTGTGCATCCGATATTTACCAAACTTAGTCAGCATCTTTATATTAATGAACTGTCATGAAGTTCGAAAACCATCCATACTGGATAATGAACGCCAGAGTTAATGTCCTTGATTTAATGGAAAATCCTATATTTTGATTTTGCATCTTATATTTACCAAACTTGGTCCGAGTCTTTATATTAATGTAGGCTTGGACAAGTTTGAAAACCACCCATATCGGATAATAAACGCAAAAGTTATTATCCCCCGTCGGAAGGCGTTGAGATATTAATTTGGCGTTGTCCGTCCATCCTTCCGTCCGCGCGGAGCCATATCTTTATAACTACAAGTTGGATTTTTATTACACTTGGCAATAATGTTTATCCTGATAGTGGAATGACACGCAGCTATTTTATTTCGGAATTGCCCCTGTAATGCCAGAGTTATTGCCCTTTAATTGCTAACAAGAGGTCAATGGCCTTGAAGCTCTACTGATTGATTTTGATTTCAGGAAGTAGTCGCTACAAACTTGTTTTTTGAAAATCTATTTTTAGCCGTGACGGCCATCTTGAATTTCCTGCTGACCTGAAATTTTGCTAGGATCAATTAGACATCAAGAGCAACATTCCTGTGAAGTTTCATGAAAATCGGTCAGGTAGTTTCAGAGGAGTAGTCGCTACAAGTGTTCATTATATAACTCTATGTAAACAAAGATGGCCGCTGACAGCCATGTTTAACATTGAATCAAAATAATGTTAAACTCGGATAACCGTCATGTCATGCTGATCATTTTAGAAAAAGTCCCATATCAATATCTCTTATAGTTTTCAAGAAGTAGTCGCTACAAAACTTATTTTTTAAAAATCTATTTTTAGCCATGGTGGCCATCTTGAATTTCCGGCTGACCTGGAATTTTGCTAAGATCAATTAGACATCAAGAGCAACATTCGTGTAAAGTTTCATGAAAATCCGTCAAGTAGTTTCAGAGGAGTAGTCGCTACAAGTTTTCATTATATAACTCTATGTAAACAAAGATGGCCACTGGCAGCCATGTTTAACGTCGAATCAAAATAATGTTTGACTCGAATAACCATCATGTCATGCTGATCATTTTAGAAAAAGTCCCATATCAATATCACTTATAGTTTTCAAGAAGTAGTCTCTACAAACTTATTTTTTTTAAATCTATTTTTAGCTGTGGTGGCCATCTTCAATTTCCGGCCAACCTGAAATTTTGCTAGGATCAATTAGACATCAAGAGCAACATTCGTGTGGTTTCATGAAAATCCGTCAAGTAGTTTCAGAGGAGAAGTCGCTACAAGTTTTCATTATATAACTCTATGCAAACAAAGATGGCCACTGGCAGCCATGTTTAACGTCGAATCAAAACGATTTTCGACAAGGACCAACATCATGTCATGCTGATCATTTTAGAAGTCCCATATCAATATCTCTTATAGTTTTCAAGAAGTTAGTCGCTACAAACTTATTTTTTTTAAATCTATTTTTAGCCGTGGCGGCCATCTTGAATTTCCGGCCGACCTGAAATTTTGCTAGGATCAATAAGACATCAAGAGCAACATTCCTGCGAAGTTTCATGAAAATCCGTCACGTAGTTTCAGGAGTAGTTGCTACAAATTTTCATTATATAACTCTATGTAAACAAAGATGGCCGCTGGCAGCCATGTTTAATGTTGAATCAAAACAATTTTCGACAAGGACCAACATCATGTCATGCTGATCATTTTAGAAAAAGTCCCATATCAATATCCCTTAGAGTTTTCAAGAAGTAGTCGCTACGAACTTGTTTTTTAAAAACCTATTTTTAGATTTGGTGGCCATCTTGGATTTCACATCAACATGAATTTTTGCTAGGATCAACTAGACTTCTTTGGCAACATTTCTGTAAAGTTTCATGAATATCCATCCATTCAGTGGTTTCAGAGTAGTCACTACAAATAAAAGTTTACGGACAGACAGACAGACGGACGGACGGACGGACGACGCACCACGGCATAAGCTCTGCTGATCTCTGATCAGTAGAGCTAAAAATTGCTTAATTCTGTACGTCCACAGCCATATCTTGATAACCCCTCGTTTGATTTTCATTAAACTTCATTATAAAGTTTATCCCAATAGTGGGATGTGATGCGGCAAATTTTTTCAGAATCGTCCTAGTAACACCAGAGTTATTGCCCTTTAATTGATAAAAAATGCTCAATTCTGTCTGTCCACAGCCATATCTTGATAACCGCTCGTTTGATTTTCATTAAACTTCATTATAAAGTTTATCCCAATAGTGGGATGTGACGTGGCAAATTTATTTCGGAATTGTCCTAGTAACACCGGAGTTATTGCCCTTAAATTGATAAATATCCCCTTGAATTCTTCAGGCCATGGGTTCAGATCTCAATGGAGGCATAATTTTCTTTTTTTTTTAATTATTTCCATTTTTTTATTATTTCCATTTTTTCATGAGAAACCTTGGTTCATGGGTTCAATTTTTCTCTAAAAAAAAAGAAGACATTTTTTCCTTGGTTCATGGGTTGAGAGCTTAGGGGCCCTTGTTGGATCTGTTTTAATAGTTGTTTTTAATTTTTATTATTATGTTGTTTTTTTATTATTATTTTTATTATTTTTTTTTTCTCATAAGAAGCCTTGGTTCATGGGTTCATTTTTTCTTTAATGGGGAGCTTAGGTATCAGTTTTACATAGAGTTATAGGGAAGAACTTCAAAAATCTCTCTAAAGCTACAAGAGAATAAGGTTTAATCTTTTTTATTTATTATCAGCTTATGGATCCTCTACCAGTTTTGTTCAAATGGTGACCCTGGGGTCAAATTTGGCCCCGCCCCAGGGGTCGCAGTTTTACTTTAGTTTGAAAATTGCAACTGTTCAATAACAATCATTTTATGATTTTTACATATATTACTGTTTCTAAATACCACTATTCAAGTTTAAAATGCCATAATACAAAAAATTATTCGATATAAATGTACAATATGCATAATAACATGGATGTACAGATTTTTTTCTCTTCTCATGCCTTGTGTTTAATTTAATATTTGAGTTTCATTTTACTATTTTCTTATAGAATATTTTTGGTACTTTATTAGTCTGTAAACATCGCTTTCAATCTATAATGCATAAGGTTAAAGTCCTCAAGCATTACATAAACTTGTTTCGTTTTGCTTTTGTTGAAACTTTTGTTGGGAATTTCTACTGCTTCGCATGTATAGACTGATTGATTAACAAGAGCTGTCGGAGAACAGTGCAGCTCGACTATACGAGAATAATAAATTATATAGCTAGTATATACCACCAGAAAATAAGGCTTAAACAATGTGGGGTGGGGTTGAGGGCGCAACATAGCTATGTATAAGAACTGATAAAAACTACAGAGACATATATGTGTAAGAATTGACAAAAGCAACACAAAAATATGTAAAAAAAAATAAAAAAAAAAACTGAGTTTCAAGTGGGGGGGGCGAGGGTGTGTGTGGTGTGGGGGTGGGGGTGGTGGAGGTGGTGGTAGGGGGCAGGGGCGGGCCAACATGTGTAAGAATTGACAAAAGCAACAAAGAAATTTGTAAAAAAAAAAATCAAGTTGGTGGGTGTGGTGGGGGGTGGGGTGGTTAGAGGCGGTGGGTGGGACCGGTGGTGTGGGGGGTGGGGGCAACATATATGTGTAAGAATTGACAAAAGCATCACAGAAATTTGTAAAAAAAAAAAGTTTGGTGGGGGGGGGGGGGGGGGGCGTGCGAGTGGTGTTGGGGAGGGGAGCAACATATATGTGTAAGAATTGACTAAAATAACACAGAAATATGTAAAAAAAAAAAAAAAAAATAGAGTTTCAAGTGGGGTGGTGGTGGGGGGGGCGAGGGAGGGGGAAGGGGGGTTGGGGGTGGAGGAGGGAAGTGGGGTTGGGGGTGGAGGAGGGGAGGGGGCAACATATATGTGTAAGAATCGACCAAAACAACACAGAAATATGTAAAAAAAAATAAAAAAAAAATGCTGTGGAGGGGTGGGGGGAGTGGGGCCTGTCGGGGGGGGGGGGAGGGGGAGCCCATGCCCCAATATGAGTGAAGTATGAATAAGATGCATTATGCTGTAAGAAATCCCAAACCAAATTTATAGATATATACATGCTTACATGCAAACCTAGATCTGCCTTTATTGCACATGTTATGGGCCATCACTATTTGGGTTCTATGGGAGCCCAGAATTTGCAGAAGACAAAATGTATTACCCAACCCTTTACAACATACTATAAGGAAACCAATTCCAAAATTCAGTTCTACTAGGACAAGAAATGCAAGAGATATAGACCTGTAAACACAGCTTACACGCAAAATTTGATGTGAACAGACATATTTTAAGGGCTATCAGAATATTGGTTCCATGGGAGCCCAGGGTTACAGGAACCAAAATTACTTAAGCAGCCCTTACGATAATGCTATAAGGAAGCTAATGGCCAAATTTGGTTGTGCTAGGGTAAGAATTGTAAGAGATATAGACTTGTAACACAGCTTACACGCAAAATTTGATGTGAAATAGGGCACATTTTATGGGCTATCATAATTTGGGTTCCATGGGAGCCCATGGGTTACAGGAACCAAAATTGCTTATGCAGCCCTTAAGATAATGCTACAGAGGAAGCCCATGAACAAATTTGGTTGTGGTAGGATAAGAAATGTAAGAGATAGAGACTTGTAAACACAGCGTACACGCAAAAACCTTCGAATAGTCGAGCTAAAAATTCTTGCTACACATACTTCAAGAATGTGCTATTTTATAAAGTGATTGCAGTATTTGCATATCTGTAAATATATATGTCATCCCTAATCTTTTTCCGAATAATGCAAATGTTCGATTTATTGAAACAACGAAGACAATTTAAGTTAAGTCAATTACTTGTTTTATTATGCATCAACAATTGTTTGCAAATGAAAATAAAAGCATTTTTTATATGCGCATCTTTCTCGTATTTATTGCGCACTACCCAACACTACCCGATTCATGATTAGGTTGTTTCTATTATTTCACATGCATTGCAGCTCC